>OY757015.1:63581010-64047659 GCA_963580285.1 Lucinisca nassula | reverse complement strand
TAGGCAACTAGGAACATGTTAAACATAATACAATATAGATATTTAGAGGCTTTGATGTGTGAATTTTAATGTAAATGTAGAGGCTTTATTATTTACTACGAACCTTTACACCACCTATATTGATTTTCCCCTCGTTGGTACCATTAACAGGGAATGTGACGCAACTTGATCACTATGAATAGTATGCCGAGTCATTTAGCTTTATCGCTGACAGAACGAAATGCAGATATTTAGAGGCTGAGAGGCTGAAAATCGAACCCACGTGTTAAACTTGCATTTATAACGATTTTCAGCACCTACACTGAATTTCCCCTCTTTGGGCCCCATACTAGGGAATGTGACGCTACTTCACCCAATGTACGATTTTGCTCTGACATCAGTCTATATGGTAAACATAATAAATGAAAGATATTAAGAGGCTGCGGTTCCGAAATAGTTTCAAAATTGAACGATATGTGAAATTGGTTATCATTTTGGAGTCACTCGCATAATTGTCCCCCTATTGGGTCCCATATCAGGGAATGTGACGCGAATCATACCCTCTAAGGATTTTGTCTAGGCAACTAGACACATGTTTAACATAATACAATATAGATATTTAGAGGCTTTGATGTGTGAATTTTAATGTAAATGTAGAGGCTGTATTATTTACTCCGAACATTTACACCACCTATATTGATTTTCCCCTCGTTGGTGCCCTTAACAGGGAATGTGACGCAACTTGATCCCTATGAATAGTATGCCGAGTCATTTAGCTTTATCGCTGACAGAACGAAATGCAGATATTTAGAGGTTGAGAGGCTGAAAATCGAACCCACGTGTTAAACTTGCGTTTATAACGATTTTCAGCACTAACACATCACATCAAAGCCTCAAAATATCTATATTGTATTATGTTAAACATGTTCCTTGTTGCTGGACATAATCCTTAGAGAGAATGATTTGCGTTACATTCCCTGGTATGGGGCCCAATAGGGGGACAATTGTGCACGTGACTCAAAAATAAAAACAAATTTCACATACCGTTAAATTTGAAGATATTTCGGAACCGTAGCCTCTTAATATCTTTCATTTATTATGTTAACCATATAAACTGATGTCAGAGCAAGATCGTACTTTGGGTGAATTGGCGTCACGTTCCCTAGTATGGGGCCCAAAAAGGGGAAATTCAGTGTTAGTGCTGAAAATCTTTATAAATGCAAGTTTAACACTTGGGTCCGAATTTCAGCCTTTCAGCCTCTTAATATCTGTAATTCGTTCTGTCAGCGATAAAGCTAAATGACTCGACATTCTACTCATAGGGATCAAGTTGTGTCACATTCTCTGTTAAGGGGACCAACGAGGGGAAATTCAATATACGTGGTGTAAATCGTCGAAGTAATTAATACAACCTCTACATTTACATTAATATTCACACATCAAAGCCTCTAAATATCTATAATGTATTATGTTAAACATGTTCCTAGTTGCCTGAACATAATCCTTAGAGGGTATGATTCGCGTCACATTCCCTGATACGGGGCCCAATAGGGGGACAATTATGCTAGTGACTCAAAAATGATAACAAATTTCACATACCGTTCAAATTTGAAGATATTTCGGAACCGCAGCCTCTTTATATCTTTCATTTATTATGCTTACCATATAGACTGATGTCAGAGCAAGATCGTACTTTGGGTGAATTGGCGTCACATTCCCTTATATGGGGCCAAAAGAGGGGAAATTCAGTGTAAGTGCTGAAAATCTTTATAAATGCAAGTTTAACACTTGGGTTCGAATTGCTGCCTCTCAGCTTCTAAATATCTGTAATTCGTTCTGTCAGCGAGAAAGCTAAATGACTCGGTATACTTCTCATAGGAATCCAGTGGCGTCACATTCCCTGTAAAGGGGACCAACGACGAAAAAAATTAATATAGGTGGAGTAAATGGTTGAAGTAATTAATACAGCCTCTACATTTACATTAAAATTCACACATCAAAGCCTCTAAATATCTATATTGTATTATATAAGACATGTTTCTAGTTGCCTGGACATAATACTCAGAGGGTATGATTCGCGTCACATTTCCTGGTATGGGGCCCAATAGGGGGACAATTATGCTAGTGACTCGAAAATGATAACAAACTTCACATAACGTTAAATTTGAAGATATTTCGGAACCGTAGCCTCTTAATATCTTTCATTTATTATGTTAACCATATAGACCGATGTCAGAGCAAGATCGTACTTTGGGTGAATTGGCGTCACATTCCCTAGTATGGGGCCCAAAAAGGGGAAATTCAGTGTTAGTGCTGAAAATCTTTATAAATGCAAGTTTAACACTTGGGTTCGATTTTCAGCCTTTCAGCCTCTTAATATCTGTAATTCGTTCTGTCAGCGATAAAGCTAAATGACTCGACATACTACTCATAGGGATCAAGTGGCGTCACATTCCCTGTTAAGGGGACCAACGAGGGGAAATTCAATATACGTGGTGTAAATGGTCGAAGTAATTAATACAGCCTCTACATTTACATTAAAATTCACACATCAAAGCCTCTAAATATCTATATTGTATTATGTTAAACATGTTCCTATTTGGCTGGACATAATCCTTAGAGGGTATGATTTGCGTCACATTCCCTGATATGGGGCCCAAAACTGTGGGTGGGGGGGGGGACAATTATGCAAGTGATTAAAAAATGATAACAAATTTCACATACCGTTCAAATTTGAAGATATTTCGGAACCGCAGCCTCTTAATATCTTTCATTTATTATGTTAACCATATAGACTGATGTCAGAGCAAAATCGTACTTTGGGTGAATTGGCGTCACATTCCGTAGTATGGGGCGCAAAGAGAGAAATTCATTGTAAGTGCTGAAAATCGTTATAAATGCACGTTCAACACTTGGGTTCGATTTTCAGCCTCTCAGCCTCTAAATATCTGCAATATGTTCTGTCAGCGATAAAGCTAAATGACTCGACATACTAGTCAAAGGGATCAAGTGGCGTCACATTCCCTGTTAAGGGGCCCATCGAGGGGAAATTCAATATAGGCTGTGTAAATGGTCGAAGTAATTAATACAGCCTCTACATTTACATTATTAATTTACACATCAAAGTCTCTAAATACCTATATGTATATATGTTAAACATGTTTCTAGTTGCCTGGACATAATCCTTAGAGGGTATGATTCGCGTCACATTCACTGATATGGGGCCCTATAGGGGGTCAATTATGCTAGTGACTGAAAAATGATAACAAATTTCACATACCGTTCAAATTTGAAGATATATCGAAACTGCAGCCTCTTAATATCTTTTATTTATTATGCTTACCATAAAGACTGATGTCAGAGAAAGGTCGTACTTTTGGTGAATTGGCGTCACATTCCCTAGTATGGGGCCCAAAGAGAGAAAAATTCATTGTAAGTGCTGAAAATCGTTATAAATGCACGTCCAACACTTGGGTTCGAATTTCAGCCTCTCAGCCTCTAAATATCTGCAATATGTTCTGTCAGCGATAAAGCTAAATGACTCGACATACTAGTCATAGGGATCATGTGTCGTCACATTCCATGTTAAGGGGCCCATGGAAGGGAAATTCAATATAGGCGGTGTAAATGGTCGAAGTAATTAATACAGCCTCTACATTTACATAAAAATTCACACATCAAAGCCTCTAAATATCTATATTGTATTATGTTAAACATGTTCCTAGTTGCCTGGACATAATCCTTAGAGGGTATAATTCACGTCACATTCCCTGATATGGGGCTCTATAGGGGGACAATCATGCTAGTGATTCAAAAATGATAACACATTTCACATACCGTTCAAATTTGAAGATATTTTGGAACTGTAGCCTCTTAATATCTTTCCTTTATTATATTTACCATATAGACCGATGTCAGAGCAAGATCGTACTTTGGGTGAATTGGCGTCACATTCCCTAGTATGTGGCCCAAAGAGGGAAAATTCACTGTTAGTACTGAAAATCGTTATAAATGCAAGTTTAACACTTGAGTTCGAATTTCAGCCTCTCAGCCTCTAAATATCTGTAATTCGTTCTGTCAGCGATAAAGCTAAATGACTCGGCATACAACTCATAGGGATCAAGTGGCGTCACATTCCCTGTTAAGGGGACCAACGAGGGGAAATTCAATATACGTGGTGTAAATCGTCGAAGTAATTAATACAGCCTCTACATCTACATTAATATTCACACATAAAAGCCTCAAAATATCTATATTGTATTATGTTAAACATGTTCCTAGTTGCCTGGACATAATCCTTAGAGGGTATGATTTGCGTCACATTCCCTGATATGGGGACCAATAGGGGGACAATTAGGCTAGTGACTCAAAAATGATAACAAATTTCACATACCGTTTAAATTTGAAGATATTTACGAACCGCAGCCTCTTAATATCTTTCATTTATTATGCTTACCATATAGACTGATGTCAGAGGAAGATCGTACTTTGGGTGAATTGGCGTCACATTCCCTTATATGGAAACCAAAGAGGGGAAATTCAGTGTAAGTGCTGAAAATCATTATAAATGCAAGTTTAACACATTGGTTCGAACTTCAGCCTCTCAGCCTCTTAATATCTGTAATTCGTTCTGTCAGCGAGAAAGCTAAATGACTCGGTATACTTCTCATAGGAATCAAGTGGCGTCACATTCCCTGTAAAGGGGACCAACGACGAAAAAATCAATATAGGTGGTGTAAATGGTTGAAGTAATTAATACAGCCTCTACATTTGCATTAAAATTCACACATCAAAGCCTCTAAATATCTATATTGTATTATATTAGACATGTTCCTAGTTGCCTGGACATAATCCTCAGAGGGTATGATTCGCGTCACATTCCCTGGTATAGGGCCCAATTGGGGGACAATTATGCTAGTGACTCAAACATGATAACAATCTTCACATACCGTTAAATTTGAAGATATTTCGGAACCGTAGCCTCTTAATATCTTTCATTTATTATGTTAATCATATAGACCGATGTCAGAGCAAGATCGTACTTTGGGTGAATTGGCGTCACATTCCCTAGTATGGGGCCCAAAAAGGGGAAATTCAGTGTTAGTGCTGAAAATCTTTATAAATGCAAGTTTAACACTTGGGTTCGAATTTCAGCCTTTCAGCCTTTTAATATCTGTAATTCGTTCTGTCAACGATAAAGCTAAATGACTCGACATACTACTCATGGGGATCAAGTGGCGTCACATTCCCTGTTAAGGGGACCAACGAGGGGAAATTCAATATACGTGGTGTAAATCGTCGAAGTAATTAATACAGCCTCTACATTTACATTAAAATTCACACATCAAAGCCTCTAAATATCTATATTGTATTATGTTAAAAATGTTCCTAGTTGGCTGGACATAATCCTTAGAGGGTATGATTCGCGTCACATTCCCTGATATGGGGCCCAATATTGGTGGGGGGGGGGGGGACAATTATGCAAGTGATTAAAAAATGATAACAAATTTCACATACCGTTCAAATTTAAAGATATTTCGGAACCGCAGCCTCTTAATATCTTTCATTTATTATGTTTAGCATATAGACTGATATCAGAGGAAGATAGTACTTTGGGTGAATTGGCGTCACATTCCCTAGTATGGGGCCCAAAGAGGGAATTCATTTTAAGTGCTGAAAATCGTTATAAATGCACGTTCAACACTTGGGTTCGAATTTCAGCCTCTTAGCTTATAAATATCTGCAATATGTTCAGTCAGCGATAAAGCTAAATAACTCTACATACTAGTCATAGGGATCAAGTGGCGTCACATTCCCTGTTAAGGGGCCCATCGAGGGGAAATTCAATATAGGCGGTGTAAATGGTCGAAGTAGTTAATACAGCCTCTACATTTACATTAAAATTCACACATCAAAGCCTCTAAATACCTATATGTCTATATGTTAAACATGTTCCTAGTTGCCTGGACATAATCCTTAGAGGGTATGATTCGCGTCACATTCCCTGATATGGAGCCCTATAGGGGGACAATTATGCTAGTGACTCAAAAATGATAACAAATTTCACATACCGTTCAAATTTGAAGATATTTGGGAACCGCAGCCTCTTAATATCGTTCATTTATTATGTTGACCATATAGACTGATGTCAGAGCAAGATTGTACTTTGGGTGAATTGGCGTCACATTCCCTAGTATGGGGCGCAAAGAGAGAAATTCATTGTAATTGCTGAAAATCGTTATAAATGCACGTTCAACACTTGGGTTCGAATTTCAGCCTCTCAGCCTCTAAATATCTGCAATATGTTCTGTCAGCGATAAAGCTTAATGACTCGACATACTAGTCAAAGGGATCAAGTGGCGTCACATTCCCTGTTAAGGGGCCCATCGAGGAGAAATTCAATATAGGTGGTGTAAATGGTCGAAGTAATTAATACAGCCTCTACATTCACATTAAAATTCACACATCAAAGTAGAAGTAAAACAAAGATCAGGAATTGATACAATTAACTTACTCCATCCATAAAAGACACCAAAGGGAAAGAAATACAAACATTAAGCGACCAGACCATAATGGAAACCTAAACAAAGGAAGGCCATATGGACAGTTACTTTCCCACAAAATGGCCATATGGCCACCCAAAACCAAAAGACACAAGCAACACACACAGCAAGCAACAAACAACAACATAAATAAATCTAAGGATTATGTCCAGGCAACTAAGAACATGTGTAACATAATGCAATATAGATATTTAGAGGCTTTGATGTGAATTTTAATGTAAATGTAGAGGCTGTATTAATTACTTCGACGATTTACACCACGTATATTGAATTTCCCGTCGTTGGTCCCCTTTACAGGGAATGTGACGCCACTAGATCCCTGTGAGTAGTATGCCGAGTCATTTAGCTTTATCGATGGCAGAACGAATTACTGCTATTTAGAAAAAGTAGAAGTAAAACAAAGATTAGGAATCGATACAATTAACTTACTCCACCCATCAAAGACACCAAAGGGAAGAAACACAAACATTAAGCGACCAGACCATAATGGAAACCTAAACAAAGGAAGGCCATAAGGACAGTAACTTTTCCACAAAATGGCCATATGGCCATCCAAAATAAAAAGATACAAATGCTACACACAGTAAGTAACAAACAACAACATAAATAAATCGCCACAGAAGAACCGCCTTGGAACGGTCAGTGGAAGATTTCCACTGGGGGGCTTAATCGATTTTACGTGGCCACAATCCTCGCCCTTACTTCCGTCGCGATTTAGACAAATAATTTGTTCAGTCCGCATGAAGGCCTCCTAACTCATCAGTGCAACATCTCCGTGAACACAGAAATCAAAGAACCACAGAGGTGAGACAACGGTGAGGACTCGACAGCAAGAAACCACTGAAATGCTGGAGCAAAAGAAAACCAACAGTTAGACTCCGATGAGCCCGACCAAAGCCTCTAAATATCTATATTGCATTATGTTAAACATGTTCCTAGTTGTCTGGACATAATCCTTAGAGGGTATGATTCGCGTCACATTCCCTGATATGGGGCTCTATAGGGGGACAATCATGCTTGTGACTAAAAAATGATAACACATTTCACATACCGTTCAAATTTGAAGATATTTCGGAACCGTAGCCTCTTAATATCTTTCATTTATTATGTTTACCATATAGACCGATGACAGAGCAAGATCGTACTTTGGGTAAATTGGCGTCACATTCCCTAGTATGGGGCCCAAAGAGGGAAAATTCAGTGTTAGTGCTGAAAATCGTTATAAATGCAAGTATAACACTTGGGTTCGAATTTCTGCCTCTCAGCCTCTAAATATCTGTAATTCGTTCTGTCAGCGATAAAGCTAAATGACTCGGCATACATCTCATAGGGATCAAGTGGCGTCACATTCCCTGTTAAGGGGACCAACGAGGGGAAATTCAATATACTTGGTGAAAATCTTCGAAGTAATTAATACAGCCTCTACATCTACATTAATATTCACACATCAAAGCCTCAAAATATCTATATTGTATTATGTTAAACATGTTCCTAGTTGCCTGGACATAATCCTTAGAGGGTATGATTCGCGACACATTCCCTAATATGGCGTTGTCTCACCTCTGTGGGTCTTTGATTTTTGTGTTCACGGAGATGTTGCACTGATGATTTAGGAGACCTTCATGCGGACTGAACAAATTATTTGTCTAAATCGCGACGGAAGTAAGGGCGAGGATTGTGGCCACGTAAAATCGATTTAAGTCCCCCCAGTGGAAATCATTCCACTGACCGTTCCAAGGCGGTTCTTCTGTGTCGGTTTAAATATGGTGTTGTTTGTTACTTACTGTATGTATCACTTGTGTCTTTTTATTTTGGATGGCCAAATGACCATTTTGTGGGAAAGTAACTGTCCTTATGGCCTTCCTTTGTTTAGGTTTCCATTATGGTCTGGTCGCTTAATGTTTGTGTTTCTTTCTCTTTGGTGTCTTTGATGGGTGGAGTAAGTTAATTGTATCGATTCCTGATCTTTGTTTTACTTCTATTTTCTATAGGGGGACAATCATGCTAGTGACTCAAAAATGATAACACATTTCACATACCGTTCAAATGTGAAGATATTTCGGAACCGCAGCCTCTTAATATCTTTCATTTATTATGTTTACCATATAGACTGATGTCAGAGCAAGATCGTACTTTGGGTGAATTGGCGCCAATTTCCCTAATATGGGGCCGAAATAGGGAAAATTCAGTGTAAGTGCTGAAAATCGTTATAATGCAAGTTTTACACTTGGGTTCGAATTTCAGCCTCTCAGCCTCTAAATATCTGCAATTCTTTCTGTCAACGATAAAGCTAAATGACTCGACATAATACTCATAGTTATCAAGTGGCGTCACATTCCCTGTTATTGGGACCAACGAGGGGAAATTCAATATAGGTGGTGTAAATGGTCGAAGTAATTAATGCAGCCTCCACATTTACATTGAAATTCACACAGCAAAGCCTCTAAATATCTATATTGTTTTATAATAAACTTGATGCTAGTTACCTGCATATAATCCTTAGAGGGTATATTTTGCGTCACATTCCCTTCTATGGGGCCCAATAGGGGGACAATTATGCACGTGACTCAAAAATAATAACAAATTTTACATACCATTTAAATTTGAAGATATTTCGGAACCGCAGCCCCTTAATATCTTTCATTTATGATGTCAGAGCAAGATCGTACTTTTGGTGAATTGGCGTCACATTCGCTAGTATGGGGCCCAAAGAGGGGAAATTCAGTGTAAGTGCTGAAAATCGTTATAAATGCAAGTTCAACACTTGGGTTCGAATTTCAGCCCATCAGCCTCTAAATATCTGCAATACGTTCTGTCAGCTATAAAGGAAAATACTTCGACATACTACTCATAGGGATCAAGTGGCGTCACTTTCCCTGTTAAGGGCCCATCGAGGGTAAATTCAATATATGTGGTGTAAATCGTCGAAGTAATTAATACAGCCTGTACGTTTACATTAAAATTCACACACCAAAGCCTCTAAATATCTATATTGTATTATGTTAAACATGTTCCTAATTGCCTGGACACAATCCTAAAAGGGTATGATTCGCGTCACATTCCCTGATATGGGGCCCAAAAGGGGGACAATTATGCAATTGATTCAAAAATGATAACACAAATCACATACCGTTCCAATTGGAATATATTTCGGAACCGTAGCCTCTTAATATATTTCATTTGTTATGTTTACCATATAGACTGATTACAGAGCAAGATCGTACTTTGGGCGAATAGGCGTCACATTCCCTAGTATGGGGCCCAAAGAGAGGAAATTCAGTGTAAGTGCTGAAAATCGTTATGAATGCAAGTTTAACACTTCGGTTCGAATTTCAGCCTCTCAGCCTCTAAATATCTGCAATTCGTTCTGTCAGCGATAAAGCTAAATGACTCGACATACTACTCATAGGGATCAAGTGGCGTCACATTCCCTGTAAAGGGGACCAACGAGGGGAAATTCAATATATGTGGTGTAAATCGTCGAAGTAATTTAAACAGCTTCTACATTTACATTAAAATTCACTCATCAAAGCCCCTAAATATCTATATTGTTTTATATTACACATGTTTCTAGTTGCCTCGGCATAATCCTTAGAGGGTAGGATTTGCGTCACATTCCCTGATATGGGGCCCAATAGGGGGACAATTATGCAATGACTCAAAAATGATAACAAATTTCGCATACCGTTAAAATTTGAAGATATCTCGGAACCTTAGCCTCTTAATATCTTTCATTTATTATGTTTACCATATAGACTGATGTCAGAGCAAGATCGTACTTTGGATGAATTGGCGTTACATTCCCTGATATGGGGCCCAAAGAGGGGAAATTCAGTGTAAGTGCTAAAAATCGTTATAAATGCAAGTTTAACACTTGGGTTCGAATTTCAGCCTCTCAACCTCTAAATATCTGTAATTCGTTCTGTCAGCGATAAAGCTAAATGTCTCGGCATACTTCTCATAGGAATCAAGTGGCGTCACATTCCCTGAAAAGGGGACCACGACGGGAAAATCAATATAGGTTGTGTAAATAGTCGAAGTAATTAATACAGCCTCGATCTACATTTACATTAAAATTCACACATCAAAGCCTCTTAATATCTATATTGAATTATGTTAAACATGTGCCTAGATTCCTGGACATAATCCTTAGAGGGTATGATTCGCGTCACATTCCCTGATATGGGGCCCAATAGGGGTGCATTTATGCAATTGACTCAAAAAAATAACACATTTCAAATACCATTCAAATTTGAAGATATTTCGGAACCCCAGCCTCTTAATATCTTTCATTTATTATGTTAACCATATAGACTGATGCCAGAGCAAGATCGTATTTTGGGTGAATTGGCGTCACATTCCCTAGTATGGGGCCCAAAGAGGGGAAATTCAGTGTAAGTGCTGAAAATCTTTATAAATGCAAGTTTAACACTTGGGTTCGAATTTAAGCCTCTCAGCCTCTAAATATCTGCTATTCGTTCTGTCAGCGATAAGTTTAAATGACTCGGCATACTACTCATAGGGATCAAGTGGCGTCACATTCCCTGTTAAAGGGACCAACGATGGGAAATTCAATATAGGTGGTGTAAATGGTCGAAGTAATTAATACAGCCTCTACATTTACATTAAAATTCACACATCAAAGCCTCTAAATATCTATATAGTATTATGTGATACATGTTCCTAGTTGCCTGGACATAATCCTTAGAGGGTATGATTCGCGTCACATTCCCTGATATGGGGTCCTATAGGGGAAGGTGGGGGGGGGGGGCAATTATGCAATTGACTCAAAAATGATTACACATTTCACATACCGTTCAAATTTGAAGATATTTCGGAACTTTAGCCTCTTAATATCTTTCATTTATTATGTTTACCATATAGACCGATGTTAGAGAAAGATTGTACTTTGGGTGAATTGGCGTCACATTCCCTAGATTGGGGCCAAAAGAGGGGAAATTCAGTGTCAGTGCTGAAAATCGTTATAAATGCAAGTTTAACACTTGGATTCGAATTTCAGCCTCTCACCCTCTAAATATCTGTAACTCGTTCTGTCAGCGTTAAAGCTAAATGACTCGGCATACTACTCATAGGGATCAAGTGGCGTCACATTCCCTGTTAAGGGGACCAACGAGGGGAAATTCAATATACGTGGTGTAAATCGTCGAAGTAATTTACACAGCCTCTACATTTACATTAATATTCACACATCAATGCCTCAAAATATCTATATTGTATTATATTAAACATTTTCCTAGTTGCCTGGACACAATCCTTAGAGGGTATGATTTGCGTCACATTTCCTGATATGGGGCCCAATAGGGGGGACAATTGTGCACGTGACTCAAAAATGAAAACAAATTTCACATACCGTTCAAATTTGAAGATATTTCGGAACCTTAGCCTCTTAATATCTTTCATTTATTATGTTTACCATATAGACTGATGTCAGAGCAAGATCGTACTTTGGATGAATTGGCGTTACATTCCCTGATATGGGGCCCAAAGAGGGGAAATTCAGTGTAAGTGCTAAAAATCGTTATAAATGCAAGTTTAACACTTGGGTTCGAATTTCAGCCTCTCAACCTCTAAATATCTGTAATTCGTTCTGTCAGCGATAAAGCTAAATGTCTCGGCATACTTCTCATAGGAATCAAGTGGCGTCACATTCCCTGAAAAGGGGACCACGACGGGAAAATCAATATAGGTTGTGTAAATAGTCGAAGTAATTAATACAGCCTCGATCTACATTTACATTAAAATTCACACATCAAAGCCTCTTAATATCTATATTGAATTATGTTAAACATGTGCCTAGATTCCTGGACATAATCCTTAGAGGGTATGATTCGCGTCACATTCCCTGATATGGGGCCCAATAGGGGTGCATTTATGCAATTGACTCAAAAAAATAACACATTTCAAATACCATTCAAATTTGAAGATATTTCGGAACCCCAGCCTCTTAATATCTTTCATTTATTATGTTAACCATATAGACTGATGCCAGAGCAAGATCGTATTTTGGGTGAATTGGCGTCACATTCCCTAGTATGGGGCCCAAAGAGGGGAAATTCAGTGTAAGTGCTGAAAATCTTTATAAATGCAAGTTTAACACTTGGGTTCGAATTTAAGCCTCTCAGCCTCTAAATATCTGCTATTCGTTCTGTCAGCGATAAGTTTAAATGACTCGGCATACTACTCATAGGGATCAAGTGGCGTCACATTCCCTGTTAAAGGGACCAACGATGGGAAATTCAATATAGGTGGTGTAAATGGTCGAAGTAATTAATACAGCCTCTACATTTACATTAAAATTCACACATCAAAGCCTCTAAATATCTATATAGTATTATGTGATACATGTTCCTAGTTGCCTGGACATAATCCTTAGAGGGTATGATTCGCGTCACATTCCCTGATATGGGGTCCTATAGGGGAAGGTGGGGGGGGGGGGGGCAATTATGCAATTGACTCAAAAATGATTACACATTTCACATACCGTTCAAATTTGAAGATATTTCGGAACCTTAGCCTCTTAATATCTTTCATTTATTATGTTTACCATATAGACCGATGTTAGAGAAAGATTGTACTTTGGGTGAATTGGCGTCACATTCCCTAGATTGGGGCCAAAAGAGGGGAAATTCAGTGTCAGTGCTGAAAATCGTTATAAATGCAAGTTTAACACTTGGATTCGAATTTCAGCCTCTCAGCCTCTAAATATCTGTAACTCGTTCTGTCAGCGTTAAAGCTAAATGACTCGGCATACTACTCATAGGGATCAAGTGGCGTCACATTCCCTGTTAAGGGGACCAACGAGGGGAAATTCAATATACGTGGTGTAAATCGTCGAAGTAATTTACACAGCCTCTACATTTACATTAATATTCACACATCAATGCCTCAAAATATCTATATTGTATTATATTAAACATGTTCCTAGTTGCCTGGACACAATTCTTAGAGGGTATGATTTGCGTCACATTTCCTGATATGGGGCCCAATAGGGGGGGACAATTGTGCACGTGACTCAAAAATGAAAACAAATTTCACATACCGTTCAAATTTGAAGATATTTCGGAACCGCAGCCTCTTAATATCTTTCATTTATTATGTTTACCATATAGACTGATGTCAGAGCAAGATCGTACTTTGGGTGAATTGGCGTCACATTCCCTAGTATGGGTTCCAAAGAGGGGAAATTCAGTGTAAGTGTTGAAAATCGTTATAAATGCAAGTTTAACACTTGGGTTCGAATTTGAGCCTCTCAGCCTCTAAATATCTGCAATTTGTTCTGTCAGCGATAAAGCTAAATGACTCGACATACTACTCATAGGGATCAAGTGGCGTCACATTCCCTGTTAAGGGGAACGAGGGGAAATTCAATATAGGTGGTGTAAATAGTCGAAGTAATTAATACAGCCTCTACATTTACATTAAAATTCACACATCAAAGCCTCTAAATATCTATATTGTATTATAGTAAAATTGTTGCTAGTTAACTGCATATAATCATTAGAGGGTATATTTTGCGTCACATTCCCTTTTATGGGGCCCCATAGGGGAACAATTATGTTAGTGACTCAAAAATGATAACACATTTCACATACCGTTCAAATTTGAAGATATTTCGGAACCGCAGCCTCTTAATATCTTTCATTTATTATGCTGACCATATAGACTGATGTCAGAGCAAGATCGTACTTTGGGTGAATTGGCGTCACTTTCCTTAGTATGGGGCCCAAAGAGGGGAAATTCAGTGTAAGTGCTGAAAATCGTTATAAATGCAGGCTCAACACTTGGGTTCGAATTTCAGCATCTCGGCCTCTAAATATTTGCAATTCGTTCTATCAGCGATAAAGCTAATTGATTCGGCATACTACTCATAGGGATCAAGTGGCGTCACATTCCCTGTTAAGGGGACCAACGAGGGGAAATTCAATATAGGTGGTGTAAATAGTCGACGTAATTAATACAGCCTCTACATTTACATTAAAATTCATGCATCAAAGCCTCTAAATATCACAGTAAACTTGCTGCTAGGCATGCATCTAATCCTTAGAGGGTATGTTTCGCGTCACATTCCCTTATATGGGGCCCAATAGGGGGACAATTATGCAATTGACTCAAAAATGATAACACATACCGTTCAAGTTTGAAAATATTTCGAAACCGCAGCCTCTTAATATCTTTCATTTATTATGTTTACCATATAGACCGATGTCAGAGCAAAATCGTAATTGGGTGAAGTAGCGTCACATTCCCTAGTATGGGGCCCAAAGAGGGGAAATTCAGTGCACGTGCTGAAAATCGTTATAAATGCAAGTTTAACACTTGGGTTCGAATTTCAGCCCATTAGTCTCTAATTATTTGTCTACATCGCGACGGAAGTAAGGGCGAGGAATGTGGCCACGTAAAATCGATTTAAACCCCCCAGTGGAAATCTTTCCACTGACCGTTCCAATGCGGTTCTTCTGTGGCGATTTATTTATGTTGTTGTTTGTTACTTACTGTGTGTAGCATTTGTATCTTTTTATTTTGGATGGCCATATGGCCATTTTGTGGAAAAGTTACTGTCCTTATGGCCTTCCTTTGTTTAGGTTTCCATTATGGTCTGGTCGCTTAATGTTTGTGTTTCTTCCCTTTGGTGTCTTTGATGGGTGGAGTAAGTTAATTGTATCGATTCCTAATCTTTGTTTTACTTCTACTTTTTCTAAATAGCAGTAATTCGTTCTGCCATCGATAAAGCTAAATGACTCGGCATACTACTCACAGGGATCTAGTGGCGTCACATTCCCTGTAAAGGGGACCAACGACGGGAAATTCAATATACGTGGTGTAAATCGTCGAAGTAATTAATACAGCCTCTACATTTACATTAAAATTCACATCAAAGCCTCTTAATATCTATATTGCATTATGTTACACATGTTCTTAGTTGCCTGGACATAATCCTTAGAGGGTATGATTCGCGTCACATTCCCTGATATGGGGCCCAATAGGGGGACAGTTATGCAATTGACTCAAAACTGATAACAAATTTCACATACCGCTCAAATTTGAAGATATTTCGGAACCGTAGCCTCTTAATATCTTTCATTTATTATGTTTACCAGATAGACTGATGTCAGAGCAAGATCGTACTTTGGGTGAATTGGCGTCACATTCCCTAGTATGGGGTCCAAAGAGGGGAAATTCAGTGTAAGTGTTGAAAATCGTTATAAATGCAAGTTTAACACTTGGGTTCGAATTTCAGCCTCTCAGCCTCTAAATATCTGTAATTCGTTCTGTCAGTGAGAAATCTAAATGATTGGGCATACTACTCATAGGGATCAAGTGGCGTCACATTCCCTGTAAAGGAGACCAACGACGGGGAAATCAATATAGGATGTGTAAATGGTCGAAGTAATTAATACAGCCTCTACATTTACATATAAATTCACACATCAAAGCCTCTAAATATCTATATTGTATTATGTTAAACATGTTCCTAGTTGCTTGGACATAATCCTTAGAGGTATGATTCGCGGCACATTCCCTGATATGGGACCCAATAGGGGGGGAGGGGGGGGGGGGGGGAATTATGCAAGTGACTAAAAAATGATAACAAATTTCACATACCGTTCAAATTTGAAGATATTTCGGAACCGCAGCCTCTTTATATCGTTCATTAATTATGTTTACCATAAAGACTGATGTCAGAGCAAGATCGTTCTTTGGGTGATTTGGTGTCACATTCCCTAGTATGGGGCCTAAAGAGGGGAAATTCTGGGTAAGTGCTGAAAATTGTTATGAATGCAAGTCGGCTCCACTATGTTAACACGCTTAAGCAGGGGCTTGGTGGTACTAAGGCCTATGAACTTCAGCCTTTAGACGAAAAGAGAGCTATAGTAGATGTACATATTTGTCATTCAGCCACCAAGTTTGCTGTGTGTGTTACAGAAGGCCAAGACAAGCTTCCTACGTTATACTGGTTACCAAATCTTCATAAAAGACCTTACAAAGCACGGTTTATTGCAAATTTCAGCTCTTGCACTACCACTGAACTTTCTAAATTATTATTATGCCCTTTCCACCATTCTTCGAATGGCGGGGGCATAAAATGCATTTTTGACATTACATGCAAGATAGAGAGAATCTTCTCTGTGAAAAAACTCATTCAAATAAATCATTAAGCTTTTCTTTTATGAGATAATGAGGAAGTGTAGTGTAAAGAGTGGAAAAATCGTAAGTAGACAGACTTGAAGCACGAAAACGTCTGGATTTAAATTTATTTAAAACCTCATTCGAATTTTTTATAGACCAAAGCAGATTTCTCCCTGATCTTTCAAAGACTTTATCACAATATTTAATCACATGCGTTTTAATAGCAGTAAGACAGGAAGTTAGTAATTTAGAAAGTTCAGTGGTAGTGCAAGAGCTAGAATTTGCAATAAACCGTGCTTTGTAAGGTCTTTAATGAAGTTTCGGTAACCAGTATAGCGTAGGAAGCTTGTTTTGGCCTTCTGTAACACACACGGCAAACTTGGTGGCTGAATGACAAATATGTTCATCTACTATAGCTCTCTCTTCAGCTAAAGGCTGAAGTTCATAGACCTTAGTACCACCAAGCTCCTGCTTAAGCGTGTTAACATAGTGGAGCCGTTACACGACGACGTTGTTAGCGGCCTTGTCTGCAGAGCCCAAAACAAACTTCTTATGAAATTCTTGAAAACCTAGTTTAAGATGACGTAAAGACGTCTTAGGTTTAGGAGGTAATAAGTCAATATTTTTGAGAATAGCAAGAAATGCGTTTATCCACTAGTTTTAAAATGCTAAGTTTCCAGTCCTTAAGGGCTTTATGCTCAACATACTCTTGCTTACACCATCGATTACCGAATTCATTCAAGGCAGCAGCAGTCCGACCCCCAGCTGTTGAGCCCAGAAGCCTAGCGATTTGGTTTGAACCAGTGTTAGTTGTTAGTTCCTTCGATCCCTTTATAATCTCCGTTATACGGCCAGGTGGGGATAATTTGTTCATATCGAAATGGAATGCGTGTTCGAGCTTCGGTACCTAGAGGGTTTGCAAGGCCTAGCACTGGTGTGTGATTGGATCTGTGTGGATAACCTCTGTTATCCAGCTAGATAGGGATACTAGAACATGGGGTGAACATATATGAGAAGTGAAGTCTGGCCCGAAGGTGGCCGAGTCCAGAAGCCTAGCGCTGGGATGTGACCTAGTGAGAGTTGTAATTCCCTTTGATACCTTTATCTTCCGCGGACTGAACATCCTGGGATAACCTCCATTATGTGGCCACACGGGGATAACGATTCTTTAAGCGGGAGGTAGGCGTGTTCGAGCAGCGTAAACTTCAGATAGAGCCATACCTAGCACTGAAGTGTCTTTGTGGTAGACGGACCCTCTGGGTACCGGATCCTGGGGGCCCTCTTGGTACGGGTCCTGCTAGTTGGTATCGCGGGATAACCTCTGTTATCCGGCTAGATTGCGAAGACCATGCGGTTAACCAATGTGAGAAGTGAAGTCCGAACCCCCTGTGGCCCATCCCGGAAGTAAAGCGCTTGGTTGTTTCCCAGTGTTCGTCGCCAGTCCCTCTGACCCCTTTATCCTCCACAGGATGAGTATCCCGGGATACTAGAAACCTTTATTTTGCCCAATGATGATAACTTACCATAAGGCAATGATGTTTGTTTGTTTGATTTGAGGTTTAACGTCCCCGTCAACACTGTAAAGGTCATTTTGGAGACGTTGCTTCCAATTTTGTGGGACTTTTACCTGACATTGAGATGCAATGACATCTCAAGCCCTGTCGCCCAATGAAACCAATAGGGTTTATTAGCATGGACGGTCCGCCTTGCATCGCGGTTCCTGGACAGGCTTAGATCCTCTAAGCGATTTACCAGTACTAGTGTGCGGTCCGGATTCAGCTCTGCGTGGAAGCATCATGCAGCCCATATATTTCTTCAAGCCCCTATGGGCGGGGGCCGCATAAGGCAATGGTATGTCTGTGTGGTAGAGGGGTCCTCTGGGTAACGGATCCTGCTAGTGAACCCTGCAAGATGGGGATACAAGACCATGAGATGAACCTATGTGAGAAGTGAAGTCTGCCCCTTTTCCCCATCTGGGCTGAGCCCAGAAGCCTAGCACTTGGGTGTGACCCAGTATGAATTGCGAGTCTCTTTGATCACTTTATCCTCCGAAGGATGGGAGGTCGTGATAACTGCCATTATGCGGTCAGACGGGGATGACTATTCCATAAGGCAGTGGTATGGATGTTCGAGCAGCGGAAACAGGAGGGACAGTCCGTCCTAGCACTGTTGTGTGACTCGGTCAGCGTGGAAGACGGCTCCTCCGGATACAGCATCCTGCTAGCTGGATAACTTCTATCCGGCCAAATTGCTATACTGACGCTCGCAATATAAAGACGCGGCAGTCCTAAAAACATACACTATCATGATAAAGCCTAATTAAGGCAGGGATCTGTAAAGTACACATGGGCTGAGTCTTCACGCACAGGGGCCCCAGCAAACGATGACCCCCTTTATGACAGAAGAAGGTTGCTGGTTGGATCTGCCGACAATGGCCAAAAAAAGTAGCGTCGGTGACGTGTTAAACGAAGTAGAGCGGCCAACCTTGAAGGCCCATCGTGGACAGTATTCCCCAACCTTCTCTAATAAGATACCGCTACTACTACTACTACTACTACTACTACTACCACTACAAAAGAATCCTCCGCGGCGTAGTGGTTATGCTACTTGCCTCATAAACCAGGGGTTGTGGGTTCGCTCCCGTCTGCGTATGAGCTAAGCTGTTGCTGTGGCGACACACACACACACACACACACACACACACACACACGCACGCACGCACCACACACGCACACACACACGCACGCACGCACCACACACGCACACACACGCACGCACGCACACACACGAGGGGGTGGGATGGGATTGTAATAGTTATTGATATGTACCACTTAGACAGCCTGTGCAGTGGCTAGTTTATTCACGAAGTTAAGCAACGGGTATTGCGGTCAGTACTACCTGGATTGGTGTCAGCATTGCTTCACTTCGTGGACGACCCGGTAAACGCTACAGTACTACTACTGCCGCAGCTGCTGTTATTTCATTATTAAAATCAGTAGTAGTAGTAGTAGTAGTAGTAGTAGTAGTAGTAGTAGTATAAGCAGTAGCTGTATAAGAAAAAACAGGTGTAGCTTACTTACACTTGTATTAGATTGACTGACGAACCGTTTTATTTTTTATCATTGCGTTTATTATAAGTAGTAGGTGGAAAAGTGATAAGATACCGGAATATGATACCGGATTTTAGTCAATTACCAAACAATAAGTGCATGCGATCAAACATCCCGGTTTTTATCTTCAATAATTACCAGACAATCAGTGCATGCGGTCTGTGCATGCTGCCTTGATTTCAGTGCACGATGTTCGAGCTGCATTCCATTGCCATATCCGGTTTAAAATAGCAACAGAAAACAAATAATCTTTTATTAAATTTTGCCAAAATGATGGAATTAAACTTAACACGGGTTGACTATACACAGGTAAAGAAGCTGAATGCAAACCATAGATGCAACATAAGATTTGTTTAGATTTTGATCTTGACCCTTTTTTAACGGCCCCCCCCCCCCCCAACGGGGCTTGAAAAATGATCCCAGTGTTAATAAGCAGCGTTAAAATGCTTTGTATAGGGTTCGCCGGCGTGACGTCACTGCCCGTAGCAACGGATAGGCCGCCACTTTTGAGGTGAAAACAATAACAGAGCAACCGGCAATTATGCCGCCACTCCCGGTTTTCGACGATCGAAGTTTTACCGCTTATGTAGCGGATAAAAGGAAAAGAATTTACACTACTGTGGTGCGCTAAAATATGCAGATACACTCTTGATACCAGTCACAACCAGTCATTGTAACGGTTCATGTCGCTTTGCTTTGCTACCGGACGCCATATTTGATCACCTGGCATGTCAAAATGTCATGAAGTCAGCACTCAGTTTTCGACGATGGACAATTAGCATCATCATAAAAATGGCAAAGCAAGTATAAATAACTGTTTTTATCAGTCCATACAAAAATCAGTTACAATACCCAACAGATAATGCCGTTCTGCAAAACCTACTCATTTGGAACACCACCGAAGTTATCATTTTGCGTACATTAATGGCTTGGTATGTGTTTTTTGACAGAATCCAATTACTAAAACAATTACAGGCAATTTAAAACAGTGTAATTAATCTGAAAATATTTACAGGCTTGATGTATATTTTGGATTATTCTTTAGGAGAGACAGATGGAATTTCCTTAAGTTAGATATAAGAAACCCAGTGACGTCACAAATCACGCGAAAATCTCGCAGTCGCTTATATCGTCGAAAACCGAGTGTAGTCGAAAACTGGGTGGACGACCATACCCTTTAGATCGCTATCAATTACATTGAATAAAATCGTTTTTTTTTTAACCTGAAAATGCATGTTACTGTAAGTAAAAATGATTAAAAGTAAAGAATAACGAGGCGGGAAATTTCCATTTAGTGAAATAACAGCTGCCTGACAACCGATGTCTACGGACTAGTGTCAAGTGTTGTGTATTCGGAGGTGTCATGGACTCGGGAAATATACTCTATCCAAGTGTCAAGGTAGGTTTGACATTCTGTTTATTGTCAAAATAACACAGATCAGATTGCTAAGAGGAGCTGTCTGATCTGAGTCCACACTGTTTGTCTGTAAAAAATCGTTGACTGCCGGTAGCTTTAAGTCATTTCTGCAAACAGTGTGGACCCAGATCTGACTGCTCATCTGATCTGGGTCCATACTGTTTGCATGTCATATGTCATTTCTGCAAATAGTGTGAACCCAGATCCGAGGTTATGCCAAGGCTAGGGGGACAGGCTAGTTTGTTAGTTCATTTACAAGGCACACATTCTAAAGACCTTGTTGTTGTTTTGACCTTTAGATCAGAGGCATTCATTTTAGGACCCCTGTTCATCTTCTTTAGCACACCCAGTAAGGAGGTTTTTTTTCTACACTTTAAAGTTATTTACAATCAATTTCTAAAGTTAGTCACCCATCCAACACCTGTGGTGATGTTCCAAGGGATCGCCTGGGTAAGTGCAGAAATGTTGTTGAAAGGGAGAAATACGAGCACTAGTTCGTGCCGAATTCGTGTTGCTAGAGAGAAATCAACAGAAAATTTTACCAATAGAAAGGACAATTTCAGTTAATTATCAACAAAGCATGGCCCAAAGAATAATGTATTGTGAATCAATTACCTGTTATAAAATGTTCACTGCACATGTAAACATATTTTGATGTAGGAATCCAGTCTGAACCATCAGCGTTCTGGCGACTGCAGGCCCTTATCCACCGAGACCGTCTCTCTGGATGTTTTTCTCCATTTGGGAACTGATAGAACGATAGCTTTTTATCCAGTTGTAAATGATGATTTGTACAACCACCTGCACTACAGATTTTTGGCATGTTTTATCAAAATTGTAAGAAATATGCTAGTGACTTGGGTTTTATTTACACTATTTGCTTATTCAAAATGGCATTTGTATTCACCCGCGTGCTCGTTGCTATCACGTGACAAACGAAAGTACCCGGATGACCGACGAACCCTATATAAATTACAACAACAGATGCTTCCACGCAGAGCTGAAACCGACCCGAACTCGAGTACTGGTAAACTGCTTAGAGGATCTAAGTCTGGCCATGCCAGGCAAAGTGGTGCGAGTCGGCCCATCCATGTTAATAAACCCTATTGGTTCATTGGCGGCAGAGCTTGAGGAATTGAGACAATTTATCGACAAGACAACACATTGACATGGTTTTTCAGACTTGCCTACCCTTACAATTTGGTCTTAAGGCTTACTATTTTCTTGTCCAAATTAGGTTTCTGGTCAACTCGTACCTGTTTTTGGTCAACTCGTACTTAAGTCAACTCGTACCTTAGTTTAAAACAAAATCTATATTTGGATAAGTTGAACTTTGGTACACATATATACAGGTCAACTTTACAGTCTATGAAGACTCCTGGCCCTTTCCCGGATGATGAAGACGATATTTTGTGTGTGCATTACAATAACATGCTCATGCGCTAGAATGGCTCCTTTCACATATTTGGACCTATATCCATGCAGCCATGATTTTTATTTTCTGAATTGTATCATAGACATAGTTTATGGCTGCTTGTTAATTTGAACCGCTCTAAAGAGTGCATACAATCCATGTTGCCCTATTCCCAACAAGTCCTATAGGGCTATCTAGCGACGTCTATGATAGTAATTTCTGTAAACACCAGTATTTGCTATATCAAGACATGGGTGTACATTATACAGACTTGTTAACTTGATGGTGCCCAGATATGTAGTAGATAAGAAATCATGTAAGTTCATTTGCAACCACAGTTATATTTTCTTCATATATGTTCAAAACATAAACGTTGGCTAACATAAATGTTGTATTCCGTTCGAACAAGTACTCAAAATCTATGTTGTAGAGCACATGTGAGGAAAATAACGTGTACCATTTCGAACATCGGTTTTGATATGTAAAATTGGGGTTCGAGAGGGTATAGGAATGTTTTCTTGATGAGATCATGCAGTATTTACTCTCGTCATGGCTAGTTCATTGGCATGTTAACTGAACTAGTAAAAAGGACATATATGTCACAGACGCTGCGGGATGTACAGGTAATTTTTTTATAAAAGAACAAAATAAAAATTAAAACACCTACCCTACCATTTTCAATTTCCGACCCTACCCAATGTCGTCTTTGCATTTCCCCATAGTAATTTCGCATGTTAAGTATATTTTTGTAGTTTTTGGCATTTAGTACCTTCCAAAATACAGTGCTGACTTTTCTGAGCGTCTAAAATGAATTCTGATATACAGTCCAAACCGCAGCATGACAATTTTATTAACAAAAAACATGTACAAAATGAAAAAGTAAAAAAACAATGACCCTGTTTGTTTCAGAAGAAAAAATACCTACCTACCGACCAAATTTGTTTCCGGCAGCATGTTAGTAGAAACACAGCTATTATTTTACGCCTAATCAAATAATAAACACTTGTGATAAACGCTTAACTGACAAACTATCAAATAAAAATAATCATCACGAAAGCGCGCCTTTATAGTTAAACCCCACTTTTATAGTAAAACTAGGGTTTCCAGGGGTATACATGTACATCACTATCTCATTTCTGCTCAAAAACATAGATTATGGGTAGAGGCTTGTCTAACGAGCACGCACAATCTAAGTTTTGAGTAGATATATGAAAACTGTTAGTTTTTTTTTTTCATCTGTAAAACTTCCATTTTTATTGGCAAAATTTTCAATTATATTTGAATACACTTGTTTTTGTATAAACAAACCTTACCCCTGTAAACCCTAGTTTTCTCTATGCAAAGTGGGGTTCAGAAATAAATAAAATAAATACAATGTAATTAAATTTGTATTACATGTCCCGCAAAGACGATGCTGCCAACGGTCTGTGATATCACAGCTTACTGCATGCTGACGTCCACCAACAAACTTTGGCCTTAAAATTCCTGCATGTCATTAAGTCTTGCCAAACCCAAAACCGCCTCTCATCGACAAAAACAAAGGAATTTGAAATTAGCCTTTAATTAGGGACAATTAGATTAAACTAGTATTGATAATCTCTTTATTTTTCACATCCACATTAATCGGTTCACGGTTTACTGACTGCGTTAAATAAGGGTGAATAATAATAACAATGATAATAACTGCAGCAGGTCAATGGCACACCATCGCATATCCCTGTGGTGTGAAAATCGTGTTACAATTAAATGACCCAAATACTTCTTTTTTGACCGCCGGGTACCGAAGACATGTTTCTTGCAATCTTTTGCACCACTATATTCTACTCTTAATTACCTGTGATTTGATGCAACATGACTATGTTTGAACAAAATAGCTTTTTGACCCCTGAGCCCCAACCCTGGCCTCGCCCTGGGGGCAGGTCAAATCAAAATTTCGAATACGTTCCTCCATTCCGAATCCATAGGGCTATTAACAGTGGCAGTTGTGTGGCGTACAAGCGCGGAAGAAACATGAGCGCATCGCCCGTAAGACAAGCCACAATGATCCACGGGGCCCATTTACTTACTCATTCACGGTTCTGGCCCTGTTCCTTCTAATTATCCGCATGCATTTAAAGCAAAAAAACATTAAAATCCACAATTTTGGAAAGTTCCCCAAAAGGAGTCACTTTTAGAAGTGAGTCGTCCCCTCCCCCCACCAAGCCACTCCTCAACAAAATATTTGCTAAATGGCCTTTACCCATAAAAATACAATTTTTCCTATTCCCCCCCCCACCCACCCACACAAATGAAGCCCCCAAAAATAGTCCCAACCTATGTAGCAGGCAATACCTATAGTGCCCCCCCCCCCCCCCCCCCCCCCCCCAGGGTATGAGTTGACCAAACTAAGTACGAGTTGACTTAGGTACGAGTTGACCGGTTACCCCAAATTACGATCCCGGCGGAATTCTGTACGATTTTCGGTGTTTGTAAAAAATTGGTAAATCGGCGTGATTATTGAGGTTCTGTTCGGGTAAGCACGCATTTATGTCGGAAGAAGAAAAAAGTTAGCGTTCCTGGCTTACTCTCATGGCGAAATCAAATTAAATATCATTGGCTAATAATAGGGAAGTAATCCAATCGCAGTTCATGTGACAAATTCATTTCGGTATGAGCGGCAAGATCGATGCCTTTACAAGGGGAAAACAAGAAAAGCTGAATCGGCCGATTCATTGCAGTCAAACAAAACAAAAACGCGAGGCAATGGGCTTATTTTGACCTCGAATCTGATACCTCAAAAGCCTTACGAGTAAAATTTGAATCTTATGATTTTTTATGAGAACTTACTATTTTCTGACTCAAGGGATAGGCAAGTCTGGTTTTTGGAGACAATTCATCGACACAATTGAAGACAACTCATCGACACCTTTTGAAGACAATTCACCGACACATTTGTTTGAAGGTAATTGACAATCATATATGTAATTAAGGGTAAGTATGGATAAGTTGTTGTTGCTTCGCCATGCGTCGGTACTGTGCCAGGTTGATCCCTGAAATACATTGAAATACAGGTCTTTTAATACGGGTTACAGTACATATACTCCCTTCCTACTCTATCGCGGATCCTACTTTATCGCGGTATTCACGTTCTCCTCTTATTCTCGCGAGCAGCGGCCCCTGCTGGTTGTTTACATTAATTACCTTCCGAGGCAAACATCAAACTCCACATCACGAGAGAAATTGAACAAAATATCAAGTATATTGTTGAGTAAAGTTTATTTATTTAGAAAATCAAGTAATACTTTCTTCACTGAATCTATTCTATACCCCTACCTATATAAATCCCACTCTACTTTATTAAAACTTCAATGTATTATTTTGGTTCGATTCTGGTTGTTGTCGTCTGAAGTTGACAAATGCCGCGCGCACGTAAAGTCACGTTATTACCTTATATGGAAACGGTTTCCTGGAGCCGAAAGTCACGTGGACAATTAGCGACTATAATTGGAAATGAAACCCCGAACGGCTTATGGGGGGCATCTAAATTGAAAGCGTTTAAGTCGGTCAAAATTGTGAACTGGGCAGAGTGTGACATATGCGGTCATTGGGCACCCCTTTAGTTTTGCTCCACAATCCTTTCTGTGAATGAAGGCAGTGAGTAAAGGTGTCCATGCATGTCATGTGACCAGTAAATAGCATACTAAGAACACCAAACATTGCAAATACGTTAATTTCTGTTAAAGTTGAATTTTTGGATTATTTAAAGGGTTAATTAACGTTTAATGATTCAATTCAAGTGCTAAATATGTTCTTATGAATCAGTGCTGATAACTGATATTACATGGATATGCACCCGGCCTCAAATATTTTGACACTTTCAATTCAAGTGAATGCCGCGATAGACTAGGAAGTCACTCTGACGTAATTCTAAACAACATGGCTGCCAACAACCGGAAAATTTAAAATTGACTGACGCTAAAATATATTTCTACCCCTTTTACAATATCGAAGTAGGGTTACTTATAACACACAAACAGGCACATATAAGGTAAGTTGATGTGTTTATTTAATTACTGGCGATTAACTGTTAGTACCGCGATAGAGTAGGCAACCGGGATACTTGGAAGTGATCATCCATGAATAAAACGAAGAAATTTAACTTTAATTAAGTTCATTAATTTTCTTTAAAAAAGAAATAATATTTTTTAACTAATGAGCAGTATAGTAAACAAACAAACAAACAAATACACATGTAGGATAAAAGTTTGAGTAATATGATAATAGTTATGTTTGTAACTTTATGACACATGCCGATTTGTAATGACGTAATTGATTGTTTGTCCATGTTTTATATTAACTGGCACATGCCCTGAGTGCCTCGAAATACATGTAAGTATGAAATAAATAAATAAAATAAAGAATAAGATAATGTATAAGAATGAACGAAAGAAACAAGGCATATAATGTCTAAGAATGAATGAAAGAAAGGAAAATAGATTGACAGATAGACATTTTAAAAATGCAAAGAAAGACTCACCAGTATTATACATACATACATACATATATACATGTGGACGGGCGGGCGGACAGACAGAGACAGAGAGTTTAAAAACTCATATAAAAGCTTACCAGTTTACACATTCTACATAATAATGTATCGATGAGTTTCCTTCAATTGAGCCGATGAATTGTCTCCGAAAACCATTCAATGAGTTGTCTTGTCGATGAATTGTCTTGTTCCTGGGCTTGAGATGTCATTTCATGTTAAGGTTAAGTAAAAATGCCACAAATTGGAAGCAACGTCTCCAAAATGACCTTTAAAGTGTTGGCGGGGATGTTAAACCTCAAATAAAAAAATAAACAAAACACCCTGCCTAAAACTGGCGGTTTTGGGTCAAAAATGGCTGGTATGCACCTTTCTTTCTTTCTACCAATACTGCAATCGGTTACTTTTGACCAGTACTCGGAGGTTTGGTTTAAACTGTATTTATTTGACTTTACAGTAAACATATACAATACACAATATTAGACATATATGTCACAGGATTTGACAGTAAGCACAAGTGCTTATTTTAAGTCATCTCCTGGAAGACAAAGACAATAAGTTACATCTTCTAGGTTTGTTTTGTTTGTTTGAGTTGAGGTTTACATCCCCATCAACACTGTAAAGGTCATTTTGGAGACGTTGCTTCCAATTTTGTGGGACTTTTACCCGACATTGAGATGAAATGACATCTCAAGCCCTGTCTCCCAATGAAACCAATAGGGTTTATTATCATGGACAGTCCGCCTCGCACCGCGGTTCCTGGACAGGCTTAGATGCTCTAAGCGGTTTACCAGTACTAGTGTGCGGGCCAGATTCAGCTCTGCGTGGAAGCATCATGCAGCCCATATATTTCTTCAAGCCCCTATGGGTGGGGGCCGATTACTCGCAGGCGTACATAACCAGGTTTGCAGGATGAAAGCCAACACACTAATCATGTAATTACGGTAGGATCATGGCCAGATATGACCGACACAGTATAAGAAGATAGATAGATAACCTATGGAGTGCAGTGGTAGCACATCGGATTTGTGATCAAGAGGTTGCGGGTTCTATGCTCATGCTGACCAAAGTGTTGTGTCCTTGAGCAAGGTACTTTCATCCACATTACCACCCAGGAAGTCCTGCTCGTAATGCACCAGTCTAGAAGCCCTGCACTGCGGGGGACCTCCAGAAGGTCACAGTCCCGCTGTTTATAATAGTTCATTCCACTAGGGGTATATTTGCATAATATCAAAAACCCCACATTACCCTGGCACTGCAGGGGAACACAGAGGGTAACTACCCCGCACATTAGCCCCGCTACCCCCTGCCTATCCCTGTAGGTGTGGGTGGGCAGTGGTTACAAATGACTAGTGTATAGTGCTCACGATATGAGCGAGTAGCAGTAATAGGAGAAAAAAGAAAAAAAAACAACATTCACAACGGGCCTCCAGTTAATGTCCCAATCTGAAGGATGGTGCTTTTGTGGCATTCATCCCTGCAAATGATGCCAGTGGAGCATGTCCGGACACCGCAATTTTATTACCACTGCCGGGAATCGAACCAGGGGCCTCTAGCATCAATGGCAAGTGCACTAACCATTGAGTTACCACACTCCACTATAGCCTAAGATTTTGGTGATCTAAACCTTGTTTGAGAATCAAATACATGTAGGTGTTTAAGTTACATTTTTACACAGTGTGTTGGGGGTGGGTGGGGGAGACAGTGTTTTCCTCTGAAAAAATTTCAAGTAAACTGTGCTCTTAAATGGAAGAGATTGGTTTGTCCAATCGTGGAATATGCAAGTACGTCTTGGGATCCACCTACTTTTACCCTCCAGGAGGAACTGGAGAGGGTCCAAAAACGTGTGGCCCATTTTGTAACTGGGAATTACTCGTTCAAAACTGGGAGTATGATTGGCATTCTGAAACTGTTAGAGTGGGAGTCGCTTAAAGAGAAAGTGTGATTGACCTACTTTGCACATCCTCTGCAATAAAAATCACTTTTCTTCCCATCAGCTAGTTGACAACTGCCGAATTAGCAGGAGTTAGATCATTGGCAGGATTGGGTAAAGAGCAGTTAACAACTAATCCCAGTTGCCGAACGGGGGCGGGGTAGCCCTTATGTGCTTCTAGTGCCTGGTTGCCTTAAAAACCAAATCAGTCAATTAACAAGCGAAGTTAACAAGCGAAGTTATACTTTTAAATAAAGGTCTAAAGGGTAAAGCCAGTGTACCCATGGATGACCTTGTTCCTCCTTCAAAGACATAACTAAGGAAAAAAAATCATTAGCCCTCCATAAAATTGGCACTAGGACTGACATCTACACATTTAGCTTCATCCCAAGGACAATCTCAGATTGGAACGAGTTCCCCTCTTCTCTCTTGATGCCTGCAGAAAGTGCAGATGACTCCATCTCTAGATTCACTACCCTTTTGAGGTGTAGGGACTATTCAGTTGGTCGAAGGTCCAAGGACAGGTCATCAGTAAACAATTCTGATTCTGAAATGCCAAATTTAGGCTTAATACACTGTATTATTACTGAGTGCAAGGTGATTTCAACAACCCCGTGTCACTTCTCTTTATTTTCTAGGTGGGGGCAACATCTCCAAAATGTTTGAAGTTATTACCACTTGCTGGCAAGACTCAGAGGGTAAGCTCATCAACAGATGTACTATAAATTGTATAAGCAGATAGGGTAAGTTTTTTTTTTTGATAAATGAAGGAAAGTTTTTGTCACTTCTCCATAAACACCCATGTGGTGGGTATTCATTAGAACTGATGCAGTTCTAATGAATACCCACCACATAGATTTTTATGGAGAATTGACAAAAACTACCCTTCAATTATCACAAAATACTGACCTTATCTGTTGCTATATAATATTGCATGTTTAATAGAAACTTGTTTGCAGTACAGGGGCCAGTTGTTCAAAGCATCGTTAGCTTAACGAGCTCGTTAGTGATCATATTGTTAACTGTTCTAGCAAGTTTAATATTCAAAATTTTGGTATTTTTGCTGAAAAAATGTGAGCAGCTTTTGCATCCGCAAAAGCTGCTCACATTTTTTCAGCAAAAATTTCAGCATATTTGCCATATTTAATGATCAAAGTTTTAACGTTACGTTAACTAACGGTATCGTTAGTTTTGAACAACTGGCCCCAGATAGGGCTCAGTTACATGTGTATTACATCACGTCCCACTGGTTGGCTTGTGCTCTACTTGTTTCATGATAGGCCTATGGTACATATAGAGGATCTTACATGAGTGTTCATGTATTATTGAATTTATTAAACGAGTTGAGGAATAGGGATGAAATGCGAGGCTTTGCCAACATTTTAAGCCTCACATTTTATCCCTTTTCCTCAACGAGTTTAATATATTCAATAATACATGAGCATGAATGCAAGATTCTGTTTATCATATGACATTTAGTACACATAGTCATGATTTCTGTACAAAAATGTCAGTATTCCGCCATTAGTAGACGCGACATCAGTAACGTCGTAGGTGTAACAACAGTATGGGGCCTATCTAAATAATTTGCGTATGTAATCCACTAGTCGATTATCAAATTTATTACATGATGTTATTACATGCTCAGATGCAACATCATATTATAAAAACATTCTAGCAATCATGTAAGCTTGGAAACTGGAGGAGGAGTTGAGGAGATGCAAGCAATTCTGAAAAAATGTGATGGACAGATCTCTAAGACATATGTATAGACAAAGTGCAGACCCAGATCAGACAGCTCCTTCAGGAGCAGTCTGATCAGGGTCTACACTGTTTGCCATTCTGTTGGCACTTTTTGGATTCCATGCAGGATCATGTAACAAATTTGTTAATATTGAAGTAGATTAACAGCAAGTCTGCAAGGTATCTGAATTTTGGGATTTTTACTGCATTTGTCAATTTTTCTGGACATTTAGAGTCAAGACCTTTCTATCAACTTAAATCAACTCAAACATGAGAAAAAACATGCATCAACTCAAACATGAGAAGATACATGTACTTAATAAATAGGCCCCCGCCAATCGGGGCTTGAAGAAATAGATGGGCTGCAGGATGCTTCCAGGCAGAGCTGAAACCGACCACACATGAGTACTGGTAAACCACTTAGAGGATCTAAGCCCGCCCAGGCAAAACGGTGCGAGTTGGTCTGTCCATGCTTATAAACCCTATTGGTTTTATTGGGCGACAGGGCTTGAGATGTCATTTCATCTCAATGTCGGGTAAAAGTCCCACAAAATTGGAAGCAACGTCTTAAATGACCTATACAGTGTTGATGGGGACTTTAAACCTCAAATCAAACAAAACTTAATAAATGCTTTATCTACTGCATTCGGGCCCCCCCCCCCCCCCCCCCCCCCATAGGGGCTTGAAGAAATATATGGGTTGCATGATGCTTCCACGCAGAGCTGAATCTGGCTCGCACACTAGTACTGGTAAACCACTTAGAGGATCTGTCCAGGAACCGCGGTGCGAGGCGGACTGTCCATGCTAAAAAACCTAATTGTTTCAAAGGGCGACAGGGCTTGAGATGTCATTTCATCTCAAAGTCGGGTAAAAGTCCCACAAAATTAGAAGCAACGTCTCCAAAATGACCTTTACAGCGTTGATGGGGATGTTAATCCTCAAATCAAACAAACAAACAAATCTAGTACATTCGTTTCCTTAACCCTTGTCCTGCTGAATATTTTAATGTGCCACACCCACTACTGATTATCAACCAATCGGCTTACTTGAAGCAAATTATTGCAACAAATTCACAATCTAAATGGCAAACAATGTAGATCATGATCAAATGGCTTCATCAGAAGTCATCTGATCTGGATCTTCATTGTTTGGAAAATAAGGCATATCTGGGCTCAGCGGGACAAGGGTTAACATTTTATTGATCACACATTGAGTTTCATAGCAAGCAAAAACCGGATTCAGATAGTTGTAATGGCTCGCCCATGTGACTCTGATCACCGTCACCCTGTCTTGTAGCTCAGTCTAATGCGCTTCTGACTGGTGAATTGGAGGTCGTAGGTTGGATACCTGATGGGTCAGCAACATTCTTTCATGGAGATTGGTCATGAAATCTTTTCTATGGTTATTCTCACCCCTTTTGCTGATTCAAGGAGGGCAGTTGTCAGTTTCCTTGCAAAAGAGTGTGCATGGTACTGGTTTATTGTTTACATATAAACCTACCCAGGAAACGTTTATGACCTAAAGAAGCTTGACTGATCTGTTAAACTAAAAAAATAAAATAAAAGTCTGCCAGTTTTATAAGGAACCATATGATAATAATAATAATTATAATAATAATAATGTTTCAGATAGCAGCAGCAGACCACAATGGGGTCCTTCAAGTGTTTGGGATGAAAAAAGGAGAAGTGCAGGTAAGTCTTATACATGTAATTGGCTGTAAAACAAAACAATATTCTTCCTCAATGTATAGCATTAGATAAGGTGGGTATTTAAGAAATAGATCACCTCCAGCAGTGATTTATTAAATGATAGATCACTGTGTGGAGGTCAGTTGTAATGTATATACATATATCAAATCACGAGCAAGTGATTTGTCTACTTACAACAGCACTGATCTTTTTCGATTCTAACACTTTAAAAGTCAACAAAAATGCTATTGATTCTTTCAGGTTCTCCCTATCTTCCAAAATTGTTTAAAGAAATCCTGCCAATATAACAAACTGTATCACCTGTTTTCATAACATCTGATACAAGAAAATGACGGTACAGCATCTAACTTCGTGGTAACAATGAATGACGTCATGAAACTGGATGATAAAAAAGGCAGCTCTTCCAGTCACACTCTTATGCCCAGTGATCAATCTCAGTATATCTCTAGAATTTAGGCGACCAGTGTTAGAATTTGTGATAATAGAAGGATACAGTCAAACTTCAATGGCTCGAACACCTTTGGTACCTCGAAAATCTGTTCAAAAAGGGGTAGTTCGAGCCACTGAGGTTACTGTCAGGAGGCATAATGAGATACTTTTAGACATCTTTTCGGTGTTCTATAATGAATATGTATGCTGTGTGTACTCATTAGAATCGCCTCATAGAGGCGATTCTAATGAGTACACACAGAATACATTTGCAAGATAAAAGACTAAAATCTCCTTAATTATCTCCCACTATTTCTTATGTAGAGAATTTCGCTATGGGCTTAAGAATGGGGTTTGACTCATCCATGGTAAACGAGTCATCATTGTTCGAGCCATCGAATTTCTACTGTAGTTTTCCTTATTTCTCCATACATGTATGAACCTATGTTGTGGATATTCGTTTGAACCCCTTGGTGGTGCTGTTCTAATGAATGCCCACAACATAGGTTTTTATGGGGAACTGACAAGAACTATCCTTCAGCTATCACAAAACACAAACCTGAACTGTTGCTCTGTTGATAGAATGTTCATTTATATGAAATTTATGGAAGTCGCCAGAGGCTCATTTAATATATTCCATATCGGCCCCGCCCATCAGGGCTTGAAGAAGTAGATGGGCTGAATGATGCTTCCATGCAGAGCTGAAACTGACCCGCACACGAGTACTGGTAAACCGCTTAGAGGATCTGCCCAGGCAAGGTGGTGCAAGTCAGCCCGTCCATGCTTATAAACCCTATTGGTTTCATTGGGCGGCAGAGCTTGAGATGTCTTTTCATCTCAATGTCGGGTAAAAGTTCCACAACATTGGAAGCAGCGTCTCCAACATGACCTTTATTGTGTTGACGCCTTGACGGGGACATTAAACCTCAAATCAAACAAACAAAAAATATATTCCATATAAAATGACCACAAATAATAATTTTAATTGAGATTTTATTGCCAAGATTCAGAAGAATTTCAATAGAAAACATACAGATGTCAGGGGAGGACATAATCATGTATTATTACACGTCGTCATATCATTCTTATGGCATGTCATTATCCAATAAAAATAACAGCAACATTATATGGGCCCCATCAAGCGATTTTGGTACTTATCTCCTATGTGAGCAGCGAAGGTTCAGGCGAGCCTGTGCATCCCCGCAGTCTCGCCAGAACCTTCACTGCTCGCTCATACAAGCAGTGAATCAAGAGGAACCTTCAGACAGAAAGCCATATCCCTGGCCCCTCTGAATGGCTGGGCATGCGCAGTTAAAATTTGTCATGACAGAATGCTCGAAGACACAAATTCGATTGGCGGGGCTCATATGATAAACTGTTTTAGTCTTAAAGCATTGAGCACAAATGAAGCTTATAAAATTTACAAGCTTTTGTGTGTCTGATTTTCTCTTAAGGACAGTTTGTAAATGTGTCCAATAAACCTTGAAATAATGAAAAAAGCTTTTTTCTCTTTTGCAGCAAGTATTTAAGACATCTCCAGAGAAAAAGATCACCCAGCTGGAACTGGGCGGACCAGTGGGTGGAGTTAGAGAGAGAATCTTTACCTCGTCCATGTCACAAGTTAAAGGATACACAAAGAAAGGAAAGAATTTCCTTACCTTTGATACCAACATGTCTGAACCTATTGAATCCATGTAAGTATATACAGTAGAACTCGATGGCTTGAACACCAATGACTCGTTTACCATGGATGAGTCGAACACATTCTTGATCCCCTAGCGAAATCCTCTACATAAGAACTAATCGGGGATAATTAATGAGATTTATCTTGCAAATGTATGCTGTGTGTACTCATTAGAATCGCCTCATTGTATGCGGTGTGTACTCATTAGAATCACCTCATCGAGGCGATTCTAATGAGTACACACAGCATACATATTCATTATAGAACACCGAAAGATGTCAAAAAGTATCTCGTTTTGCCTCCTGACAGTAATCTCAGTGGCTCGAACTACCCCTGTCTCGAACAGATTTTCGAGGGCCCAAAGGTGTTTGAGCCATTGAAGTTCAACTGTACATGTAACAGTGACTCCACATTGATTTGTTTTATGACACTTGAGACGGTGTTAGTTTGAGATACACCACAACATCTTTATAACATTACAAATGGGGTCCAAAGCAGAGATGGTGTTATTTAACAACTGTTTTATATCCAAACAAAAAAGTATAGATTATATAGAGGATCTAACATGAGTGTTCATGTATCATTGAATTTATTAAACGAGTTGAGGAAAAGGGATAAAACGCGAGGCTTTGCCGAGCATTTTATCCCTTTTCATCAACGAGTTTAATAAATTCAATAATACATGAACACGAATGCAAGATTATATTTATCATATGACATTTAAAACGCATTTTATTCACGAGATTGTTTACAAAAATATAAATATTCCGTCATTAGTAAACGTGACGTTGTTAAGGATGTCGTACATGTAACGTTACGGGACGTATCTAGCTAATTTGCATGTTTAATCCACTAGTGGATTATCAAAAATATTACATGGCGTTATTACACTCTCAGACGCGACGTCATATGATAAATAGAAAAATGACCATTCATGGTAATTTTTCTATATAATCTATACATTTTTGGGATCCAACTTGAAACTGTGTTATATCCATAACTGTGTTATAACGAACAGTGTTATGAGGTTGCAGTGTGTTTCAAGCTGTTCCACTTGCTTCTGATGGGTCATCTAGCAGTTTGGCACCTCCAAATTAGCCCTTTTTGTACCAAATGGAATCTTCCACCTTGTATACAGCACAAGTCAATTTATTAGGAAAAAGGCTGAACTTTTAGCAAACAGCGTAGGCTTTGATCAGATGCATGGCATCTGATCTGGGCTGCACTGCTTACCAATTGCCCGTTTGGTGGTTCCTTGTACAAAATGGGTTAATCCCTCAAAATTGATGCATTTTATTTACACAAACTGCACATTTTCCCAACAATCTGACACTGAAAATAAAGTGCATATTATACACATGTCTTTGCTATGCACAGCAAATCATGGTACTTCCTTCTATATTTATCTTAGGCTTGAAGCAATCAGATTTGCCTCTGACTGGTTTGTTTGTTTGTTTGTGTTGAGGTTTTGCATCCCTGTTCACACTATTTAGGTCATTTTGGAGACTATTACCCGACATTGAGACTTGTATCAGTTTTACTGGGAAGGCTTTGAGTTCTAAGTGGTTTTCCAGTACTCAAAAGTTTGGTTGGTGTGAAAGCAGCATGCAGCCCAGACTATTTCTTCAAGCCCTGATAGGCATGGGTGCCCACCTGATGTGTAATCATGTAGTTGCAGGTTCAAGCCCTGTCAGACCAGCAGAATTCTCTAACCCATTTAGTACCGGAAGCCACAAAATGGGTAATTGGCAAACAGTTCAGGCCCAGATCATATGTCACAGAACGGGGCATCTGTCCCACATAATGTGGCATCTGATCAGGCCTACACTGTTTGCACAAAGTTCAGCCATTTTCCAAATGGATTTTGAAGAAAACACAACCTGTCACCCCTAAATTTTGAAATGGACTCCTGCCATATATAAGGTTGAAGATTCCATTTGGTACAAAAAGAGTTAATGGAGATTAGTAAAGAAATCTTTTCTGAGGTTGTTCTCTGCTGCTGCTTCAAGAAGGCCAGTTGTGAGTCATTGTAGTTTTGGAGTTTTACGCCCCAAGTCAACACTATTTAGGTCATATCAAGCCTTTCAATTTACCTATCCACACTTCCAGGGCAGACAAATGCATCAGTGGTTAACCAGTGACTGCACAATTTTTCACCAGAAACCGACAACTGTTGATTTACTGGCCTTCTTGAATCAGCAGAAGGGATAGAATGACTGTAGAAAAGATTTCATAATAAATCTCCATCCAATGGGTTAAATTAAATGATTAAGAATGGTTAATTTGTGTGCTTTCCATTCAGATTGGTTTCTCGTAACTAAAAGGGTATTGGTTTAGAATTGATTTAATTAATCCTGAATTTATCATTTATAGGTATGTAGAGGGTTCTGACTTATTTTGCTGTGGGAAGTTCATGTATAACCACTACCGAGACTGTAAGGACACCAACTTCTTCCTGTGTGGTGATGAAGTCAGCGATGTGATTTGTCTGCCCAGTAATATGGTATCAGACATCACTCCAGTTTTGGCATGTCAAGACAGGGTTCTAAGAGTCCTACAGGTAAAGTGTCCTTTTTGGCAACATACCTTAGAATATAATGATGTGTTTCATGGCTATATAAAGTTTTTATTGAGATGAAAATTTAATATGTTTTTTTATTGACACGATAACATACCCGTACACTAAAATGACATCTATTTTATCTCACGAACTAACTTTTTTCACATGAAAGCTAATATTTTTCTCATTGCTAATCCAAGTATAGATTGTGGGTGCTCGTTAGAAGCGCCTTAATGAGGCAGTTCTAATGAGTACTCACAAGAAGGTAGTATTCAGCTCAAGGGATATACGGAATATAATAGCTGTCAAGTCAAATGCTTACAAATTTCTTAACAGTATTACAAAGATATTTATTGCATAGGTGAAAACAGATTCAGGAAGGGCAGTTGTCAGTTTCTGTTGAAAGCATGTACACTATTCTGGTGAACTGCTTAAGTATAGAAGTTGCACCTAAGATTGACAGGACAGGGCTATTAAGGTGTTGTCAGTCTGTAACATTCACTGAGTCCACTAGAAGGTTCAGTAGAGTGCCATTCGCTTGCTTTTTGCAAGTGAACCAAATGACCATATACACCATAGGTTTGTTTGTGTTATAGTTGAATAAAAACTTGGTTTACCTTGGTTTACTTGGGTGACTTGGTTTACCTTTTTGTTAAAATAGTATTCCAAAGGCAGGTGCAAGCGCTAGCTTTGGCCTGTCAGTCTTATCTGTGACTATAATATAAGACTGTCAAGACAAGGGGAATTAGGTAATGACCAGCTGAACATGACTAAATAGTGTTGGCTGGGACACTAAACTCCACACTGAAGAAACAAAAAATTTGAAGAGGATCAATTAGAGAATACTATCAAGGCCCTTTCGTCACATTTTGGTCCATTTTATTTCAGGAGTCAGATTTGTTGTATGAAGTAGAAGTGCCGGGTCCTCCTGTAACTTTATCTTTATTTGGCAATGATGGTGGTAAGTGTTCATGATGTTTAGATGGTAACTGTATTCAACATTGTCATTTGGGAAGGTAATTCAGTTGTTTTACAGTCGGAAATATTGTTTTTACAACACAACAGTTGTTCAAAGCATCGTTTAGCTTAATGAGCTCGTTTAAGGGGCTCTTACACTGTCACGATTTTGGCCACGACTCACCACGATTTTTTAAATTGTGGTAAATCGTGAACAATGTCGTAGAGAAGTCGGCAGAGATCTTGAGGAATCGTGGTTGATCGTGATAGATCAGGAGTGACCACGACTGTTTTTGACATGTTCAAAACATTCGTGACGAGTCGGCATCATTTTTCAAATCGTAGCTCAGTCGTGAGCCGTCGTCGTGGTAATCATGGCCAATCGTGAATAATCATGATTGAATTCTACCAGGATTGAGCTACGACGAGACGAGATCATCTATGACGCCTCTACGATTCCGTTGCGACTGCCGTATGATCTACTACGATATCACGACTGCTCACGACAATGCAAGATTCACCAGGAATGCACTACGACTGATGACGACGCTAGCATGATTCAACCCGACGAACACTTTTATATACCCAGATCGTTATAAATCCTGACGAATCGGGAGAAGTCTTGGTATATCGTGAGTAAATCGTATCGAATCTTCCATGATCGTACTGAGTCTTTGATCATCGTGCCAATTCGGCCTTGGTTGTAGAACAGTCTTGCAGGGATCGTGAGAAATCGTGTATGATCGTCTAATATCTTGAAGCAATCGTGGTACAGTTGTAGAAGAATCCTAGAGGATCGTAAGACATCGTGGTCGATCGTGGAGGATCGTTGTAAATCGGCTCCATTATCGTACAGCAATCGTGATTGTTCGTAGAAGTGACGTAGCAATGTCGTGAGTATTTGTAGGGTAGTGAAATCGGAACCGTATATGCCCCGATTTGCCACGATTTTCATGGTCCCCATTGGTCGTGGACAGTCGTGGACAATCGTGGTCAAAGTCGTGACAGTGTAAGAGCCGCATAAGTGGTCAAATTGTTAATTGTTCTAGCAAGTACAAGATCTAAAATTTTGTTATTTTAGCTGAAAAAAATGTGAGCAGCTTTTGCATTTGCAAAAGCAGCTCACATTTTTTTCAGCAAAACTATATACATTTTTTTAGCAAAACTATTTGCATATTTGCCATATTAAATGATCAAAGTTTTAACAATACCTTTACTAACAACATAGTTAGTTTTGAACAACTGGCCCGAATTTGCGACTGTAAAACAGACAATTTAACTCGCAAGATGCGAATTTTCAATACGGTAATGCACTTATTATCTTGTTTTCTTTAAATGTTGTTGTATTTGCACAAAATGGCAACTATGGTCAGCTGCAAAAATCCAAATGCCAACCAATGCAAAGCAGCATTACATAATGACATCTGGTTCCTGACAGAATATCACGCAATACAGTTAACTCTCTTTATCTCGACCTCACCTATCTCAATCCTATCACATATGTTGAACTGATTGCTAAGTCCTGTATATTTTCCCTATATATTTATTGTATTTTAACTTCACATGTGTCAAACTTTTTTAAGTCGACACTTCGGCTATCTCGCCCATCATGTTCAGTCCCTGAATAGATTTTTCACTGTTCACTACTGCGTATCTCGAACCGGGATTCATGGCGTAAGGAAGAAGAAAAAACGATGCCGCCGGTCTTTCAGTTAAGGAAAAAATAATAGACCTTTTCTAAACAGTTCATCAATACTCACAATGTTTATTTTAATTTTCCAATTTGTCCAGATGCGTTCGCAATTAAAATTAGCACAAACAAAACCTTAACCGCTATTACGAAAATCAAGTGCCGGTAATAAAGATTGACACACAGTGCTCAACCTTTGATCTTAATGCTGTCTCTTCCGAGATAGTTTGAATGTACGCTTAGGTATGACAAGTCTCTTTAACTAGAGCAGCAATCGATGGTATACCATCGCAAATACCCGCTTTTCCTATGAACAAGCCTTTTCTTAGAAATTTGACCTTTGTCCTCACCCCATGACCCCAGGGGGTCAGATGAAAATTTCGACACCTTCATGCACATCTGCAGTCCCCAAGCAATGTATGTACCAAGTTTGGTCACTGTAGGTAAAGTAGGCTGACCTCAATAATTTTTCATCTGTAGCATGCCTCTGGTGGGGCAATGATGACATAAACTTTTTTTTGAAATCACACAAATTTTTGGTTGCAATGGCAACCACAAGGTCCCATAGACTTACAATGGGAAAATGCTTGCCATCACCGTAGCGCCTTCAGTTTTGATTGGATTTTTCTGAAACTTATATGTAAGGTGGCTGAGGATAAAATCTTGGATGAGTTAAAAAAAACAGCCGAGTCGGCCTATTTATCATAGAGTAACGTCCCTTTGATGGCTGAAAATGCCTATTTTTGACCTTGTCATCACCGTAGCCCATTCAGTTTTGATCGATTTTTCTGAAACTTATATGTAAGGTGGCTGGTGATAAGACCTCGGATGAGTTTGAATATCGGCCAAGTCGGCCCATGTATCATAGAGTAACGTCCCTTTGATTGCTGAGAATGTCGATTTTTGACCTTGTCATCAACGTAGCCCTTTCAGTTTTTATCGAATCTTTCTGAAACTTATATGTCAGTTGGCTGGGGATAAAACCTCAGATGAGTTTGAATACCGGCCAAGTCGGCCCATTTCACATAGAGTTACGTCCCTTTGATTGCTGAAAATAAAGATTTTTGACCTTGTCATCACGGTAGCCCCTTCAGTTATGATCGGATCTTTCTGAAACTTATATGTGATGTGGCTGGGGATAAAACCTCAGATGAGTTCGAATACTGGCCAAGTTGGCCCATTTATCATAAATTTACGTCCCTTTGATTGCTGAAATTGTCGATTTTTAACCTTGTCATCACCATAGCCCCTTTAGTTTTGATCAGATCTTTCTGAAACTTATATGTGAGGTGGCCTGTGATGAAATCTTGGATGAGTTTGAAAACCGGCCAAGTCGGCCCATTTATCATAGAGTTATGTCCCTTTGATGGCTGAAAATGTTGCTTTTTGACCTTGTCATCACCATAGCCCCTTCTGTTTTGATCGGATTTTTTTTTAAACTTATATTTAAGGTGGCTGTGTATAAAATCTCGAATGAGTTCGAAAACTGGCTAAGTCCACCCATTTATCATAGAGTAACATCCCTTTGACTGCTGAAAATGCCAATTTTGACCTTGTCATCACCATAGCCCCTTCAGTTTTGATTGGATTTTTCTGAAACTTATATGTCAGGTGGCTGGGGATAAAACCTCTGATGAGTTTGAATACCGTCCAAGTCGGCACATTTAGCATAGTGTTACGTGATTGCTGAAAATGCCTATTTTCAACCTTATCATCACTGCTGCCCCTTCAGTTTTGATCAGATCTTCATGAAACTTACAAACAAGTAAGTCAGGCAGAAAAGCTAGGAGGAGTTTGAAAACTCATGAGGTTTGCCTATTTATCACAGAGTAACATTCCTTTGATTGCAGCAGTTAATTGCTTATTTTTGAACTTGTCATCACCATAGCCCCTTCAATTTATATGGGATCTTCTTAGCAAGTCAGAAATAAAAGCTTGAATGAGTTTGAAAACCAGTGAGGTCGGCCTATTTATCATAGAGTTACATTCTACTTGATTTGCAGAAAATGCTTACCCTGTCATCACCATGTCCTCCCATAAATCCTTCAGTAAAGGTTGGCACTTCCTGAAACTTTGAGTCTGTTAGCTCAGGTGAGGGATACAGGACCAGCTTGGTCCTCTTGTTTATCGGGTTCCATGAGGTTTGAGATAACGAGCGTCAACTGTATACCGTTGCAGATTATTAACGTTTTCAAATCAGCTGTTAGATAACGTACGCAAGTTTATTAGAAGTTTTGTTTGTTGTGAAAGTCAACCTTTGTAGCATTATTTCTGGCAAAAGAACAAGTCCGTGACTTGAACAGCCCCCTTAACCCCACTATGTATATAGAAACCTGGGGTTGAAGGGAGTATACATTATTTTCCTTATTACTGCTCCAAGACATAGACAGTGAAAGAAAGAAAGTGGAAGAAAGGTGGCATTATGGCATCAACAAGACTGTTCGTAGGAAAACAGTGTGCACTTTCTATCTGGTCTTTCAATTTAGCCCCCAACCCAGATTTTTTTGTCAAATAATGGATGAAGAAGGATTCAATTATGTGTAATAATGGTAGTTTAGTAACATTCATAGAATGTTTGTTTGTTTGTATTAGAGTTTAATGGCCTAGTCAACACTATATTGGGTCATTTTCTCAGAGAAGTGTGAACAACATCACTTCACAAGCAAAGTTTAAATGAACCCCCTTAGGCTACGGGACACGCTTACATAGCTCTTAACCTGGTAGTGTTCATACTTCCATAAATGTTAAGAAAATGACCTTCAGGTATGAACAACATTGGGTCAAGCTATGTTTAACCTTTACCACTCTAGGCTAATTCAGCAGACGACAAATTGTTGATATTTTTCTTATTTTTCCCAGGAAACAGGACCTGACATCTCATGCAATTTGCATTGAAATGTCAAATCCTGTTTTTCGGAGAAAAATTGAAAAATATTTCAACATGTCTGTTGCTGCCCAAATAAAATATATATATAGCCATCATGCACAGCGTTAAGTACTTACTTTGCTCTTGCTCATGCCCTGATGTTGTTCTGTAGAAGCCATCTGATCAGGATCTTCATTGTTTGTCATTCAGTTTATGAGTTTGATGCAATAATTTGCATCAAGTAATCTGATTGGTTGATAATTGGTAGTGGGTGTGGCATATTTAAATATTTGGCAGGACAAAGGTTAAAACAAATTCCTTTATTTCTTAAGTGATACTGATATCACGTGAAACAATATTCTACCACTGTTTTTCAGGTGAAGAAGGTTCTGAGGTGTTGTTTGGTACTTCAGATGGTAGGGTCGGTCTTGTGCAAATTGGCAAGTAAGTATTGCAAAGTTCCCAGCTCTATGAAGTAAAGCAGGCAATATTTTCAAAGTACAGAAAAATTCCTATATTAAGACCACCTTTGGGAATGTTCAGAGGACACAATATGCTGGAAACACAAAGAGAGAATAACTGCAACCTACTAAATAAGTTTTTTAAAGCAGTCTTAATTTTAGGTGGTCTTAATAGCGGAATTTTACTTTATTTTCATGTTATGTTTCAGCTAAAATAAGGCTTGAAGTTTCATGTGAATTGTCTGCCCAGCAACCAATTCAAATGCTGTGTCATGCCATATTTATGCTTACTCTTCATGCAGAATTTCAAGCCATATTTTGCTGAAAAATAAGTTAAATATACATACTTAAAAATGCCCTCTTCAAAACATGCTTAGCGATTAAAGTTTTAGGACTACCAAATATAAAGACCACTTCACTATAAAGAACCCCATTTGCCGTGTCCAAGTTAGGCTTCCATTACATTTTTCTTATTCATTGTTAACCCGTAAGACCCTGAGAAAAAATACATCTGAAAATGTCGCCTGCTTATGTTGTCTACTGAATCAATCGAATCAATCAATACGAACAATACAAGGAATTATATAGTTAAATTTATAATGTCATAATTTACAATTAGAAACACTAGCCTTGATTAGCAAGCCGCTGAGCAACTACTGGTGCAAATATAATGATACTATACTCAGGAACCGGAACCTATTATATGGTGGAACTGTTGTGTGCGAGGGCATGACCTTGCCATAACTATAAGACTTATCAATTGATAGACAACCAGTGTCAGAGTGGTATTGCCACAAAACTAACGAATAAGAAACAATATCTAGTGTGTGCGAGGTCAAGACCTTGCCATACATACAATACAATACGTAAAATGCAAAAAAACACCCAGCAATAATAATAGCAAACAACAACTATGGCGGAACAAGGCAGGGATAGGCAAGATAATAAGAGGCCAAGACAAGTTTCTAATGATTCTAGCTATGACATTATATGTCAGCGATGTGACTATACTGCTGAAAAATATGTCTCCTGTACAGGATGTACACTTTCATACTGTTTAGATTGTGCCAAGATAAGTGAAACTCTCTATACGTGCATTTTGAATGGTGAAATGCAGGACTTCCTATGGAGATGCAGAAGCTGCAAATCCACTTTTCCAAGCCTTCAAAACATCTCAGAAACACTGCAAGCTATCAGTGATAAACATGAGGTGAGAATGGACAGACTAGAAGATAGAATGGGAAAATTAGAAGTTGGAACAAAGAGCCATATTGATGACCAAATCTCTAGTATGAAGTCTGATATCATAAACACACTCAAAGAGGATATGTATACAGTAGTGGATAAAAGAACTAAAGAATTAGATGACCGCAAACGGCGGGAAAATAACTTGACTCTTTTTAACTTAAAAGAGCACAACCATGACGAAGGTGCAGAAAATAAGAGGGCTGATGAGGAGGATATAAGAGCTATTAGCTCAAGTCTGGGCCTGGATAACCTCAATATCTCTACATTTTTTAGACTAGGTAGTAAAAATCCACAGAAGTCTCGTCCAATTAAGATCATCTTAGATGCCAAATCACATCGCAGATATCTACTGGACAATGCAAAATACATTAAAGAGAAATGCCATGAGAAGTACCATAACGTGGTTATAGCCAAGGATTTAACCCCAGAACAACGGAAAGACCGTCGTGAGAGAATAGCTGCTAAGAGAAAACAACTTAGCCAAAACCGTCAACAACATGTAGAACCGGCAGATGCCGAGCCTCCTCCTAGAAATTTTTTCCCTTTAAGTGAGCCGGACACTGTTGTCGAAATGCAAATTGATCATGCAATGCCTAGCCCAATAAGGGGAGGTATTGGGTCTCCGTTTCCTCATTACAACATTCTAAATGACTCGGCAACTGCATCCCAACAGAGTGTGTACAACCAGGAAACCTTGTTAAACGACACAACTAGAATAGATGACAGAACCATGCCGGGCGGTTTGTCACAGGAGGTAGGGGCTACAAGCCCAAACCATCCAAAAACTCTAGGAGTATAGGAACCAAATTTTATTTTTACCCCTGTAAATGCTGAAAATTTTAATGATGTAAATAAACATGCGTACTCAAGGCAGAAGGAACCTGGTCACTTGAAAGTTTTGTATACTAACGCTGACTGCCTTACCCAATCTAAAAAGGCAGAACTAGAATCCTTCATTGATAACCACTCTCCTGATATTATAGGAATAACAGAAGTCCTACCGAAACGTTCAGCTTTTCCTAACCAGGAGTTATTCTACCTACTGGAAGGTTATGACATGTTTTTAAACACTCTTACTGAAGGCAGAGGGACAGCAGTCTATACTAAAAAAATTCTAAATGCAGAAAAAATACCTTTAGCCACTGATTATAGTGAATCCATTTGGTGTAAAATAATGCTGGATAACAATGATGCCTTAGTCATTGGATGTATATATAGAAGTCCCAATGCAACAGAAGATAATTACTCGTTATTAGAACATCTCATGAGGCAGATCTCAGAGCGAAGAGAGTCCCACAAACTAATAATGGGAGATTTTAACCTCCGTGACATAGACTGGGACACTATGACAACCGAGCTAGGAGAACACCACATGGCTAGCCGCTTCGTAGAATGCATCAGGGACACCTTTCTCTTTCAACATATCTCACAGCCAACAAGACTACGCGAAGGATCAACCCCGTCAGTTCTCGACTTAGTCTTTACGAATGAAGAGGAAATGATAAATGATATAAACTACCTTTCAAGTTTAGGTAAAAGTGACCATTTGATTTTAAATGCTACACAAGACTCGATTACAGTAGTGCCCAAAAAAGTATGTTAAACTTCTTTAAAGCTGATTACAATGCCATTAATATACAACTATCTGGCATCAACTGGGATACTGAACTAAATGGTCTGGATCTCCTGCGGTCATGGTCGAGATTTGCTGAAATCAATATCGATTTAATGAATAAACACATACCGGTGAGCAAACCCGGTCAAGACAGCAGAAAATGTAAACCATTCATAACAAGATCTTGTAATCAGGCAATCAAGATAAAACGAAGAGAATGGCTCAGATATAAATACAAGAAAACAGATAGTGCTTTTAATAACTATAAAGCTGCTAGAAATAAAGTCACGCTTGAGTTGAGACAAGCAAAGTACAGCTATGAAAAAAGCCTTGCTACCAAGATTAAAACAGATAACAAAATCTTTTGGAAATACGTCAGGAATAAGACAAAATCAAAATCAACAGTAAATAAACTTCAAACTGAAAACGGATCCCTTAGTTTAAGCGACCAAGAAACTGCTTCCACTCTAAACGACTACTTCACTACAGTTTTTGAAAAAGAGCCAGAAGGACCACTGCCTGATTTTCCATTCAGAGGTTACCACCAACTCTTGACCACCACAGAAATTACAGAAGTAAAAATAGAGAAAATCTTAAACTCACTCAATCCGAGTAAAAGCCCAGGGCCAGATAATTTTCACCCCAAATACTTAAAGGAAACAAAACAAAATCTAATAGCACCACTTAAGAAAATATTCGAAAAATCACTAATCGAAGGAAAACTTCCTGAGGCATGGAAACAAGCCCATGTTAGTGCAATCTTTAAAAAGGGAGAAAAACATAAACCGGAAAATTACAGACCAATAAGTTTGACTTCTGTCCCCGGAAAAACCATGGAAAAAATAATAAGAGATGCTTTAGTAAATCACATGACAGAAAAAAAGCTTTTTTCAACCGCCCAACATGGTTTTATAAAAGGGAAGTCATGCACTACGCAGTTATTAGAGTTCTTAGAAGACACCAGTCAAGCCATAGATCAGGGGGACATAGTAGATGTAGTCTATTTGGACTTCAAAAAGGCCTTTGACAAAGTCCCACATCAGCGCCTTCTTAAAAAGCTTCAAGGATATGGCATATCAGGGCTTATACATGAATGGGTGAAAGACTTTTTGAGTGACAGAAAACAAAGAGTAGTGGTAAACGGTTCACAATCAGATTGGTCTGATGTAAGCAGTGGAATCCCCCAGGGCAGCGTCCTAGGTCCTGTGCTGTTTTTAATATACATAAATGATCTACCAGATGTCATTACAGCTTTTGTCAAACTACCGTAATTCCCTGTGTATACTACGCACTTTTTTCACCCAGAAAACGGTAAAAAAAATCCCCTGCGTGTAATACAATGGCATAGAAAAATGACATTGTTTTTCTCGAAAAGTCGGAATGTCACGAAAATCCATTACAAATACAATGTGACACTTTGAGACCCTCATAAAGTTCGTTTGACATATTAATCCATTGAATCATTCATACCATTAAAAATGCAATCAATATTCCTATCTCAGACATCAACCTTTCATCCCTTTTTGGGACATCGGCAAACAGTGCAGTCCCAGATCAGACACCTCAGAAAGACGCCGCAGACATCTGATTTGGATTTACTCTGTTTGATGATTTGTAACAGTTCAATTATGACACTATTGTTAATCCCTGTCATATAATTGCCACCCTGCGGTGCATGTCGATAAGGTGTGAAAATATGGTCAAGTTATGTCTCTAATTTGCGTTTATTCCCCGATCATAAAATTTAATCCGCAATCAATGTGAAAATTATTTAATTGCTCCTAAGAGTTGCTACGACTATTCTACTATCTCGTGAATGATTATGTTTTGGCGCCAAATAGCAGACGCTTGGCGAGAAAAGTTTAACGCTTTAAATTGTGTTAACACATCTGTATGCTGGTGTTGGTTATTGACACGGAGGTTACAGAAAGCGCTGTTTTCCACTACCGTTTTGCTATCGAGAATTTTTTTACCGTTTCCAAACAATTTTTTATGAAAGAGATACGCCCCATTAAGATAAAACAATAGACACGTGTGGGGTTGCTGGGGTCCGATGACGTCATTTACCGATTGCGTGCCGATTCGCCCCAGTCAATTTCGGATGCGCGGAAGTTCTATGCGCCGGATTGTCAAAGATCTGCGGGTTGTCAAAGATCTATTTCAGCGAATCGGCTGATTCGCCCCCGTCAGTTTCGGACGCTCGAAAAAAATCGACCGGTTCGCCCCAGTAAATTTCGGATGCGCGGAAGCTCTACTTTGCGACGGATTCAAGTCTGCGCCTTGTCCCAAATCTATTTCAGCGAATCGGCCGATTCGCCCCCGTCAATTTTGGACGCTCGAAAAAAAATCACCCGGTTCGCCCCAGTCAATTTCGGACGCGCGGAATCTCGCCCGACGGAAAAAAATCGTACGTTATTTTTATTTTCTTTGCGTGATTCACGTAAGATTTTGCCTGAGTGGGAACTCCGATTAATTATGATAGTTAATGCATGTCAGCAAAGTTTCAAATTGCACAGGAAATCGGGTTCCTTGAAGTCAGGCATGAATCACCGTTTTATTAACAGTAAATGCAAAATGGGCTTCTTTAATTGAGTGAGATGTTTGACTCACGCTGAGAAGGTGTTAATTATGGGATTAGCATAGAGAACGTGTGAATAACCAGAGGTGTCAAAATACTCAATCTACCTGTAGAAATTTCTGTCAATAACGCTAAGGAGCACCTGCCTTGGAGGCATGTTGTCACAATTTTACCTTTGGAAAGAAACCTGTTTCTATCTTTCCTTGTGAAAGAAAACTGGGAAAACGCATTGTCATCTTTCATAACAAATGAATAACCGCACCCTTAAAATGTCACCTTGTCACACACCACCGTTATGGGTAAACGGAGAACTGCCTATGCTGCAAGAGAGAAACTAACCACTATTCTATTCTATAACTACTAGGAAATATACCTATAACCAGTCAGGCTATTTTGATAGTAGCCAATCAAAATTCGTGTTCTTTCATTTTCAATCAAAATGGCGTCTGAGAAAAGCATTCTGTGATACTGGGGAAAAGCATGTGCGTGTTTTAGACTGGAATATATTTTTTTTCACATATCTTGGACTCAGAATTGAGGTGCGTGTTATAGATGAGTGCGTGGTATACACAGGGAATTACGGTATTCGCAGATGACGCAAAGGTTTATGATGTAGTCAGACGTAGAGACCCCATAGACACGGCAACAAATAAAATCCAAAGTAGCTTAAACGGGAGTGTGAAATGGGCAGAAGACTGGCTTATGTTCTTCAACCCAACAAAATGCCATCACTTACAGGTGGGCAATTTTGAAATACCAACAACCTATACAATGAAATCAGGAGCTGAGACACATGAAATAATCAAAGTCAAGCATGAAAAAGATCTTGGGGTCACTATTGACAGTAAACTAACATTTAGAGAACATGTCACCACAAAGGTTAATTTGGCTAACAGGAATCTGGGTATTATTTTTAGGACTTTTACATACCTAGACCAGGAAATCTTTTTGAACCTCTATAAAAGTTTAGTTCGCCCCCATCTCGAATATTCAACCCCAGTCTGGTCACCATTTTACAAAAAGGATCGTATTGTCATTGAAAATGTTCAGCGAAGGGCCACCAGACTAGTACCATCACTAAAGGGCCTTACTTACACTCAGCGTTTAAAACAACTAGGACTCCCTACACTGGAATATCGTAGAGAGCGAGCTGACCTCATTCAAGTATATAAAATAACCCATAGGATCGATACAGTAGAGAAAGATAAACTTTTCAAGCCATCACAATATGGAGCAACAAGGGGTCACTCATATAAACTGAACAAACAAAGGAGCAGACTAAATGTCAGAGCAAACAGTTTTGGAAATAGAATAATTAATACATGGAATCAACTTCCTGAAACAGTAGTTAATGCACCCTCCGTAAACGCGTTTAAAAGCCGTCTAAACAAACATTGGTCCAAGCATCCTACCAAGTTTGAAGCTGCATGTTATCAAAGCCAAGCAGGTCCAACTACAAGGTTTGGACAATATACAAATGCGCCTAAAGAAGCCGAGGGCTTACCTAATCGGCGTCTACTACAGTAAATACAGTAAATACAGAATCTTTTTGCAAACTTTTTAAAAATATTTTTGGACACAGGCAAACAGTGTGGGCCCAGATTAGACTGCTCCTATAGGTTTGCCAAAAAAATTACTTTTAATGTAACCTGCAGATGTCAAAGCAGATGACAATTGTGGTGATTGGCATTTTATGGGTTAAGACCATCACACTTATACCTGAAAAATTTTTGAAATTGGAATTCTACTGTATGCCACAGGAAATGGGGATAAAAATACAGTTGACAGTGATTACCTGAACACTATTATCTCAAAGTACATGTTTTATACCAAAGAAGAAAAATTGGAATTACCTTGTGGCGGGAATTCAAACAAACATCCACATCTTTTGTTTCTTAAAATATTTGTTTGTTTGTTTGATTTGAGGTTTAACATCCCCGTCAACACTGTAAAGGTCATTTTGGAGACGTTGCTTCCAATTTGTGGGACTTTTACCCGACATTGAGATGAAATGACATCTCAAGCCCTGTCGCCCAATGAAACCAATAGGGTTTATTAGCATGAACCCCGGTGTGAGGCGGACCGCCTTGCACCGTGGTTCCTAGACAGGCTTAGATCCTCTAAGTGGTTTACCAGTACTAGTGTGCAGGCCGGATTCAGCTCTGTGTGGAAGCATCATGCAGCCCATATATTTCTTCAAGCCCCTATTTCTTGAAAAATTGAGCATAGTGTTCCTGAACATCTACCATTGCCCATTTTGTACTGAAACCCCAAAACGGGAATTGGCAAACAGTGCAGGCCCAGATCAGATGCCAAAAAATGCAGCATCTGATCAGGGCTTACACAGTTTGCAAAAATTTAAGCCATCTTTCCAAATAAATTTAGAAGAAAACACAAGCTGTCACCATAAATTTTGAAATGGACTCCTTCTATATATAAGGAGAGAGATTCCATTTAGTACAAAAAGGGTTAATCTGTCTTATCTTGGGCAAAGGATTTGTTCCATTGAAATCAGTGTCATAATGAGGGGTTTGACTGTACAAAGTTCACTCCAGAAATCTCTTTTTAGGCTGGCTCCCTCACATAGATGGGAACTTCCAAATGAAAAAAGAAATGGAGGTACGTATCAGAGTGTTGGGATTGATTGATGGTTTGGGGTTTAATGACACATCAACCCTTGTGTGTATGTTGTCTCCTAGAGAAAGGGAGAAAATAGAATAGTAGAGGTGATGGAAGTGAGGGACAGTGAAGGAGGAAATTGAATGGAAGTGTAGAGACAGAAGAAATAACAACACTCCCTATCTACCCTTACCTGCTGCAAGGACAGCAGGCCTTGCCCAACTGTGAGCCAATGTCAGTTGGATGCCCCAGAGATGCAAGATACACATCACCTTTGCCACACCCAGCCACCCCCATCAGAGTGTAGGGAATAAGAACATGTAATGAGTGATGTATTGAAAAAACTTCAAAATGCTGCAGATAATTAGCATGCACAATTGTAAAGTCTAATAACAGACTTTGCACTTAAAAGCTGAAGACTACAAGTTTTTTAAGTGTTCATTAGCTCGTCTGTTTTTTGAAAAAAAACTTTCGAGCTATTGTCATCACTCCGGCGTCTGCGTAGTCGTCCTGCGTCGTCCTGCGTCGTTCCAAAAAAACTTAACCGTGGCTATAACTTAAAAAGTATTAGACCTAGCCTCATGAAACTTCATACACACACTCATCATCACAAGCGCTACATTTTGACCAAGGACCATAACAACATTGTTGATTTTGGCTGAATTATCTCCCCTTTTCCAATTTTTTTCTGAAACACATTTTTTGCTCTCATTTTAATACTATTCACAACAGACTTCAAACTTCACATGAATGTTCCTTGGGACAAGACCTTTTCAGTGATACCACACATTTTGATCTGTGACCTTGACCTTTGAACTTTGACCTATTTTTCGAAAATTTAACCGAAAACCTTAACCTTGACCATATTTCCAAAAGTATTTGGCCTACCTTCATGAAACTTCATACACATACTCACCATCACAAGAGCTACATTCCCTACAAGTTTTATAACTCCATCTTGCAATTTGATTGAATTATCTCCCCTTTTCTCTCTGTTTTTTTTAAATTGTTTTTGTCTCTTATTTCAATACTATTCACAACAGAGCCTTCCAACTTCACATGAATGTTCCTTGGGACAAGACCTTTTCAGTCATACCACGCTTTTTGACCTGTGACCTTGACCTTTGAACTTTGACCTATTTTTCGAAAAATTAACCAAAAAACTTAACCTTGACCATATTTCCAAAAGTATTTGGCCTACCTTCATGAAACTTCATACACATACTCACCATCACAAGAGCTACATTCCCTACAAGTTTTATAACTCCATCTTGCAATTTGATTTGACTTAGAACTTTTGTTTTCTAAAAGAAACTGCAGACGAGCGTTGGCACCCGCTTGCGGTGCTCTTGTTTTTCTATCCCAGTGGTTGACTTTTTAGCTCGCCTGTATGAAGTACATGGAGAGCTACTGTTGTCACCTCAGATGTGTGTGTGCATTCCCGTCACACTGTGTTTGTTACGAGATGGAATAGGAAACCTCTCTGGTGCTTATGCACATCTAAATTATTTTAGTAGATATATGGTAGGGCGGTGCGAGTGAAATATTTTAGGTGAAATATGGTACGCAAACTGTGCGGCTCCATGAACAAGTCATGCACATATCATACGATGTATGCATGAGTGGTTTATAGAGAGCTGTTTTTACAATACAGGGGGCTGCTAAAAGGCCGAGTCCTATAGAATTTGCCTAAAAATCGCCAACCGCCAAATTGTGCCATATATGATTTTTATTCCCGTCACGTGTTGTGTGGGTGTTCGTTTTGACAGGAGTCATGTCATTGATTATAGGGTCGTTTCATCAATTTTTCCTATGGGAAATATACTATTTGAACGCAAATCCATTATCTACTCGATTTTTGCTATCTGGCTTTGTTTGTGGCCGGTATCTCCACCTCGCCACGAATTGAGCAAGGTAATATGAGAAGGCATGATTTTCCGGTAGTATTCATAGATATATAAACCCTGAAAAAAGCGGACACTTTAGCAGCAGGTCAAGTTGTAAGAGTTAACACAACATTGTGACGGGGAAATAGAAAGTATATTGAAAGGTATGTTAAATCTATGTTTAGTATTATTTTTGTATGAACATGCTTGTAGGTTTTGGAGGGGTTTACTTCTAGTATACCCCAACTTTCTGAAACCAAATGTTACATGTGGGTTTACGGCGTCCCGCAAACCCCCATGCTGACAAGACAACCGAGCGTGATCTCTGACAGGTGTACGGGCAGCTGTGGGGTAAGGCACAAGAAAGATGTTAGCTGAATGACATGAATTATTTACAGTATCTACATACAACACTTACTAACATAAAACATCACAATTTGTTGCTTCTGTAGCCAACTCACGACGTCCGCTCCGAAGGCAAAACACTGTTCTGTGCTCGGAACGGGTGACGTGAATACCTACAGAAGCAAACAACAACAAAAACAAAAAAAGAAACAACACAAGACGCGACTGGCCAGTTTATAACTTAGGGTGAATCCCCCACTCGCGTGACACTTCCTCTCGCGAACTAGTAAAACTAGTCTATCAACATAGTTGATAATCCTAGGATTAGCGATCACGTTTGCTGATCAGACGTTTAGTGATCGTTCAAACAACCTGCAGGTAAGTTGACCTCTTCCATGGTCTCACATTTGTTTACAACGAACAATGATTTAGAAGATTCTGCTTCTATCCTGGTAGGCGCTGATTACGGCGGTCTGTCCGCCCTTGCTGGACCCTAACGCCTAGCGTCGTACCAGTACCTGCTGCTATGAAGCAGGGAGCAGCAGGTCACACATTGTTGTGCCTGCAAATTACGATAACTGGACTAGAAACGAGTCACAAAACATACATGCTATATCATGATCCCCCTCCCGGAGAAGTAAGAATATGTTCATGCATATACCGTTATTGCGCATGCGCCGACCAGACATACAGGCTGATTAGTGCATGCGACAAATAACCGTACAGCAGAACTCAACTTGACTGTGCATCAAATTATCAGCACCCAGCGCTTGACACAATAATACTCAAAGTTCATGTTTCCTTACTGAGCACTACAGAAATCAATTAATGCTCACTACTACTGAGCATAATACTCATCAAATTTGTGCTCACTACATTATCACAAGTAAGAGGCAATTGAACAGACCACGCCTTTGCGCTACCTGGTCAGCTGCCAATAACAATCTCTATTTCATATCCTTCTCCGCGACACGGCTCACAAATATAGCTATTCACAAATTCAATACATTAATAACAGATAGAAACTACAACAGAAGATTTTCATCTATAATCCACCACATTTGTTAGTGTCTCATAAGGGCCAACACTGTTTGCCGTAAATTCACTCTGTATTTGGTAGGCACCCCGTCACAACCGTCCTCGCGACGCCGATGACGCAGCTGACGTCATCCCCGCCGCTCAGGCCGTTATGACGTGTGGCGACCAAACACTCCCACTTATCATCATCACGTTCTTTATATGTACATACATGCACAAACTGAGTTATCAGACAAAAACGGCATCATTACAAAATGAACTCGTAATTCTTCTTGAACAAAATTATTTCTAATCAATGTGAACATGCTTGTAAAATAAAATTCATTACGGTTCATCATCACGGATAACCCAACAGGCTCTTGTAAAAGTTTGCCCTGATGATGAAGATGTGGTTAAACCCGTCTTAAGTTTACGTCCCCTCTACACCTAATATCATATTGGGACGGAACCACGGTTTTCTAACCACAGCTAGTCAAAAGTCATGGATCAAACAAGTGACCCGGCGTTTATTAATTACATTCTACAAAAGGGGTCTAAAAGCCTAAATGAATCCAAAATGAGCGGGTGTCCAAACTTTACGTCTCACCAACATCTAGGGTCAGCATGAGACAGGACCTCACTTAGAAAGACTCATTCTACTACTGGAGAAGCCTGGGATCAATTCTGCGACGTCTAGCTGGCAAAGCTAGTAGCCTAATCACTACAGGCCACAACAGTGAATTCAGAATAGGCTTCAGAAAGTTGGGGTATACTAGAAGTAAACCCCTCCAAAACCTACAAGCATGTTCATACAAAAATAATACTAAACATAGATTTAACATACCTTTCAATATACTTTCTATTTCCCCGTCACAATGTTGTGTTAACTCTTACAACTTGACCTGCTGCTAAAGTGTCCGCTTTTTTCAGGGTTTATATATCTATGAATACTACCGGAAAATCATGCCTTCTCATATTACCTTGCTCAATTCGTGGCGAGGTGGAGATACCGGCCACAAACAAAGCCAGATAGCAAAAATCGAGTAGATAATGGATTTGCGTTCAAATAGTATATTTCCCATAGGAAAAATTGATGAAACGACCCTATAATCAATGACATGACTCCTGTCAAAACGAACACCCACACAACACGTGACGGGAATAAAAATCATATATGGCACAATTTGGCGGTTGGCGATTTTTAGGCAAATTCTATAGGACTCGGCCTTTTAGCAGCCCCCTGTATTGTAAAAACAGCTCTCTATAAACCACTCATGCATACATCGTATGATATGTGCATGACTTGTTCATGGAGCCGCACAGTTTGCGTACCATATTTCACCTAAAATATTTCACTCGCACCGCCCTACCATATATCTACTAAAATAATTTAGATGTGCATAAGCACCAGAGAGGTTTCCTATTCCATCTCGTAACAGTGTTAAAGTTTTTCAAATGCTTATATCTCAACAGTTACTCATCACAGAGCACTCATATTTGGAACTTAAGTACCTGGTAGGGTCTTCTGAAGTTCAAAGACAAGAGACCCCTGGGTTCGTGCCCTGGGGTGGGGCTAGGGGTCAAAATCTAGAACACCTCTGTAAAACTGTGTTAAAGTTTTTGAAATGCTTATATCTCAACAGACACTCATCACAAAGCATTCATATTTTACAACTTGGATACCTGGGAGTGTCTTCTGAGATTCCAAGACAGCACACCCCTGGGTTCATGCCTGGGAGGGGCGATGGGGTGGGGCTAGAGGTCAAAATCTGTGACACCTTTGTTATTTGTTATATACATTTCCATTATGCTAACAAAATATAGACACAATTGGTAATATATGAGCCAACCATGTGACATTGGTTCAAGTGTAAAAGGGTGAATGTCATGGTGACCTACATTTCACGGTCCAGTGATTTTGCCTTATATCTTGAAGACTATTTGTTGGAGAAATGTCATACCTGGGATATTAGTGCCATGTGACCCCATGATTGACCTCAAAATATATCTAGGTCACTGTGACCTATATTTCATGGTTCAGTGATTTTGCCTATTATCTTGAATACTATTTGATGAAGAAATGTCATACCTTGATTATTAGTTCCATGTGACCTGTTGATTGACCTCAAAATATATCTAGGTCAGTGTGACCTAAATTTCATGGTTCAGTGATTTTGCCTATTATCTTGAATACTATTTAATGGAGAAATGTCATACCTGGATTATTAGTTATTAGGTGAGTGTGACCCATATTTCATGGTTCAATAGTTTTACCTTATATCTTGAAGGCATGAAACAGGTGAGCTATGCTTTCATGCGATAGCTCTTGTTACATGTGTTGTTGACTTTCCTTGGATGAACCATTTCCGATCAACTGTCTTCATGTGCTTTGCATTATTGTTAAGCGGCATTGTATATAAACGCGTCTTGATTGGGCAGCACACTGTTTGATTGACACCTTGTCATGGTGACATCTGACTAGTCAGCACAATGTTGATTGATACCCTGTAAGGATGACAGCTGATTGGTCAGCACACTGTTTGATTGACACCTTATCATGGTGACATCTGATTGCTTGATTGACACCCTGTAACAGCTGTTTACCAACACATCTGCATATATGTCTGTTAATATCATTCCTTTGCTGTATATTCATTACATACATAAATCAGCTATGTCAAGGGAAAGGGGCTTTTGTGCATGTCATTACGAAAACACGTCTACAAAATTAAATAGAAAATTTAAAGAGGAAAAATTGTGATATTTTACTTATTTCTGCTGAAAATATAGATTAGGGTACTCATTAAAACCGCCTCGATGAAGGGGTTTTAACGAGTACCCTAAATCTATATTTTAGAGCAGAAAAAAGAAAAACAAGGTTTACCCCTGTAAATCCCAGTTTTACTGTATAAAAGTGGGGTTCAAGGGGGTCAGAATTATATAGGCATGTTTTCGTAGACAAAGTGCTCACTCGGTCAGTATACATCCTTCACTATTTACATGAAGTATCTGTGTGTCATTGGATTTCCATTAAGTGCACAGCAAAGACATCAGTGTTGTGCAGGCTTATCTGAGTCTTCGCTTGGTGTGTATGCTTGAAGGCCCTTTTCACTTGGCGTATCCCAAATACTGTCTAAATATAATATTCTAATTGTATCACAAAACCTGATTGGATAACGTCAAAAATTTACAACTGTATACAGAGGCACTTCAATGGCTTGAAACCTTTGGGACCATGAAAATCTGTTTGAGACAGGGGTAGTTGAGCCACTGAGGGTAATTCATAGAGGTATGTCAGGAGACGTTATGCTTATTTGAAGTTAAGGTATGCTGTGTGTACTCATTAGAATCGCCTCATCAAGGCAGTTCTAATGAGTACACATAACATACCTTTTCAGTCGACTCTAATGAGTACACACTACAAATCTTTTCACGATGACATTTTTTTTTCTTAGTTGTACCCAACCATGTTTTAACAGGCCCTATGGAAAGTATTACCCAGGGACTCAAGAATGTGTTTGAATCAGCCATGGTAAACGAGATATCGGTGCTCGAGCCATCAAAATTTCCCTATATTCTACAATATACTGACAGCAGGGTCCAGTTGTTCAAAGCAGTGTTAACTGAACTGTCTTGTTAGTTGTCAAACTGTAGACTGATCTAACAAGTACTCTGGTAATTTTGCTGAAAAATTGGGAGTACTACTCTCATTTTTTGTCAGCAGAAATATAGAGGAGCTGCCTTTCAGTTAAAACAGGTAATTGACAAACAGTGCAGGCCCAGTGCGGCATCTGATCAGGGGCTACACTGTTTGCAAAAAGTTCCATTTTGAATTGGACTCCTGCTGTATATAAGGAAGAAGAGGTGAGTTTTTAGTAGGAAGAAAAGCAAATATTTTTATATCAGGGTTATTTTTGCTTGCTTGGTGGTGTGTCTGTTTCTCCTTTACATGACATTTGTGGTGGTATATTTGTAGGTGTTCTGTGTATTGACAACTTTGACATCACAGCTGATGGTGTGTTAGATCTGATCCTTGGTAGAGATGATGGTTTGGTTGAGGTGTATAGCTATGATGAGGCTGATGAACCTATACATAGATACACTCATGTAAGTAAAATTACTAGTGTTACACCAGCTGTAATGACATTAACCCATTATATGCGGGAAGCCCATAAAGGGGTACTTTGGCAAACAGTGCAAGCCCAGATCAGACGCCGCAGAACATGGCGTTTGATCAGGGCCTGCACTATTTGCTAAATGAATTTTCCATCAAAAATGGAATAAGAACAAAAAAATAGGCCTACCACCCCTTATATGACAAATGGGCTTGCTCAACATATAGCAGTGGAAGAGTCCACTAGCATACAATGGGTTAAATTTCTATATAAAGATAATCCTTTGAAAGAAAGGAAACACTGTAGAACTGAAAATTGTGGTATGTTCCAGTTTTTATGGGACAGATTAGCCAGATCCTTTGGAAGCAAGAAATACACAATAGAACTGAAAATTGTGAAGTGTTCATGTTTTTCTGGACCAGACTAGCTAGTTTCTGCCAATTGGGTCTCATCATTTCCCCTGCAATATTTTAAAATTCTACAAATGAATCTATCATTCAGAAGGACTAGAGAATAAAATTTGCACTACGAGGACTGTTCAAATATGAATGCAACTAAGCACATAAAAATGATTCCGTGATAGATTTCGATGAAAAATTTATTTTGTCCCCTCAAAGTATTCCCCTTTAACAGATATACAAACTTTCAGTCTTCTGATCCAATCATTGAATGCATTTTGGTAGTCTTTTCGAGGTATACTATGAAGGCACTGGAATATTGCAGAACTGAGGTGTTTGCACTGTACACATTTTCGACCAGAAAGGTATTTTTTCAGCCGGGGGAACAAAAAAAGTCACACTGGGCAAGGTCAGGGGAATATGGGGGGTGAGGGAGTTCAACAACCTTTTCCTGCTTCAGATAGTCTTGCACAATGAACGCCTTGTGCGATGGCGCATTGTCATGTAGCAATCTGACATTGGCCAAATCAGTTGCGGGTCTTCGTTCTTTGAAATATTTCTTCAATTGCCGAAGATATTTATTCTTGTAAAACTTCGCATTTACAGATTTGCCTTTAGGCACAGCAACCTGAATAGCAGGGCCCTAGTTTGAAAAGAATATGGCATACAATTCTTGACCCTCATGGTCCGCTTTGCAATGCATGGTCTTTTGCAATACTTTGTTGTCCATATTTTGTTCTGAATCTTTTGTTTTGGCTCAAAAAAGTGAACCCATGTCTCGTCACCTGTGACGACATTAGCGAAAGACCGTGCATTGTAATTTGGAAACTTTTTAAGCAACTTCTTGGCGCACTGAACGTGTGTCTTTTTCTGCTCATCTGTCAACAGATGGGGAATCCATCTAGCACAGATCTTTCTCATTTTCAAATCCTGTTTCAGAATTGTATGAGCTGCTCCTAATGAGATGCCAACCATACTAGCTATTTGCCTAGTGGTGTATCGTGCATCGGTAGCAACTATTTCTTTCACTCTAACAACCATCTTGGCAGATGTTGCTCTTTTCCGCCGACGATCATGTGGTGCATCTTCTGTTGAGCCTAGCCCACAGCTGAATTTCTTACACCAACCAAAAACTGTCGGAAAAGACATTTCATTATGCCCATAAACCGAACATATTTCATCAAAAATGTCTTTGCACCGTATACCAAGAATACAACGATTCTTAATATAGGAGCGTATTTCAACGGCGTTTTCTGACCTTCTTCCAACCATGTTATGTATTAGTATACAAGAGTAGACAGTGTTTATCGAACAATATACATGGCTAAAGTGCACGGATTTTAACAGGTTTGGTATCAATGTATAGGTAAAATGTTTTTCTACGCTGTGATATTTATTTCCAGGTGATTTTCGCATTAGTGCATGAGAAAACGTTCTACTTGCATTCATATTTGAACAGTCCTCGTATGATGAAAGGCAGGGTTACTTTTTACGGTTGTCACACATTTTCTTAACCCATTGCATGCGGGAAACCCCTAAAGGGTTACCATGGCAAACAGTGCAGCCCCAGATCAGATGCCGCAGAAAGCTGATTTTGCTGTCAAAAATAGAATAAAAGCGAAAAAAAAATTAGGCCTGACACCCCTTATACAACAAATGGACTTGTCCAACATATAGCAATGGAAGAGTCCACTAGTATACAGTGGTTTAACCCCAGCTGTATTGAGCTTAAATATGTGTTGTAAACAGGTAACCCTTTGGAAGCAAGGTATTGCCATAGAACTGAAAATTGTGAAGTGTTCAAGTTTTTCTGGGACAGACTAAGTAGGTCCTCAAGAAGCAAAGAATCACCATCAAACTGAAATTATGAAGTGTTCAACTTTTTCTGGGCCAGGCTACTGAATGAACAAAATAGAAACCTACTATGGTCATTTTGGAATACATACTTTTCAAGTGTAAAATCTAATGTAAACCTATAGAAAACAATGTAGTTCATACTTCTGGCGCATCGAATCACATGATTTTCAGTGATGTCAGTCTAAACCATGGTTCTCAACAGGCGTTGGTGACGTTAACGCTGTTCTGCTCTTTGTAGAACAACAGCGTGTAAAGGTTTTTCAGCTTTAAAAGTTTGCCCTATAAGCATATTTTTCTCCCAGTGATGAGGGGCAAAGAATGTAAATATAAAAAATAAAATTAATTTTTCTGCTTTTTAGCTCACCTGTCACATAGTGACAAGGTGAGCTTTTGTGATCACTTTTCGTCCGTTGTCCGTGCATCCGTAAACAATTTCTTCAAACGACATCTCCTCCTAAACCACTTATAAGATTTTGACCAACCTTCAGGTCCTTAGGTGGTCCCCTTTCAAAGTTGTTCAGCTGGTTTCGGTCCGTTGCACATCAAGGTCACAGAAGCCAAAAATAGATTTTTTTAATGAAAACTTAAAAAATCTTCTCCTCTGAAACAACAAAACCCAGGTCTTTTGATATTTAGTGTGTAGCTTCATCTTGTGGACCTCTACCAAGATTGTGCAAATTATAGTCCTGGGGTCAAAAATGCCTCCTCCCCTGGGCCTTTGTTATTACATAGACTTACACAGGGAAAAGCTTTAAAAATCTTCTTGTCTGAAACCAGGCTATGATGAAATATCAGGTGTTTGATATTTGGTATGAAGCTTTGTCTTGTGGACCTCTATCAAGATTGTTCAAATTATAGCCCTGGGGCCAAAAATGCACCAGCCCCAGGGCCCCTTGGTTTTACATTGACTTATATAGGGAAAACCTTTAAAAATCTTCTTGTCTGAAACCAGAAGGCTCAGGTGTTTGATATTTGGTATGAAGCTTCGTCTTGTGGACCTCTATCAAGATTGTTCAAATAATAGCCCTGGAGCCAAAAATGCCCTCGCCCCGGGCCATTTTGGTTTTACATTGACTTATATAGGAAAAATCTTAAACATATTCACTGTTTCATTTATCCTTGACAAACCTTATAATATGCATACATATTAAATGAAGATGCATTTATGGTCACATGTAAGTTAACCCTTATCCTGCTGAATAAATCCATTTTGCCACTAATCTAAAAAAAATCTTCTCTGAAACCGCAAGGCCCAGGTCTTTGATATTTGGTGTGTAGCTTCATCTTGTGGACCTCTACCAAGATCGTTCAAATTGTAGCCCTTGGGCCAAAAATGCCCCCACACCGGGGCCCTTTGGTTTTACATTGACTTATATAGGGAAAACCTTTAAAAACCTTCTTGTCTGAAACCAGAAGGCTCAGGTGTTTGATATTTGGTATGAAGCTTCATCTTGTGGACCTCTATCAAGATTGTTCAAATAATAGCCATGGGGCCAAAAATGCCCTCGCCCCGGGCCCCTTTGGTTTTACATTGACTTATATAGGAAAAATCTTAAACATATTCACTGTCACATTCATCCTTGACAAACCTTATAATATGCATACATATTGAATGAAGATGCACTTATGGTCACATGTAAGTTAACCCTTATCCTGCTGAATAAATCCATTTTGCCACTCCCATTTCTGACTATCGACCAATCACACATCACTTGATGTAATAAATTTGTCAAATTCACAAACTGAATGGCAAACAGTGTAGATCCAGATCAAATGGCTATTGAAGAAGCCATCTGATCTGGATCTACAATGTTTGCAAAGTTAGGAATTACATGTTCAGCGGTTTTGGGGTTAAAATGAATTTCGTTATTATTTGCAGGCATGTAGTGAAAGTATAACGTCAGTACAGGGTGGGGTAGTATCCAGTGCAGGCTATGATGAAATTGTTTGCTCAACATATGCAGGTAACATTTCTTTCTGTATGTTGATACAGTTCGGTTCATAGCTTATTTTTGCTAGCACGGTGTGATATAGGAATCTAGTTTTCCGTCCATTTCTTTGTGAAGCCGGGAACATTTGCTTCATCCCTGGAGTTCACTCTATCATAAACCCTAATTTTTCTGTCAGATTTGGCTCCAGTAGGAATGGCATAGCCTTCAACAAAATTCTTATAATCATGTATTCAGCTTTGTTCATGGGTATCAAAAAATGTTGCATAGATACATTTTAATTCAAAGTTTTTGTCGCACATGCTTTAGCAGGAAGACATAGGCGTGCAAGTTTCCGTCCGTCCGTCAGTCCGTCCATCCGTCCGTTCGTCCGTCCGTCCGTCCATCAACATTTTACACTGGATGTCTTGTCATCGCAACTCCTCCTGCACTTTTAGACCAATCATTTGGAAACTTTGCATGTGCTTTCGCCATGGTATGAGGATGCACATGTGGTTTGGACTTAATCTTCAAATCAATTTTTGTCACTTTTTCCATATTGTGAACTTAGTCATTTTTAGGTATGCGATACGTACCTCTTGTCATCGCAACTCCTCTTACAGTTTCATACCGATTATTTTCAAACTTTGCGTGTGTTTTTGCCATGGTATGAGGATGCGCATATGGTTTGGACTTTATCGTCGGATCATTTTTTGTCACTTTTTCCACATTGTGAACTTAGTCATTTTTAACCTTCAATTGATATATGATAGGTACGTCTTGTCATCGCAACTCCTCATGCAGTTTTATACCGATCATTTTGAAACTTTGCATGTGCTTTTGCCATGGTATGAGGATGTGCATGTGGTTTCGACATAATTTTCAGAGTATATTTTTCCACTTTTTGCACATTATGAACTTAGCCATTTTTAAGCTTCATTTGATATACGATAGGTACCTCTTGTCATCGCAACTCCTCCAGTTTTATACCGATTATTTTGAAACTTTGTGTGTGATTCTGCCATGGTATGAGGATGCGCATGTGGTTTGGACTTTATCTTCGGATAAATTTTTGTCACTTTTATCACATTGTGAACTTAGTCATTTTTAACCTTCAATTGATATATGATAGGTACCTCTTGTCATCGCAACTCCTCTTGCAGTTTTATACCGATAATTTTGAAACTTTGCGTGTTCTTTTGCCATGGTATGAGAATGCGCATGTGGTTTGGACTTTATCGTCGGATCATTTTTTGTCACTTTTTCCACATTGTGAACTTAGTCATTTTTAACCTTCAATTGATATATGATAGGTACCTCTTGTCATCGCAACTCCTCTTGCAGTTTTATACCGATAATTTTGAAACTTTGCATGTGCTTTCGCCATGGTATGAGGTTGTGCATGTGGTTTCGACATAATTCTCAGAATTTTTTTTTTCACTTTTTGCACATTGTGAACTTAGCCAATTTTAAGCTTCAGTTGATATACAATAGGTACCTCTTGTCATCACAACTTCTCTTACAGTTTTATATTGATCATTTTAAAACTTTGTGTGTGTTTTTGCTATGGTATGAGGATGTGCATGTGGTTTTGACTTTATCTTGGGATCATTTTTTATCACTTTTTCCACATTGTGAACTTAGTTTGTTTTTACCTCACATATATAGGCTATGGATTCTTCTCAAAGCCCTATATTCATTTCTTCTGCCTTAAATAAACTTATATTTTTTGTGTGGGGCAGGTGGGGAGCAGGTGCGACATCAACTTCACCGAAGTTGAATTTCTGGTTTATGCAGATTGGCCCCCGCCCATCGACCTTGGAGAAATAGATTGGGCTGCATGATGATTCCACGCAGAGCTGAAACCTACTGCACACAAGTACTGGTAAACCGCTTAGAGGATCTAAGCCTGCCCAGGCAAAGCGGTGTGAGTTGGACCATCCATGCATATAAACCCTATTGGTTTTATTGGGCAGCAGGGATTGAGATATTATTTCATCTCAGTGTCAGGTAAAAGTCCCACAAAATTGGAAGTAACACCTCCAAAATGACCTTAATAGTTTTGACAGGGATGTAAAACCTCAAATCAAACAAACAGATTTTTCATGTGTGGTCTGGCTGAGTGTATGATCAGACTGGTGTATGTTTTTACAGTGTGTGTAGATAAGAGGGAGTAAAAAGGATAATTTTGGGATAATTTTTCTTATTTCACATATGCATAGAACCAGATAAGAAGAGAAAAAGGATATTTTTTCTCATTTCTCCATCATTCATATGATGTGGATACTTGTTAGAATCACCCCAATGAGACAATTCTAACAAGTACCCACAGCATGCCCCCCACCCTTCGGGGCTTGGAGAATTAGATTTGGCTGGATGTTGCTTCCACGTAGAGCTGAAACTAACCACAAATTAGCACTGGTAAACCTCTTGGAAGGGCTATGCCTGCCCAGGCAAAGTGAGGTGAGTTGGACCATCCAGTGCATATAAGCCCTATTGGTTTCATCAGGTGGCAGGGCTTGAGATGTCATTTCATCTCAAAGCCAGTAATATGTCCCACAAAATTGGAAGCAATGTCTTCAAAATGACCTAAATAGTGTTGATGGAGATGTTAAACTAAATTCTAACAAACAAAATCCACAGCATATGTTTTTACCAAGAAATAAGGAAAATTATTGCTTGGTTATAATTGTTAGCCCTCCTTATCTGAACTCGGTAGTTCGGTCAGATGCACATGTGACTGGTGATCAGGAGGTCACAGGTTGGATACCTGCCAGGCTCGGCAGCATTATTTTCATTAAGTTACACGAAATATTTCTATGATCATTCTCTCCCACTGATTCAAGGTGGACATTTGTCAGTTTCTAGTGAAAGAATGTGTGCACTGTGCTGGTCAACTGTTTATGTATAAGCCTGCAAAGGAAAGGGTTAGGTAGACTGACCAGCTCTATATGACATAAAAAGTGTTGACTGGGGTGTTAAAATTCCAAACCGGTTATGCAGCTTTATTCAATGCATAAATAGTCGAGAATGCAAACTCATAATGTTCTAATGAATTTCAAGCCATAGTAACCTATTTGGAATAATTTCTTTTTATTGATTTATCTTTTAGTACTGCAAAAATCATAAAATGTCAAATTTATTCACATGTACAATATTTCACTGGCTTATTGCTGTAACAGGATGGTTATTTTCACTGACATCCGAGAGTAAAGTGAAGCAAGGTGGGCCCGGTACCTCAGTACTGACAGACGAGGGACGAGATAAGTTACTGTCTCTTAGGTACCAAGCATATACTGGACACTTACGCTGTTTTCGTATTTTTCACATTTTGTAGTTTGTTTGTTTTGCAAATTGCATTGTGGTGTATTGTATAATAATGTCCTTTTGCATATTTTAGGTGTCTCACCATGTATATTGCTGACACAGTATTTATTATTATTTAATCCTTGTCCTGCTGAATATATGAATTCTGGCACACCCTGTTGTCTTGCTGAAAGAATTAATTTTAGCACACCCATTTGTGCTGCTGAATAAATTAATTTTGTCACTGTCTGTTCTGACTATCAACCAATGAAATTACTTTGTGTAATATAGTCATTTAATTCGCAAACTGGATGATAAACAGTGTAGATCCTGATCAGAAGCCATCTGATCTGGGTCTAAACTGTTTGCAAAGTTGCAGTTTGTTATTGTCTTCAGTGGGATAAGAGTAATTTAATATGGGGCTTTTAAATGATCAACCAACACTTTATCAGCATTTAATTTTTTGCTCACCTAGAGAAAGTCCAGGAAGAGCTATTGCACTGCCCCCGGCATCAGCATCGGCATTGGAATCAGCGTTGGTGTCCATAATTAAGTTAGAGTTTTTAAGAACTCATTATTTCCAAACCGTTTGATGGATTTGGTTCATAATTGGTATGATGATAGATATAGGTCCAATGTTTTATTCAGCAGTACCCCTGCCCATGCCCATGACCTCAAGGTCATGGACGTAGAAAATTTTAAGTTGAAGTTTTTTTTCAAAACCAAATGATGGTTTTGGTTCACATTAGTAATGATGATAGGTATACATCCAAAGCTTCATTTGACAATTCAACTGCTCACACCTATTACCTCAAGGTCAATGTCTTAGACTTTGAAAATTTTATTGTTAAGTTTCTTAGAGGTCATATTTTCCAAACCCTACAATGGATTTGGTTCATTTTTATGTGATGATATATATAGGCCCAAAGGTATATGCCCATACCCATGACCTCAATGTCATAGACTTAGAGATTTTATGTTAGAGTTTTTTAAGAGCTCATATTTTGTAAACCAAATGATGGGTTTGGTTCATATTTAGTATGAGGATTGATATAGGTCCAATGTTTTGCTCAGCAATACCCTTGTCCATGACCATGACATCAAGGTCAAGGTCACAGACTTTATGGTAAAGTTTTTAAGACCTCGTGTTTTCAAAACCATATGGAGGATTTGGTGAGTGAGTGAGTGTTTTGCGCCACACCAAGAGCTAAGGTCATTCGGAGACGGGACCTCAGTTTAAAGACTCATCCGAAAGTCTGGAGAAGCCCGGGATCGATCCTGCGACCCCTGGTTTATAAGGCGAGTAGCGTAACCACGACACCATGGGGGCTTCTAAGGAGGATTTGATCCATAATTGGTATGATGATAGATAAAGGTCCAAAGGTTTATTTTACAATATCCCCACCTATGCCTATGACCTCAAAGACATTTTCAGGTGAGCTATGCTGTCTAAAGACAGCTCTTTTTTGGATTAATTGTTATCAGTTGCATTTAATACACAAGTGCAATTATACTGCTGTTGTCCATATGACTACCGCTGACCAACAAAGTTAAACCACACACAAATCCAAAATAAACAAAGCATAATGAAAATAAAGGCCCCACAAGTACCATATAGTGTTTTTCATTATTAAGCTAGAATCGCACAGTTGATGGCACGCCATTGCATATCCCCATGCTTATGTTTGATTTGATATTTTACATGACCATGTTCTGGAAACTTTATTTTCTGACACCAATCCCTCAGGCCCCTCCTCCTGGCCCTGCCCCAGCAATGAGATCAAAATTTGGAAAGTGTCATGCATTCCCCAGACCAAAGATCTATCAGTTCCTAAGGATTCAAGTTTCTATCTCTAATGTTCTAGGATTCTTTCAAGGGGGTATGGTTTTTTTTTTACCTCTGGTGACCTCCATATGGACACGAAGGATCAAATTTTGATTGCAATGTATGCTACTCATCATGTCTTTCACTTTGATTTATTACACAACAATGTTCTGAAAACTTTGATTTTTGACGCCCCACGCTGTGAAAATCATGTCACAATAAAAGCACCCAAAATACTTCTTTTTGACCTCTGGTGACCCTAAGACATGCCTCCTGGGCAAAACTGTATTGCACCACTGTATTCTACTACCTTCAATTGCATATGCAACATGACTATGTTTCTATAAAATAGATTTTTGACCCCTTGGATGGGGGTCAGGCCCCTACCCTAGCGGGGAGTCAATACAACATTCTGAACATGTTCCTCCACTCCTCTTCCAAAGGGCAAATACCTGTGTCAGTTTCAAGATTCTAGCTGAAAAAGCCTAGGAGGAGTGATGTGATAATCAAAAAAGGACCTGAAATCCTACTTTTTAGCTCACCTGTCACAAGGTGAGCTTTTGGGATCACTTTTTGTCCGTCGTCCGTCCGTGTGTGCGTGCATGCGTCCGTCCGTAAACTTTTTCTTCAAACGACATCTCCTCCTAAACCACTGATCGGATTTTGACCAAACTTCACAGGAATGATCATTAGGTGGTCCCCTTTCAAAGTTGTTCAAATGGTTCCGGTCCGTTGCACATATAGGTCACAGTAGCCAAAAATAGATTTTTTTCACCGAAAACATAAAAAATCTTCTTCTCTGAAACCGCAAGGCCCAGGTCTTTGATATTGGTATGAAGCTTCATCTAGTGGACCCCTACCAAGATTGTTCAAATTATAGTGCTGGGGCCAAAAATGCCCCCGCACCGGGGCCCTTTGGTTTTACATGGGCTTATATAGGGAAAATCTTTAAAAATCTTCTTCTCTGAAACCACAAGGCCCAGGTCTTTGATATTTGATATGAAGCTTCATCTAGTGGACCCCTACCAAGATTGTTCAAATTATAGTGCTAGAGCTAAAAATGCCCCCGCACCGGGGCCCTTTGGTTTTACATGGGCTTATATAGGGAAAATCTTTAAAAATCTTCTTCTCTGAAACCGCAAGGCCCAGGTCTTTGATATTTTGTATGAAGCTTCATCTAGTGGACCCCTACCAAGATTGTTCAAATTATAGTACTGGGGCCAAAAATGCCCCCGCACCGGGGCCCTTTGGTTTTACATTGGCTTATATAGGGAAAATCTTGAAAAATCTTCTTCTCTGAAACTGCAAGGCCCAGGTCTTTGATATTTGGTATGAAGCTTCATCTTGTGGACCTCTACCAAGATTGTTCAAATTATAGCCCTGGGGCCAAAAATGCCCCCGCTCCAGGGGCCCTTTGGTTTTACATAGACTTATATAGGGAAAATCTTGAAAAATCTTCTTCTCTGAAACCACAAGGCTTAGGTCTTCGATATTTGTTATGAAGCTTCAGCTAGTGGACCTGTATAAAGATTGTTCAAATTATAGCCCTGAGACCAAAAATGCCCCCACCATGTGGCCCTTTGGTTTTACATAGACTTATATAGGGAAAATCTTTAAAAATCATCTTCTCTGAAACACAAGTCTTAGGTCTTTGATATTTGTTATGAAGTTTCAGCTAGTGGACCTCTACCAAGATTATTCAAATTATAGCCCTGGGGCCAGAAATGCCCCAGCTCTGGGGCCCTTTGGTTTTACATAGACTTATATAGGGAAAATCTTGTTTTACATAGACTTTTATATGCAGAGTAAACCTTTAAAATCTTTTTCTCTGAAACCACAAAGCCCAGGTCTTTCATATTCGATATGAAGCTTCATCTTGTGGACCTCTACCAAGATTGTTCAAATTATAGCCCTGGGGCCAAAATTGACCATGCGCAGGGCCCACTTGTTATACATTGGATCAGGTGAGCAAACCAGGGCCCTCTGGGCCCTCTTGTTTTACCTTTGGTGGCCCAGGAGTAAATTTTTTGCACCTTTGCACCACTGTTTTCCACTCTTCATTACCTTCGATTTGATATGCAACATAACTATGTTTGAACAAAAAAAAATTGCCACCTGGGGCTCACCCACCGCCTCACCCTGACCTCGCCCCAGGGGGTCACAACAGAATTCCAAATACCTTCCTCCTGTCCTCATCCATAGAGCTATTAACTGTGACAGTTTCTAGTTTCTAACACAAAAAGCCTAGTAGGAGTTGTGTGACAATAGAAAAAAAGCCTACTTTTTGCCCTCTGGTGACCCCCACACATGCCCCCGTGGCAAAATTTTGCACCACTGTATTCTACTCTTCATTACCTTCAATTTGATATGCAACATGACTATGTTTGGACAAAATGAATTTTGACTCCTTTGGCAGTGTTCGGCCCACCCCTACCTGGTGGGGTCACATCAAAATTCTTAATATGTTCCTATAGGCCTCAGCCACAGGGCTTTTGCCTGTGAAAGTTTCAAGATTTTAGGTAAAATGGTGTAGGAGCAATGGTGGGACTTTGCAGATAGACAGGCAGACGTTCTGACAGATAGATGGACAGGAGGATACTATGAAATCCCTGCTTTTTTCTTCAAAAGCTACAATAGAATATATCCTTGAAACAACACTGTATATAATTTATTATATTTAACTGGAATTGGAGCTAAAATATTGCAGGAGTGGAAATTTATTTCTGTGCTATTTTTATTTTTTACGACCTTATTGCTAGGTACTAACAAAGCTGATTAACTTTTTTTGCATACTTGTATATGCAGGTGTAATAATGTTTAAATGCAGACAAAATTGAGCAACACTCAGCTTAAACATTTATTTTGAGGGTGTCTCTGCTTAGAAATTTAGAACATCTGAACAGAAGCATACCAGCTGGATTTAGAAAGACAAATCGACCAGTCCAGCATATATCCCATTCACATTTTCAAAAGGTGTTAATATAGCTGACAAGATTTAGATTTCGCAGAAATGATTATTTTGAGCCTTGCTTTTGTCAAATGATGTAGATATATTATTGAACACAATTCACATTGCATATGCTTATTTAACAGCATTTACACAGGAGTGGAGAGGAATTGATTCAGGAGAGGCAACTCCTGCAAAAAATATTTTGTCACCCATGTCAATAGGGTCAACTCGTAAAGGAAAGAATTTGCTCCACAGAAAAGTGGACAGGAAGTCCCGAAAAGTATCTCTCCTAAAAAATGCGGAAAAATCTGCCAGGTGTACTCATTCCCCTTCAGGATATCAATGCTTTTTAAGGGGAGGTAACTGCTAGAAATTCTTATGCCTTACTCTAAAAAGAAAGAATTTGCTCCTGAGGAGCAAATTTTTTCCTGTTTTTGTAGACCCCCTTACATACCAGAAAAATGAATGGGCTCCAACCCATCAGGGCTTGAAGAAATAGATTTGGGTGCATGGTGCTTCAGCATAGAGCTGTAAGTGGTGCAAAGGTCCATGCATATAAACCCTATTGGTTTCATTGGACAGCAGGGCTTGAGATGTCACTTCATCTCAGTGTTGGCTGAAAAGTCCCACAAAATTGGAAGCAATGGCTCCAATATAACCTATATACTTTTGAGGGCGACATTAAACCTCGAATCCAACAAGCAAACCAGAAATAAATAAAGAGTGCTACGAAATGTTTTTTCTTCTACCGAACATCATAAAACTAGCATTTGTTGTCTGCGCCAAGAAGTGTTGGATCCTTGTCTATTCATAAAATGCCCTGTGAAAGCTCTGATAAGACTGTGGTTTGTCTGACTAGTTTTGTCTTGTTGTTTTGTAGCTATAAATATTGAATGATTAGAAATTCACAATTAAATTTGAGAGGATTCATGCTGATATCACTGGATTTTGGCACTTGATAGTGCATGTTTACTTAGATCACTTTGAATTTAACCATTAGGTGACGTTGCAGCTAATGATCTCAAATGGTAATGAGGCTGATTTGTTTTGTTTGTGTTCAGGTTTTACATCCTTGTCAACACTGTTTAGGTCATTTTGAACATGTTGCTTCCAATTTTGTGCGACTTAAACTCAACATTGAGATGAAATGACATCTCAAGCCCTACTGCCCAATTTCAGGAATAGTCGGACTTTTATCACTTTTCCTGGACAGGCATAGACTTTATAAACAGTTTACCAGTACTCAAAATTGGAAACACCATGCAGCCCAGTCTATTTTCTCCAAGCCCCAATTTGGCCCCGGCTATCGGGGCTTGAAGAAATAAATGGGCTGCATGATGCTTTCATGCAGAGCTGAAACCGACAGCACACGAGTACTGGTAAACCGCTTAGAGTACCTAAGCCTGCCCAGGCAAAGCTGTGCGAATCGGACCTTCCAATGCTATCAAACCCTATTGGTTTTATTGGGCAACAGGGCTTCAGATGTCATTTCATCTCAGTGTCAGGTAAAAGTCTCACAAAACTAGAAGCAACATCTCCAAAATACTGTGTTGACGGGGACGTTATCCTTAAACAAAACAAAAAAAACAAGCCTGTGCCACATCAGGCTGAAAAACAAATTACACACTTGTACATATTCTGATAAAATGCATGTTTTCAGGCTAAAACTACCAGTATTGATGCAAAATATTTATTGCTATGAAATAAAAGGGTTATTGTAGTGGTATAGGTGAATATTATGTTATTTTGATTCTTGACAGGAACTTGGGATCACATTACCCCGCCTGAGAGTGATATTTTCCAGAGCTGTTAGGCGAGGATAAAAATTACATTCCAGCTGGGAATGTGATCCCATGTTCCCCGTTAAGAATCAAAATATCGAATTTGTTATACTGGAAAGCTTTTTAATGACATTTTATACAGTGTTGCAATGTGTTCAAAAGACTTCTTTTGTAGCCTAGGTCGTCAGAAGTACATGTTTACATGTGACACCCTTCTGCACACACTATGTTTATCACGGTGCTTTATGCAAAAATATTTACATAATGTTATAATGGGAATTGATAATGGAAAACAAATTAATAAAGTACCGAATGAATGAAAAACAATCAAAAGTTTCTATTTTATTGTAGTGCATAAAATTATTTGCTTCATTTTTTATCAACTGTGCAGTAGATCAAAGTTGGCAGACATCCCAAAGCAGGGAAGGCAAGCATGAGAGAATAATATATTTTTGCTCATGGGGTACTGGTATATGGAAAATAATTGGCCTTGCACTATCCAATCGAAAGGCTACAAATTTCTTTTCAGTATAACAATGTCCCTTGATGGGAAATTGAAGGACACTGGCAAGCTTGTGTCCTTCATTACCCCAACTCGGGACAATATTCACCGCCATCAATGCAATAATCTTATGTTTTCTTGTGATATGGTTCACCAAATTTGCACCGTCTTTGTTGACACGTTGGGTGGACAGGTTTTCTGTATTCTTGAGCACTATTTGTTTCTGTAGGTTGGGTGTTAGGTTTAACAACAGAGCAACATACAAAAGCGATGGGTCCCTCAGATGTAGTGGTGTCGGAGGCTGCAGTAAATAAAATCACACACCTTAAGTAGGTTCTTCTTTTAACATTGCTCGGTCACATGAGATGCAAAGTTCTGCAACAGAAGATCAGGTTTTTTTTCTCTGGGTACTCCAGTTTTTGCACCCCTTTGATTAACGATTGTTAATAATCGGCTCAAAATGGCCTGTAAACCCCTCTTCCCCCCCCCCCCCCACCAAAATGATCAGTAGTAAGCTAAAAAGACTAGGTATACTGGGTAAAACATGTTTATTTATTGGTCAGCACAAAGCAAAATAGTCTTTGAGAATGTGTGCCCAGTGAAGACCCTGATGAGTATGCACATCTGTGCAGACTGATCAGTCTTCACTGTGCACTATGAGGATGCCCCTTGATCCAAAGTTTAATCCATACAGACTTTGAAGACAACTTAACAACTGAGTGGGTAGGCAGACTTAAGTCTTCACTGAGAACATAAGCTTGAAGATCTCTTTTCACTTAATGTGAAAATTCCTTGCAAGGGTCTTAAGCAAGTCTGATGTTTCTTTGCCAAGACCAGAGCCCATTTATATATTTAAGAAAAACCAGAGCCCATTTATATATTTAAGAAAATTAAATACAACATGAATACAATTATGCACAAGCTACTTTGAAAGCATTTTTTTCAGTAAGAGTGTTGTTGAATTTCTGTATCACCTCACAAAATATAGCTTCTTGCAGAGCTTATTAACCAAATATATATACACACATAGCAACAGATAAGGATAGTATGTATTTTGTGCTAATTGAAGGATAGTTTTCCTTATTTCTCCATATAAACCTATTTTGTGGGTATTCATTAGGGCCGCCTCAGTGAGGCGGTTCTAATGAATACCCACAACATAGGTTTTTATTGAGAATTGATAAAAACTATCCTTCAGTTATCACAAACTACCAGCTTTATCTGTTGCTATGATGCACAGTTTTATATTGTTTTTGCTATAATTTTCATTCAAAAAGTAGATCAGCTTTAGCAGTGAATAATATTGAGTAATAAATCACAGTTTAGAGGTCTTTTGTAGAATAGATAAAATCATGAGGGTGTACCATGGGTGACTTTTCTACTTACAACTGACCATCAATCTGTGATTTATTACTCAATTCACTGCTAGAGCATTCTAACGCACTATAATAATTTTGTTTTATTCTTAGACAGATTCTCCTAACCTTTGTACATTGTTGGCAAAAAAACCTGCAAACCTTTTGATTGTAACACATGCATTTAAATATGTTAATTTAAAGGGTAACCCTTTGGAAGCAAGGACTACAGAACTGAAAACTGTACAGTGTACAAGTTGTTTCTGGGCCACAGTAGCTAGTTTCGTCCAATTAGGCCTCATCAGTGACACTCAGATATTCCCTTTATAATGTTTTTATCCAAAAAAAATGCCATTAGACCATCTTGTTTGTTTGTTTAATTTGAGGTTTAACATCCCCATCAACACTGTAAAGGTCATTTTGGATATGTTGCTTCCAATTTTGTGGGACTTTTACCTGACATTGAGATGAAATGACTTCTCAAGCCCTGCCACCCAATGAAACCAATAGGGTTTACAAGCATGGTCGGGCCAACTCGCACCTCTTTGCCTGTGCAGGCTTAGATGCTCTAAGCGGTTTACCAGTACTTGTGTGCGGGTCGGTTTCAGCTCTGCGTAGAAACATCATGCAGCCCATATATGTCTTCAAGCCCCGATGGGCGGTGGCTGTCCATTAGACCATCTAACATCCAAGAAATCAACGAGAAATGTCAGAAAATGAACAACTGCTATTGCATCACACTCCTCAGCTTAGTGATTGGTTGCAGAATAAATCACAGTTTCTTTCAATCGCCTATATTGACCCTCTGTGTTAGAATTTTATATACTGCTGATTCATTTTGTTTGTTTGCTCCACTGACATTAATCAAGAGTCGTGTTTGCACTTTGTGTATGTGTATATCAGTGACTGTGAATTGAACTTGTTGCAAAGCATTTTGAAATTCGTTCAGATTGTTTGTGTTTGTTTTGCGATTGCTGTAGACTTGCCCATGTCTGTTAATTAGGTGTCCATTGTAAAAATAATTGTTTTTACAAAAATAAAAAATAAATACATCTTAAATGAAATAGCAATACTGTCTTTTATGAAAATTCTGAAATTAACAGACTTGTAAATATTGAAAGAACTCATTCACCTTTCCTGTAGATGATTGTCAGATATGGGTGAGAAGTTTATTTAGATAACTTTTCACTGACAGGCTCCAGAGCTTGTTACCATGATTTATTTACATTTAGTGGGGGAAAACCACATGAAGGCAAAGGTTTTTTTTTTAAAAAAAAAGAAGTTTCAGTTTTAATCTTTTATTCTTAAACCATTACGATAACATGCCTATGCTATATTAGAAGGCTCCAACAATGTCGTTAATCAGAATTTTTCTTATTTCTGCTCAAAACATAGATTGTGGGAACTCGTTACAACCGATTCAATGAGGCAGTTCTAATGAGTACCCACAATCTATGTGTAATCGCCTCAATGAGGCGATTCTAATGGACATACAACGCTAGTATTCACAATTACCATGATCATCCCCTAAACATGTCCATACAATGAAAACCCTTGTTAACCCCACTTTATATAGAGTAAAGCAGCGTTTACCAAATTACCAGGCTAGTCATTTTGTAATTTCTGCTCTAAAACATAGATTTTGGGTAAGCCTCGTATCGTTTTTCTTTATTTCTGCTTCAAACATAGATTGTGGTTGCTTGTTAGAGGCGGTTCTAAAGAGTACCCACAATCTATACTACTGAGCAGAAATAAGAACATTATGTAACCCCTTGTAAACGCCACTTTTCTCAATGGTTTCTCCTGTTAAGATAATGTTGAAAAGATTCTGCAATTACACATCTTATTAACTAAGTAATTATGCCAGGATAATGATATTATGCTGCCTGCTTGCCTTTTTTCTATAAAAACCAGTGCAAAAACAATTACAGTCCAACCTGTGTTAAGCAAGCACCTCAGGAATGATCAAAATGTGCTTGCTTAAGACAGGTGCTTGCTTAATACAGGTGAATATTAATGCATTCGCCTTTTTCGGGATTTGAATGATTGCTTGCTTGCTTGCTTAATAGAGGTGGCCACTATGACCGGTTTGACTGTATAATGATACCTCAATGGCTCGAACATCAATAGCTCGTTTTCTATGACTGTTTTCGAACTCGCTCTTGAGTCTCTTCACACATACATGTATCCATATGACAAATATTTAGGGACAGTTATGGATATTTGGCGTATTTTATCTGGAAAAATTATATTGTGTGTACTCACGAGTTGATTCTAATGAGCACACACAAAATATATTAATCAAATAAAGGACTGAAAGTAATGCCGAAATTATCCTCAGTAAATTCAACCCTCGATGGCAGGAACTACCACTGTCTCGAACAAGTTTTAGGTCCCAACACAAAGGAAGCAACATCCCCAAAATGACCTATACAGTGTTGACAGGGGCATTAAACCTCAAATCAAACAAAACAAAACAAAAATCTCCAAAATACTAGAATTTTCCTCTCTTTCACTGACAGACGCAGGTGGGTGTTATTTATTAAGTAAACATTTACTGCAGAGGCTAATGCTCTTATCAACAAGTGGGAGATAGTGTTTCATGCCAGCTTTGTGCTGGTCGGAACTTTTGCAGAGTATACAAGTCCCTACATTCACAGATGAAGACTGAAGAGACTTTTACATATTTTTTGTTTAAAGGGCTTTCATTTAAAAATAAAAAATGTAAATGTAGGGACTTGGGCAAGTCTACGATTGCTGTACAACACGTTGGCACAGTGCAATGCATTAGATGCATGAAAGAATAATGTGATTGAAACCTGTGAAGTTTGGCATGAGTATTATGTAAATAGAGGCTCTTACATGAGTGTTCCTGTGTTATTGAATTTTTTAAAAAGAGTTGTGGGAAAGGGATAAAATGCGAGGCTTTGCCAAGCATTTTATCCCTTTTCCTCAACAAGTTCAATAAATTCAATAATACATGAGCATGAATGCAAGATTCCATTTATCTATCATATGACATTTTAAATGCATTTTTATTCACGATTGTTAAACAAAAATGTTAATATTCTGCCATTAGTAACTGTGCCGTTGTTAAGGATGTTGTACATGTAACGTTACGGGCACATTTTAACTAATTTGCATATTTAATTCACTAGTGAATTATAGAAATTAATACATGACAATATTACATTCTCAGACTTGACATCATATGATAAACATATATACATGTGGTGATACATGTATATCAAACAGCTCAAGAGAAATGGTTCATTATCACATAGGAAACCAGCAAAGGCTCAGCCGAGCCTGCGCATATGCGCAGTCACGCCTGAGCCTTCGCTGCTCACAGACATTCTAGTGTAGACCTTGAAGGAGTTTTGTGCTAAAACTCTAGCCATATTGCCTGTACAGGAGTGGGCTGAACCTTTTTTGGTCACATATGCGGTAACTGTTCTATTCTCATGAGCTGTCTCATATGTTTTTATATTTTTTTTTTTAATATTTCAACTTATTGTATGTTGTCACTGTTTTTAAGTGTCATATGATAAAAAGTTACATGACAGCATTACTGGTAGTTAACATAGTGATGCTGTCAGTGATGTCACTAAAATGCTATTTAAATGAGTCATATGATTGTCAGAATCTTGTATGTTAGATTGTTAAATACCATCACAATAACATTCCAGTGTAACATAGAGCATGCTTTCACATCTCCAAATTAATTTGTCTGATGAAAATTTGTAATAGATTCCTTATATGTACTCCAAACATAGATTGTGGGTGCTCATTAGAATGGCTGTTCTCATTAGAACGGCTGTTCTAACGAGTTTCCACAGCCTATGTCTTAGAGCAGGAATAAGCAAAATAATGCACATCCAGATTTCTCTATATAAAGTGGGGTTTAGAGGGGTATTCATTACACAGACTTGTTAATTTGATGCATTACCGGTAAATATTTGAGGAAGTGAACTGTCAAAAACAATCCAATACGAATATTGTTTTTTTTTTTATCCTTAACATATATAAGATGTATTACCGGCCTCGATAGCTCAGTTGGTAGAGTGTCCGCTCCGGGGAACGGGAGGTCACGGGTTCGATCCCGGGCCGCGACATACCAAAGTCGTTAAGAATGGTACTAGCTACTCCTCGCTTGGCACTCAGATTTACGGGGTACAGCTAGGACTGGTCGACCCAGTGTCAGGATAATGTGACTGGGTGTGGTATCATGTAATGTGTCTGGGACATGATACTTGAGTGAGGCAGCACTATAAAAGTGAGCATTGAGCTCCCTGTCACAACCAGACACCGTCGTGATATGACTGAAAACTTGTTGAAAGCAACGTTAAACCCGAATTCACACACACACACACACACACACACACACACACATATATAAGATGTATCTTATCACAAGACTCTGAATGATCATACAATAATTCAAAATTTGTCAGTGAAAATATCAAGTCAACTTCATGTAGCTTCAGTTTAGCAGTTAATAAACAGTTTATGCAGTTTAGCATATTTTTGGTGAATAAGTTATAATGTAAATCATTAACCCAGTTACTACAGGTTACAATGGCAAAAAGGATATACCCAGATCAAATGCTGCAGGATTACTATATACTACGTATTTGATATGTGGTAGCAGTAGTCATTCACATGCTTGATTCCCTTCAGGCCTGGCTTTATTCTTTCATGGGAATTGGTCATGAAATACTTTTACGATCATTCATACCCTTCTGCAGACTCAAGAAGGTTAGTTTGTCAGTTACTGGTCAAATGAATTTGTATTACTGTTTAACCACTAAGGAAAAGTGTGGTTAGATAAGCTGACAGCTGAGCATGACCTTAATAGTGTTCAAAGGGCTGTTTAACATAAAAAAAATGAAACCTAAACCGCTAAGAGAGCCTAAGATTACCCAGGCAAAGTGTTGCAAATTGAACCATTCCTTGTCATAAACCCTAGCGGTTTCTTTGGACGGAAGGGCTAAATATGCCATTTATTCTCAGTGTCAGTCAAAAGTCCTTCAAAGTGAGAAGGGACATTTCCAAAATGACCTAGATAGTTTTGGGTGGGAAACCTAAACTCAAACAAACAAAGAAAAGTAAGATTAAGAATGCACATTCTTGTTATGAACCTTTTTAGTCATTTTGATTTGCTTTTTTACTACATTATATTGTGTTTATATAGGAGTGATTTAGAGTCATTACAAGAAAAGGTGATAGCCGAGCGAGAGAAGTACCAGCAGACTGCACAGAGTAATGTTGCAATATCAGCAGTACCCAGCTTCAGTGTGAAAGACAAGTTTGTTTTGAACAGAGAAGATGCCAGCTATACCCTGAGTTTAGAATTACAGATGCCCATTGATAATGTGTTGCTACAGGTACACACTCATTATAATCACAGTATAGTAAAATTCCTGTATTAAGACCACCTTTGGGATGGTTCAAAAGTGGTCTTTAAAACCATATTCTGAGATACTGGCACTGATACCAGTAAGCCTTAAGTTGCTTGAACTGCCCTGCCTCGATCAATTTTCATTTGATCGGCTGAAATTTGACTGTACTCCTAGTGTGTTTTTCATTTAGAATTTATTCATATGTACAGTGAAATTCCACAATTAAGACCAGCTAAAATATGGCTAAATATATTCTGCAAAGAGCTATCCTTTGGAAGCAAGGAATACACCACAGAACTGGAAAATATAGTGTGTACATGTTTTCTGGGCCAGACTAGCTAGTTTCGGCCTTTAAGGCCTCATCAGTGACCCTCAAATATTTTCACAATTCCGCTATGGAATCAATGTTCCCAGAGGACAAGAAAATAAAAACTACACCATGACTCTGCTTTTAAAAGGATATTTAGAACTTTTCAATTGTTCTTTCTTTTTGATTTTTCTACACCCAGTGCCCTTTAGTAACATACCACATTTTGGACTGACTGTTCAAAACTGGTATTTAAATCCATTTTTGAACAGACCACCTTCATTTGGGACTGTTAAAAATGGTCTTGAAGACCTATTTTTGAAAGGTCCCAAAGGTGGTCTGAATATAAAACTTCACTGTTATTTGTCATTTTCAGAGTGATGTTCCGATAGATCTGTTGGATGTTGAGAAGAATTCTGCAGTGGTTAGCTATAGTGCCTGTTCTCCTGAGGTAAAGTTATTTATCTTAATTACACTATTAAAATACTATATCACAGCAACGTGTAAGGGGTATATTGGTGATAATTGACAGAGATAAAGCTGGCATAGAAATTTAGGGAGAAGTGATTTCTCTCTCAGAGACAACTAAGGAGAAGGTTTTTTCTTTCACATCAGATAAAGAAATCCATAGTTTTAGGTTGGGATAGAAATTCTCTTCTAACTCTGGTGTTCTTACCCAGGGACAGGGTAAAAATTGAATATTCTTGCGTGTTTGATAAATGCACTGGTTGAATATGACCTCATATGCGCCGTCGTTAAGTTTGATGTCACAGCACGTTACGTGACGTCACCTAAACATCAGTGTTGTGTCATCACAATATGGCGGACGTGGGCAACCGAAGTGACTGCAGTATTAAAAACCCATGCTCAGAAATTGAAGGTTTGCAAGTAAAAGAATCCTACATGGGTGTGAGGGGCGGATAGAAAAATCCATCCCTCTGAATCGCTGTCCAGCATCACTCAGCAAGACCCATGATGCCGGACAGTGACCCTCGGGATGCATTTTCTCATCCACCCCTCACACCCATGTAAGATTCTCATAGTTTTCCAATATATTTTATGCATTTTGACTTACACCTCAGCTGAAAAAATTGGGAGAAAATTGAGCCTATAAGGAGTCTATATCTCTCACTTCTCCCTCTAGCTTATTCCCTGATTGAAGGATAATTTTCCTTATTTTCCTGTATAAACTTTTGTTGTGGGTATTCATTTATTTTTGCATATGAAAAATGGTTTCCATTTCATATCTTTTGAAAAGATTAGCAGATGGTATTCATATTTTATACACAGGTATTCATATTTTATACACAGGTATGTAATCATAAAATTATGTCTTGGTCAATTTGATTTAAAATCTGCAAACTATTATAGAAATTTGGCTCTTTTTAACTTCATTATTGCAAAATGCTTGTTTCTATGGTTCTGTTATAGTACACATTAACCTCTCTATGAATACTGTTCGTAGTAACAGGTTACTGGATATAACAAAGTTAAAAGATGGATCCCAAAAGGAAATAGATTACAGATTAGATAATAGATTACATTTGTATATAGATGGTCATTTTTGTCATGCTCGCTATTAGCATGGCATGATATAGGATTCCAGATCTCTGTCCATTCGTTCGCCCATCTGTTCGTCAAACCCTCAACATTAGCAACCACCCTAGCCTTCACCCAAATGGCCAGGTTTACTAAAAGCGTGACATAGCCTTTGGCGGAATACTTGTTTCTATATAATGTGTTACACAGTGTTAGAAAGAGGTTGCAAACAGCACTGATTTGATAAATTCTCAGAGCAAATGTCTGTATTTTCAGGAGGGAAATTTTCTGCTGGCTACTTACCGCTGTCAAGCCAACACGACTAGGTTGGAGCTGAAAATTCGCTCTATTGAGGGCCAGTACGGGACCATTCAGGCTTATATCACACCAAGGGTACAGCCAAAGACTTGTAAAGTAGAACAGTATCAGATCAAACCCTTGTCATTACATCAGAGAACACATGTGTTTGATGAGAACAGGTAAGAGAATATTATTTGTTGTTTTCATTCTGTGGTGTAATGTTTCTTTAAGATGTAAACAGTTTTACTGGTAGTCCAGTCTTCACAGCATCTTGACAGGCTGTCAGACATGTCCAGTAAGAAATTTCACAGAAAACAAATATAAAAATACTTAAAAGTGCATTTTAATTACATGTATTTTGCTCTCATTTTACTCAGTTTGGTCCAGTAAACATATCCTAACTTTCCTGAATTCTGGTGACCTTCTTAAAAACCATAATCACAATAGTAAGGTCCAGCCTGTTTGAACCCTTTATGTACCAAATGGAATCTTCCTCCTTATATATAGTAGGAATCCACTTCAAAATTTAGGAGTGTCAGGTTGTGTGTTCCTCAAAATTTATTTTGAAAATGGCTGAACTTTTTGCAAACAGTGTTGGTCCTGATCAGACGCCGCATTCTGCGGCGTCTGATCTGGGCCTGCACTGTTTGCCAGGATACCCGTTTTGGGGTTTCTGGTACAAAATGGGTTAAGCATGTCATGAAATAGGAGTCCAGTTTTCCATTTTCCTTCCGATTGTTTATTTGTTTATCAACTCATAAACTTTTGCGACAACCCTACCTTTTCTCTAATGTTCAAAATAGAAGTGAAAGCAATGATCAGGAATCGATACAATCAACCCACAGCTCCCATCAGAGACACCAAAGACCTTTTCTCAAGAACATTAAGACCTTCATTAATGACACTTGGTACAAACTTGAATCTAGAAATGACAGTTTTAATGCAAGCATCTCTATTTGATCTTGATCAACATTTTATGCTTCTCTGACTTTGGTCCCCTACAGGCACAATATACCATTCTGCAGAATTCTTGTTTAAAAATATAAATATGCTGTGTGTATTTTCTGTCAGTTTTAACAAGGCGAACAATTTTTGGAACATTCCCTTTGCTTTCTTATCAACTGAACCTCTCTGAAAAAGGCCTACTGTTAATGAAAAGAAAACCCTTTTGACCTGGAATATAAAGAGTAGCTTCCCCTGCAGGAATATTACATGTATATAGTCAGCTGAACACCCAAACCAGGGTCTACTCTAAAAGGATAGAATTTGCCCCTGGAGGAGCAAATTCTTCCCTTTAGGAAAAGACATTACCCTATAGTTCAGGGGGACAAATCCTTACCCTGATTGATTGATTTGGTTTTTAAGGTAACCGGGCACTAGAAGCACATTGGGGCTACCCCCTCCGTAACCCTTAAGCAATGTTAGTTTATCATTTCATGCTTCAGTAAACTGCTTGTGGACTACCTGGTAACTGTAGAAATTGATCAAGACTCATTAGTGTTGATCAAGACTTGTCAATGTAATGTGTGATCTACATCCACATTGTTAATTCAAGCATTTGTTTCAAGATATTGTAGTTTTTTGCTGAATGTTGTTACACACTTGCCTGTTTGCATTCTGGGCAATAATGCGCTTGTTCTACATGTACTATAGTACATTTTATGATTGAAGTGAATATAGAAGAATGTCTATATAACCTATATTTTTGTTGAAAAACCTGTAAAAGCTTAATTTTTTGGTAAAAGAACCTATATAAAAACATATACATATTGTCCAAGTGGGTCACTAGGAGGCGTCTTAAGCTCAAATTTAATGATTTGTTTTAATCTTTCAATTTCAGACATCACAATTCACTGAAGTTGACTGGACAATTTAGCCAGGCAGAGATGCACTCCTGGGTGTGCTTCTGTCTCCCCGAGCTACCGGAGAAGGCTCCCCCAGGGGACTATATACAGTTCCACTTTATGTCAACATTCCTTGATACACACTTGGCGTGTACATATAGGTAAGACCCATGCTTATTATAGCATCCACTAAGAAGAAATAACTTTTATCACATGATGTCGCATCTGAGAATTTAAATACATCATGTAATAAATTTGATAATCTGCTAGTGGATTAAATATGCAAATTAGTTAGATACGCCCCATAACGTAACATGTACGATGTCCTTAACGACATCACATTTACTTATGGTGGAATATTGACATTTTGTTAAACAATCGTGAATAAAATGCGTTTTAAATGTCATATGATGAATAGAATCTTGCATTTGTGAATCTTGCATTCGTACGCATGTATTACTGAATTTATTAAACTCATTGAGGAAAAGGGATAAAATGCTTGGCGAAGACGCGCAGTTTATCCATTTTCCTTAATTGTTTAATAAATAAAGTAATACATGCACACTATGTAAGATCCTCTATGAATAATTTTTTTAATTTTGGTTTTTCTTATCTCTCCATTAAAACATGATGATTTAAATGCACTTTGCCAGATATATTTACTCATAGAGGAAAGAATTTTCTTGCAGACCAGATAAGGAAATCCTGCACATACTCCTGGGATAGAAATTCTTATCCTACCCATGTTATCCTACACAGGGAAAGGATAAAAATAAAAAAAAATCCACATGTTTAATGTGCACTAGTTGAATAGGATGTCACCTATGCCATTGTTAATATTGACGTCACCGCATATACAGTGACATAAAAAATGTCACATTACTGTCATCAAAATAAAGCGGATGTTGACAATTCGAAATGACTGCATTATAAAAAATCCACTCTGAGAAATGAAAGGTATGCAAGAAAAAGAATCTTTCATGGGTGTGAGGGGTAGATAGAATAATCCATCCCTTGGCGTTGATGTCCCCCGAATGATGCCGTACAGTGACTCTCGGGATGGATTTCTCTATCCATCCCTCATACCCATGTAAGATTCTTATATTACTCATAGAGTAAAAAAAATTTGCTGTCCATGGCAACAAAGTCCTTCTATGAGTACACTCTTTATGAAGAGGAACTGTAGGAAAGCAAATAGTTAACCCAAAGTATTTGGAACCTCGACTTCATACCATACTTCTTCTAAATATGAACAGCAAATACAAATTGCTGTCCGATGTTGTATCTAAAATAGCAGGATGTGTGGCAAACGGTGTAGACCCTGATGAGATGCTGCATTTTGGAGAGTCTCATCTGGGTCTACATTGTTTGCGCAGACTTGTCTGTTCGAAAATATTTGGTAAATATGGTAAGTCACAGTAGTTAAAATACCATGTTTTCATTCACAGAGGGCCCTCGTTATAACGACAGAATTTGTTCCCTAATATTGTGCCATTATAAAGAATTTGCTGTTATAAAGAATCCCAGTTAGGAGTATGATAGGTAATAAAAGGCCTTTTCCTCATCATTACTCCAATAAACTAATGTTATAGACATTTGTTAGAATCGCCTCAGTGCAGTTTGCACATTTCCAACCCGAGGGAAGCCCATGCCGCTCGGAAGCGAGGCTAAGCCTTTAGCTAAGAAGTCATTCCATTGAAATTGCTGTTATAACGAGTTTTGCCGTTATAAGGAATGTCGGTATAAAGAGGGTTGATTGTACTTTAATTTATCATATGACATCACGTTTGAGAGTGTAATAACCCAATGTAATAAATTCGATAATCCACTAGTGGATTAAATATGCAAATTAGTTAGATACACCCCGTAACGTTGGATGTACGACATCCTTAACAACGTCGCGTTTACTAATGGCGGAATATTGACATTTTTGTTAAACAATCGTGAATAAATTGCTTTTAAAATGTCATATGATAAATAGAATCTTGCTTTCGTGCTCATGTACTATTGAATTTATTAAACTCGTTGAAGAAAAGGGATAATCTCGCATTTTATCCCTTTTCCTCAACTCATTTAATAAATTCAGTAATACATGAACGCTCATGTAAGATCCTCTATATAAAGAGGGTTGACTGTACTTTAATATAAAGGACTATTTATGATTTGTCTGGTTTATTAGGAAAGGAGAAGCAATATTTAGATCTGACAACATCTCAACAATATCAATACTCAAAGATGTGCTCACAAAGGAGGCCACGAAGAAAAAAGTTAGACTAGACATTACATATGGTAAGCCATTCATACAAGGGTAACGCTGAAAAGTTCTGAGCCTGACCAAGAAGCAGGCATCGAACAGCCATGAAATTTTGTATTCATTAAATCCAAACCTTTATTACTTGATTTGACTCAAAAGAGTTCAAATTTACCTGCAAAAACGTAGAAATTCTAGACTTTGAAAATTGATACTAGCACGTTTTTGAGAAAACAGACAAAATCTGGCATCGTGGTGTCATCAGGTACTTCCATAAAAAGGGGTTAGCTCCTAAGGACATTCATGCCGATATGGTTGCTACATTAGGGGATGATGCTCCTTCGTATGCAACCGTGAAAAGGTGGGCAGTAAATTTTAAGATGGGCAAGGACAGCCTTGAAGATGATGACCGGTGTGGACGACCCACAACGGCAACAACTGAGGAAACCATCAGCCAAGTGCACAGGGCCGTGATGGATGACAGGAGTTTAACTGTGAATCAGTTAGCTAACACTGTTGGCATCTCCCGTGAACGAGAAGAGAACATTCTGCACAGTGAATTAGGAATGTCGAAGGTTTCCGCCAGATGGGTGCCACGGCTTTTGACGCCTGACCAAAAGTTGACTAGACTGAACCTGTCACAAGCCAACTTGGCTATTTTTGAAGCAGACCAAGATGGTATTCTTGACTGTTTTGTCACTCAGGATGAGTGTTGGGTTCATCACTTTGAGCCAGAGACAAAAAGACAATCCATGCAATGGAAGCACCCTGGCTCACCCCCTCCAAAGAAGGCAAAGGTCGTCTCCTCTGCAGGGAAGGTGATGGCATCAGTGTTCTGGGATGCCAAGGTATAATATTCATAGATTACCTTCAAAACGGCAGAACAATAGACGTTTCCGAGCTGTCAGTCAAGAGCGCTGTTTCAGCCAATCAAAAAATTCGATTTTATTTAGTGCCGCTGTGTTGGTAACTAACGGCCATTTTCTCCCACAAATAAAGAAACGCGGTAGTGGTGAAGGGCATTTCAGGGTAATGGGGTTGTGTGGGAAGTTTATTATTAGGACTGTCAAACAATTGTCATGTTGTAGTACGGCCATAATGAGATAAATATGTACATGTATAAATGATGGCACCCGCCCATCGGGGCTTGAAGAAATAGATGGGCTGCATGATGATTCCACGCAGAGCTGAAACTGACCCGAAAACGACTACTGGTGAACCGCTTAGTAAGCCTGCCCAAGATCAGGGTATACACCACTTAGTAAGCCTGCCCAGGATCAGGGTAGCGGTGGGAGTCGACCCGTCAATGCTAATTAACCCTGTTGGTTTCATTGGGCGACAGGGCTTGAGATGTTATTTCATCTCAAGGTCGGGTGTAAGTCCCACAATATTGGAAACAACGTCTCCAAAATGACCTTTACAGTGTTGACGGGGACGTTAAACCTCAAATCAAACAAACAAACAAACATGTATATGTGTATATACATATAGAGTGCATAAGTGACCGGTCTAACTGCTCCGGGCCTTTTGGCCTGGTCGTTGTTTCACTCGCTTTGTAACCCCAGGTCGTGGGTTCCCTCCCCGGTCGGGGCACATGACTGGATTTTTCTTAACAGATTTTTTCCTCCTTCTACTACATGGTGCCTAGTGCCACGATGATAACCGTTTGAGCCCAGGGGCGGGGCAGATGCAGCGGAGTCAAAAGATGCTGGATATGTGATATTACATTAGTATCTCCTAAACATTTGAAACAAATGTCTCTCTGTAGTATGGAAGAATGTAGTAGTCCAACCATAATAAATATCAATATAGAGTACATAACTGATTGGTCTGGTTGGACCGGGCCTGGTGGTTGTGTCGCTCGCCTTGTAACCCGGGTTTCGTGGGTTCAGTCCCCCGGTCGGGGTACTTGACTGGATTTTTATTTTTATTTACAGATTTTTCTCCTCAGACTGCAGTGCAGTCACAAATATTGTATGGTTGGTGTACTGCGGGGCCAGCCTTGGGGCTTATGCGGGCAACAAGGACTGGGATCAGCCTGCGCATTTGCGCATTCTGACTGGGGCCCTTGCGGATTGCAACTGCACTTCTATTGTCTGCTGGCTTTTCAAAGAGAGATGCGCGAAATCTCGTGTCTTAGTGAGTAATTAAGCAGACTGATGCGGTGCCGTGGGTGTGTTGGCACATGTAGTATATGCTCATAGGTTGATCTCTGCTCTATTTTATAACTCCTTAGCCCTTTGGTTAGGCTGTTTTTATTCATTTTTTTTTATTTTATTTTTATTATTTTTTTTCTCGTCAAAGTTTTATGTCTCGGTAAGCAAGAAACGCCAATATTGTCCGGGATACTTTATAAATCTCCTCCGAGATCTACACAGACTTTCACTGTTTCCGCCATATTGGCTGCAAAGCTTGTGGGAGGTAGCAACAGTAACCAAGTAGGCGGAGCATAAGATTAGGTTCTCGGAAACGTCTATTAATGGGGAGTATTATGCAGATCTACTAAAACAATTGCGAAAAGCAATTAAGGCTAAACGACCCGGAAAATTGACAAAAGGGGTCTTGTTCCATCAGGACAATGCGCCTGCTCATAAATCGGTTGTCACAATGGCTGCTGTGCATGACTGTGGCTTCACATTTGTCGATCACCCTCCGTATTCACCTGATCTAGCTCCATCAGATTATTTCCTGTTTCCAAATGTGAAAAAGCACTTGCTGGGCAGCATTATCGGTCAGAAGAGGAGGTGATAGCTGCTGTGGAGGAGTTTTTCAGGGACCAAGATGAGACTTTCTATACCACTGGGATCCAAGGACTCCAGCATCGCTGGAGGAAGTGTGTGGACAGGAAGGGAGACTATGTTGAAAAATAAGGCACTTTCAGCATGGACAAACCATTGGCTCTTGGTCAGGCTCAGAACTTTTCAGCTTACCCTTGTATTTCATACTTCAACTTTTGAACTTGTTTTAAATGTTTATCCGGAAGCCTAAATGAAATTAATAAATATGCAAGAAAACAATTGTTTGGGTCCAAAGATCACTTTTGATGTTGTTGTATATGGTTGTTCTAGAGCCTAAAAACCTGTCATAGTGGCCACCTCTATTAAGCAAGCAGCCTGCCTTAAGCAAGCATGCTTTTGGTTACTGAAAATGCAAATGAATTAAGATTTGCCTGTATTAAGCAAGCATCTGCCCTAAACAAGCAAATTTTGGTTATCCCAGAGATGCTTGCTTAATACAGGTTGTAATAAATACACCAGAACCACTTTTTATAACACTATTGTTGGGGTCCATAGCAGAGAGTGTTTTAGTAAAACAAATGTATTATATCAAAACAAAATGTACAGGTTATATAAATATTTCACCCTGGAACTTAACAGGCCTCTGTGGCCTAGTGGGTAAGAGCATTGTTTTTTAACCATAACCACTCTCACTGTTGTGAGTTTGAGCCTAGCTTGGATCACATGTGAGACGCCGAGCTCTGCAACAGATGGTCATGTTTTACTCTGGGTACTCCAGTTTTGGCCCACTTTTGAATAATGATCAACTCAATATAAGTGAAGTAAGCTTGAAAGGCTCGTAAAACTCAAATAAAATTAAATCTTTCTTTTACATGTTGAGTGCCCATTTAGAAGAGTATTTCAAGACCTGAGAAGGATTTATAGTTCTCTGATTAGGAGTCAGAATTTTTCAGATGTATTCTTTTATAGGTACACATTTCTACACCTCTTTTTCTCACAGATATCAATGAAGATTCCATTCCCGACACTCTGAACTTGATTCATCCAAAGCTGGAATATCAGCTGTTACTTGCTAAGAAAGTGCAGCTCATCGATGCCTTGAAGGTAAGGTACACTAACTTGATCTGAGCCCAGTTGTTCACTGTTAACAAAGATATTTCTTTTGTTAACGTAATCATCACGTGATCAATTCCATGTAATAAAGACCCCACTAAACCCAAATTTATATGGAGAAAACTGGGGTTTAGGGGCGTAAACATTATTTTCCTTATTTCTGCTCCAAGACATAGGTTGTGGGTACTCGTTAGAACTGCCTCAATGAGGCGGTTCTAACGAGCACACAAAACATATGTTTGGAGTATAAATAAGAAAAATATCACCAGAAAAAAAAAAAACAACCTTTTTTTGAGGTTTGAAAATTGCACTATATTACACAGATGTATTATCATAATGATGTCAAAAACACAGAAATAAATACTTATGCTGCAAAAATGTGAGTATCTTTAGCAGTGTAGAAGTTTCTCACATTTTTTGTTTCAGCAAAACTGTTCAGTCACTTTATTTCAGCCCAGTTATTTAAAGCTGAGGAAGATATTAGCATAATATAGAATCATTTATCATTCAGTGTGTCAAAAACACAGAAATTAAAATTTTGCTGCAAAAATGTGTTCAGCTATTGTAGTGGAAAAGGCTACTTTGCAGTGCAAAAACTGCTCATATTTTTCTTTTCTGCAAATCTGTTCAGTTACTTGATCTTGGCCCAGTTTTGGTATGTCAAATGTTATCCATGTGTATATATGTAGGACTCAGATCGAGGGCCGGTCCCAGATCGTTGGCCGATTTCCAAATCGTGGGCCGATTGTGTTGCAAATCGAGGGCCGATACTGTTCTTCCCAAATCGTGGGCCGATTTCTATCTTCACTCATATTGCGGTGACTTTTCCCACGCAGGGTCTCGATTTTCTTGTATATATATTTCGGATGAGAAATGAATGCATTATATGGTAATTTGTCTAACCTTGCTTTTGTAATTCAGATCTTTGCCGTGACTGATTATACGATAAGTACCACTTGACGTCACGAAATAAACCGCGTTAACGTTACGTTTTAATCTGACGTCACGAAAAGTTACTGTCAAAACAAATAAACGAAATGGATGCCTGCATCCAAGATGAAGGGTTCCAAATCCAAAGTAAAAGACGGAAACTGTATTCAAAAGACCCGGATCCCGAAAGCTCAGTGGTTGGTGCACTTGCCTCTGTTTGATCCCCGGCAACGGAGATAAAATTTTGGTGTCCGAACATGCTCCATTGGCATCATTTGCAGGGATGAATGTCATAAAGTGCACCGTCCTTCGGATCGGGAAGTTAACTTGAGGCCCCCTGTGTAGGGAGAACCATCCCCTGTGCAGGTTAAAGAACCCTACCATAATTACATGGTTACTGTGTAGGCTTTCATCCTGCAAATCCTGGAGTGTATGTATTGTACTCCTGAGAGTAATGGCCGAATGTCACCGATCACAGTATCAGTAGAAAGAAAGAAAGTCCACGATGACGCGCTGCAAATCGCCGCACTCAAATCTGAAAATGCAAAGTGGAGTCCATGGAAGATATCTATTTGGTCCCATATCTCTAATTGTGACAGACTGATTATTAAGTCCCAATCATTACAGGAATGCTGTGTCTGAGTCATCGCACCGTCAAGACATACAAGACGATGATTTCCGAGACTCATGAAAAGGTACAATAGTCTAATCAGAAGTTTAAATTGGCCATTGATGTGATTGCCTCATTTTGATATTGATCCCTCCAAGAGACTTTGAATCGGCCCTTGTTGTGGGAATGCTAAGTCAGATTCAGCCCAAGATGTGAGTCGGCCCTCGATCTGGAAATCGGCCCACGATCAGGGACCAACCCACGATCTGAGTCTTACATATATATATATATACACCAGAAAATGTAGGGATAGAAGAAAATATCTCGCCATAGAAAGCAATTAGCAGCTGTAAAATTGTTGATCTAAATGACAATGTTAGATGCAGTTTTCTCCATGCTGATGCACTTGTTCATTTGTTTTTGTTGTACCATTTTTACGAAAAGAAAAAGGCAAGCTCTTTCCGCAGTATAAAACCAGACATCAGCCAATCAAAACTGACATTTTATTATGATATCATATTTCTGACAGTAAGTTGTAGAATATACTGTGGCAGATTTTCAACATAATACAATCAGATATTGCATTACATTCACCGCCCTTTGGGGCTTGGAGAAATAGATTGGGTTCATTGGTGCTTCCACGCAGAGCTGATACCGACCGCACATGAGTACTGGTAATCCGCTTAGAATGTCTAAGCCTGCCCAGGAAAATTACTGCGAGTCGGCCTGTCCATGCTTATAAACCCTATTGGTTTCATTGGGCGGCAGGGATTGAGATGTCATTTCATCTCAGTGTCGAGTAAGAGTCCCACAAAATTGGAAGCAATGTCTCCAAAATGCCCCAAATAGTGTTGATGGGGACGTTAAACCGCAAATTAAACAAACGCATTCACTGATACTTTGGAATCTGTGTTTGATTTATTTTAGGAGCTACATGTACATGAGAACAACCTTGACTTTCTGTCACCGGAGTATCGTCAGATTCTTGATGAAGCAGAGTTCAAAAAGCAGCCTTGTCATCTAGAAAGACTCTACGGTAGGCTTAACACTGCAAGCACTAATCGTCACTAGCAGACAGCATTTTAACAGTACATTTATAGCCCTGCTTTGACAAAGTGCTGATATACTGGATTTACCATGTCTTCCTTCATTCCATGATTCCATGATTCCGTAATTCCGTGGCTTCAAAATTAAAATGCATTTTGCCTAATAACTTTTATTTTTGATGTCCTACTTCAATGAAACTTATACTGGACTTGGTCTCTAAGATATGGAAGGTGTAGCAGCAGACTAATGAACAAGGGCCCATAACTGTTGGAGTTATGTCCCTTGGTAGATTTTCAAATTTTGCGTTCTTGAAAAATTTTGTAACAGATTTCTCAGGAACAATGAAACTTAGATATCTGAAACCTTGTATAAACATGGACAATGAGTGGATGTATCCCGTGTACTGGAGTAGGGGTCAAGGGTCAATAACTTGTTGAGTTATGTCCCTTGATAAGTTTTCAGATTTAAAATACTTCTTGCGCACTAACTTTTTTGTTTGTCAGCCTACTTCAATGAAACTTATACTATACTTCGTCTCTAAGGTATGGAAGGTGTATTAGCAGGATAGTGACCAAAGATCCATAACTCTAAGAGTTATGTCCCTTGGTAGTTTTTCAGATTTTGCCATTCTTGAAAAATTTCCTAACAGATTGCTCAGGAACTTTGACAGCTAGAAGCTGAAACTTCTTATGAACCTGAACAATGATTGGATGTATCATGTATATTGGAATTGGGTCAACTGGTCAAGGGTTCATAATGCTTTGAGTTTTGTCCCTTGATAGGTTTTCAAATTTTAAAATGCATTTTGCTTAATAACGTTTATGTTTGTAGTCCTACTTCTATGAAACATATACTACTCTTGCACTCTAAGGTTAGCAAGGTGCAGTAGCAGAATAATGATCAAGGACCCATTGGAGTTATCACCCTTAGTAGGTTTTCAAATTTTGCTATTCTTGAAAATTTTGGTAACAGATCTCTCATGAACAATGAAAGCTGGAAAGCTGAAACTTCGTATTAACATGGACACTGACTGGATGTATCATGTATACTGGAATAGGGGTCAAGGGTCTATAACTCGTGGAGTTATGGCCCTTGACAGGCTTTCAGATTTTGCCATTCTTGAAAATGTTGGTATCAGATGTCTGAGGAATAATGAAAGCTAGAAAACTGAAAGTTTGTATAAACATAAACATTGACTGGTTTAGGTTGATTGTGTTTACTTGAATAGGGGCCAAGGGTTTTTATCCCTTCTTAGGTTTTCAAAAAACTAAAATGCACTTCGTTCAATAACTTCTATGTTTTTCAATGAACCTTATACCACACTTGGTCTCTAAGGTAAGGAAGGAGTAGTAGCAGAATAGTGGCCAAAAGCCCATAACTCTTGGAGTTATGTCCCTTGATAGGTTTTTAAACATTGTCATTCTTGAAAACTTTTGTAACAGATTTCTCAGGAACTACGAAAGTTTGCATAAAAATAGACAATGACTGGCTGTATTGTGAATACTGGAAAAGAGGCCAAGGGTTCACAACCCCTGGAGTTATGTCCCTTGGTAGGTTTTCAAAAAATAGAAAAAAAAAGAAACATTCTGTTCAATAACTTTTATGTTTGTAGTCTTACCTCAATTAACTTGGTCTCTAAAGCAAGGAAGGCATACCGGTAATGGCAGAACGGTGGTCAAATGCCCATACTCATGGAGTTATGTCCCAATTTATGTAGGTTTTCAAATTTTTTGTAAATTTTCGTTACAAGATTTCTCAGCAATAAAAGCTCGAAAGCTTTAAGTTCGTATAAACATGGACACTCATTATGACCTGATGTATCATATATACCAGAATAAGAGTCAGTGGTCCATATCCTTGGGAGTTATGTCCCTTGGTCAGTTTTCAAAAAAATAAAATGCATTTTGTTTAATAACTTTTATGTTTAATGTCCTACTTCAATGAAACAGACCTATTCTCAAGAACTGTAAGGGTTACAAAATACAAACCTTGTACATGCATGGACAATGGGTTGATAAATTATGTATACTGTAAGCAGACTTATGGCCCAGAACTCAAGGAGTTAAATTCCTTGATAAGTTTTATATTGCCACATACCATTTCCTGCAGTGATGTTATCTGGTAAGCATGAATTGAAAATATTTCAACACAGTGGCTCTTTCTCCTCTAACAGTGCTTCATGGGGTCTATAGTGAGATCCTCTGACAGCTCTAGTTTTTTCAGAAGTTAAAGCTTGAAATTGCATGTGAATTTTTAGCCCAATTGTCATAGCAGAAAATTCACATGAATATCAAGCCTTATTTTTCAGAGAAAAGAAGGCTTGACATTATATGTGAATTATTGTGATTGGTATATTTGTTTAAATAAGTTTTCAGAAACTTCAGCTAGATGCTTATGTGATGTGTTTGAACAACTTTGCGCTGCTTCTCCAGTTGAATCAAACCTCGAAAATTATTTCTAAGGCTAAAATAAATGTTTTTTTTTACAGATTTTCCCACAACATGTAAAACACTTAGAAACTTTTATATACAACCATGCTGTTTGTGTTGTCTCTTTAGTACAGTGAGGTCAGAAAGGATGCATTGTTTGATCTCAGGTAATGCTACGAGTGAGCTCCTTGGCTTTGGATGTAGTTTAGCCTGCAGTCCTTTTTGTGCTTTTCATCAAAAATGGAAAAAAAACTCATAATTTATTGTTTGTTTGATTTGGGGTATAACATCAGAGTCAACATTATTAAGGTCATTTTGGAGACATTGCTTCTGATTTTGTGGGACTTTTACCTGACATTGAGATGAAATGACATGTCAAGCCCTGCTGTCCAATGAAACCAAAAGGGTTTATATGCATGGACGATCTGACACGCACCACTTTGCCTGGGCAGGCTTAGCCCTTCTAAGTGGTTTACCAGTACTCCTGTGCGTGGTCGGTTTCAGCTCTGCATGGAAGCACGGTGCAAGCCAATCTTTTTCTTCAAGCCCCGATTGGCAGGGGCATATTTCGATTGCAGTATATACTAAATACATTATTATAGTGTCTTTGATAATAAAATATAAATAATTGGTTTGCCTCGACTTTATTGGGCCTTGCTGAAGCTCACTTCTCTAACATTGTCAAAGGCTCAACAATTATATTTTATTATTAAAGACACTAACCATGTATTTACTATATATTATTTGTGTTCATAAAATTTTATGTAAAAATAATGATAATATGAAACCACTTAAAATCTTAGTCATTTGTTAACAGAAATATTTTTATCTTTCAGGTATGATCACAGATCTATTTATAGACAAATTCAAGTTCAAAGGTCAAAACATGAAAGGAAAAGTTCCCAACCTTTTAGAAGTCCTTGACAACTATGATCTTCAAACCCTGATTCAGTTCTTTGACCAGTGATAGTTTGTGCATAACTGGAGATGGATTGTCTGTGTTTGCAAGGGGTGGAATGTTAATCATTGTCCTGCTGAATAAATTAATTTTGCCACATCCATTTCTGCCTCTCAGCCAATCAAATTACTTGATGTAATTTATTCCTACACTGTCACAAAGTGAATGATAAGCAATGTAGATCCTGATCAGAAGCCATCTGATCTGGATCTACATTGTTTGCAATGGTTTGGTCTGTTCTGGCTCGGCACGACAAGCGTTTATTATTCTGCTCTGCAACACATAAAGTTTCTTAGTACCTCTGTGTCATTGATGGCATTTGACTTTTCAAGTATACATACAGCTCTTAGATATATGATTTTTGTGATAAAACAGTCCTTATATAATTTTTGTGATAAACTTGTCCGTCCATTTTTATTGTACTTTCTTCAAATTTATGTTTTGGAAATATGAAATCTCAATAGTTTTTAGACTTTTTTTCTACTGCATCTTATAAAGATGAATACCTAAAGTACCACAGGAATTGTGTTTTTTTTATTTCTTTGTCTTACAGTCCTGTTAAAACTCTAATGGTTTATATTAGGAAGTCAGTTAACTTCATTACACTGTCGCTGGGCAGGCATTAAATGTGATTTTACGATTATCAAATGCACAAACTTTCACCAGCGACTGACAGCTGCCCAACTTGAATGAGTTGAAGTGGATAGAAATGATTTAAAAATCATTTAAAAATGAGGATAATTTTTTTAACATTCTTTTAAGTATAAACAACATTGGGCCATGAACAAAGTAAGCGGACCCCAGAGGGGTTTATATAAACTTTGCTTGTTACCAGTGTTGTTCATACCTAAATGATTGTTAAAAAAATAACATTAATTACTTACATTTTATTATCTTTCTTCCATTACTTGATGAAAAAATCTGGTTTGAAGGCTAAAATTGAAAAAGGTAATAATGGAAAAGGGTCATTGACTTTATAACGTCACCAACATCCAAAAATATTGGAATATTGGAAAGATTTTCTGCAGTCAATCCTTGAAATGCTGCAGAAAATCAAAATCTTGAGCACATGACATTTTGCTCCTTCCACTAATTCAAGAAGGGCAGATGGCAGTTTCTGGTGAAAGACTGTGCACTGTACTGGTTAACTGTTTATGTATAAGCTGGCCAGGAAGCCTTGATTAGTTAAACTGATCTGACAGGCTCCATAGGATATAAATAATGTTGAAACTTTAAACTCCAAAACAAACAAACAAAATGATTCAAGAAGGGCAGTTGTCAGTTTCAGGCAAAAGAAGGTGCACTGTAAGGGTTAGCCATTTATATATAAGCTGTCCCAGGAAAAGAGTGGTTAGGCAAACTGACAGGCTGCATAGGACCAGGGCCATTAAACAAACAGATACCACACTATACTAGAAAGGTCTATAATTGTTATGAGCATATCTAATCATTTTCTTGTCCTTTTGTTCATTTACATTCCAGATTTACATGTAAGTATTTTTGACCAGATGTCTGAAAATAAAAAAGATGAATTTATATGATTAGTTTTCATTCATCAACCCATTTGCTTTTGGCAGGGAAACTCCTACTGACTTATTTTTGGACAGACTGGCCTTAGTATACATGTAACTGGTGCAATTTGACATGAGACTGACCTCTAAGCAAGGAATAAATTAGTCAATGATTTCGCCTAACTGGCCGGTTTTGTAAACTTTTTGTGAATGGCGACTCATTTACCTACCTCTATGTATTGAATAAGTATATCGACCTCTTCAGAAAATGGTGAAGATAAATATATGCATTTAGTAGGGTGTGAAATTATGGTAATAGAGGTTGTCAGCCTCATGTCAGATTGCATCAGCTATGAATAGTGTAGACCCAGATGAGACACCACAGATTGTGGTGTCTCATTAGGGTCTACACTATTGGCCATTCATCCAGCTGTTGTCAGAGACAAATCGGGTAGTAAAGTGTATTTTTCCAAATATTTAGGGTAAATAGTCTATTCTGATGCCATTATTGACAGTCTTATTGGCTTAGTCAGATGCCTATGTGGCAGCTGGTGACAGGGAGGTCGGAAGTTTGATCCCTTCATTTTGGAGAAGTTGCTTCCAATTTTGTGGGACTTTTACCTGGCATTGAGATGAAATGACAAAATGATATTTGAACAATATTGGAAGATGTCCACTAAATGAAGTTGTGTACTAAATATTAAAGGCTTGGGCCGTCTGGTTTCAAATAATAAGATATTTAAATGTTTCCCTTATGTAAATCTATGTAATACATGCGGGCCCTGGCCAGTGCCATTTTTGGCCCTTGGGCAACAATTTAAACAATCTTGGACAAAGCTGTGTACCAAATATCAAAGGCCTGGGCCTTCTGGTTTCAGACAAGATTTTTAAAGGTTTTCCCTATGTAAGACAATGAAAAACATGGGCCCCTGTGCAGGTCCACTTTTGGCCCCAGAGTTATAATGTGAACAATCTTGGCAGAGGTCCACTAAATGAAGATGTGTACCAAATATGCCTGGGCATTCTAATTTCAGGCACGAATATTTTTAAAGGTTTTTTTTTTTCAATAAAAGTCTATGTAAAACAAGTGGTCCCCAGTTTGGCCCTAATGCTACAATTTGAACAATCTTGGATGAAGCTTCATACCAAATAATGTAACTGACTTCAACACTAGTAATAAATTGTTAACTGCTAAACTTCTTAATCATGGTTATCGGTATCATAAACTATGCAAAGCCTTTTCAAAATTTTATAGAAGTCATTCCAATTTAATTTCATAATTCAAATTCGACTTAAATCTCTTCTGCAACAAGGTTTATCGGAACCTGAATTTTATGGTGATTTAGTATATAAATTCAAAAAAAATATAAATGTATTGACTTCAGCACCTAATGCTGTAAAATCATTCTTTGATATAAAATGATAGGGTACAACATAAATGTTATACGACAGACTGCATACATGGTAGTTAACCAATGCAATCACGGTTGACAACTTTGCTTTCCTCTTTAATTGCACACCGGTGGTTCAGGCCTCCAATTCTATGACAGTTCCAGTGTAAAGGCTTACTGAGAATTAGAGAGTATCTAATTTTATGTAATGTTGGTTGGTGCCTGATGCTCTGTCTCTGGTCGGGCCCATCCGAGGCAAACTGATGGTCTTCTTTTGCTCCAGCATTTCAGTGTCTCACTGTTGAGTTCTCACTGTTGTTTCATCTCTGTGGTTATTTGATTTTTGTGTTCACGGAGATGCTGCACTGATGAGTTAGGAGGCCTTCATGCGGACTGAACAAATTATTTGTCTAAATAGTGACGAAAATAAGGATGAGGATTGTGGCCACGTAAAATTGATTCAAACCCCCTGTGTAATTTGCTTCACGGATTGTTCCAAGGCGGTTCTTCTGTGCAGTTTGTTTTTGTTATGGTTTGTCTTTGCGTGTGTGTATCGCTTATTAGCTCACCTGTCACGTAGTGACAAGTCAGCTTTGTGATCACATTTTGTCCGTCGTCCTTGCGTGCATGTGTGCATCCGTAAACAATTTCAAGTAAGTATTTCTCTAATACCCCATGGCCAATCTTGATCAAATTTCATGTGAAGCATTATCAGGTAGGGGAAAAGGCTGCATAAGGCTTTTGGGCTGATCAGATTGGAATTCTGGTTGCCATGGCAACATATAGCTCCCACAGACTTATAATGGGAAAATTTAAAAAATCTTCTTCTCTGAAACCACAGGGCCCAGAGCTTAGATATTTAGCTTGTAACAATGTTAAGTGGTCACCTACATAAATCCTGCCAATCATGCCCCTGGGGTCCAAATTGGCCACACCCCGGGGCCCCTTGACTCCTATAGACTCCTAATGAAAAAAAAAGCTTCAAAAATCTTCTCTGAAACCACAGGGCCCAGAGCTTAGATATTTTGCATGTAGCAAAGGCAAGTGGTCACCTACATAATTCCTGCCAATCATGCCCCTGGGTTCCAAATGGGCCGGGGCCCCTTCGCTCCCATAGACTCATAATGGAAAAAATCTTCTTCTCTGAAACCACAAGGTCGAGAGCTTAGATATTTAGCATGTAGCAACGGAAAATTGGTCACCTACATACTTCCTGCCAATCATGCCCCTGGGGTCCAAACTGGCCACTAACCGGGGCCCCTTAGCTCCTATAGACTCATATTGGAAAAAAAGCTTCAAAAATCTTCTTCTCCTAAACCACAGGGCCTAGAACTTAGATATTTAGCATGTAGCAACGGCAAGTGATCACCTACACATTTCCTGCCAATCATGCCCCTGGGTTCCAAATGGGCCAGGCCCCGGGGCCCCTTCGCTTCCATAGACTCATAATGGAAAAAAGCTTCAAAAATCTTATTCTCTGAAACCACAGGGCCCAGAGCTTAGATATCTAGCATGTAGCAACGGTAAGTGGTCACCTTCATAATTCCTGCCAATCATGCCCCTGGGGTCCAGACGGGCCATGCCCCGGGGCCCCTTAGCTCCCATAGACTCATAATGGAAAAAAGCTTCTCTGAAACCACAGGGCCCAGTGCTGAGATATTTAGCATGTAGCAACTGCAAGTGGTCACCTACATAAATTCTGCCAATCATGACCCTTGGGTCAAAATGGGCCATGCCCCGGGGCCCCTTAGCTCCCATAGACTCATAATGGAAAAAAAAGCTTCAAAAATCTTCTTCTCTGAAACCACAGGGCCCAGAGCTTAGATATTTAGCATGTAGCAACGGCAAGTGGTCACCTACATACATGTAATTCCTGCCAATCATGCCCCTGGGTTCCAAATGGGCCACGCCCCGGGGCCCCTTTGCTCTCATAGACTCATAATGGAAAAAAGCTTCAAAAATCTTCTTCTCTAAAATCACAGGGCCAAGAGCTTAGATATTTAGCATGTAGCAACGGCAAGTGGTCACCGACATAATTCCTGCCAATCATGCCCCTGGGGTCCAAATGGGCCATGCCCCGGGGCCCCTCAGCTCCCATAGACTCATAATGGAAAAAAAGGCTTCAAAAATCTTCTTCTCTGAAAACACAGGGCCCAGAGCCTAGATATTTAACATGTGGTAATGACAAGTGTTCACCTACATAAATCCTGCTAATCATGCCCCTGGGGTCCAAATGGGCCACACCCTGGGACCCCCTTCGCTCCAATAGACTCATAATAGAAAAAAAGCTTCAAAAATCTTCTTCTCTGAAACCACAGGGCCCAGAGGTTAGATATTTAGATTGTAACAATGTCAGGTGGTCACCTACATACAGTCCAACCTGTATTAAGCATGCACCTAAGGGATAACCAAAATGGTCTTGCTTAAGGCAGGTGCTTGCTTAATAGAGGTGAAATTTAACACATTTGCCATTTTTGGGAACTGAGTGCCTGCTTGCTTAATACAGGTTGCTTGCTTAATAGAGGTGGCCGCTAATACAGGTTTTACTGTAAATCCTGCCAATCATGCCCCTTGGGTCCAAATTGGCCACACCCTGGGGCCCCTTACCTCCCATAGACATAATGGAAAAAAAAAGCTTTCAAAATCTCCTCTCTGAAATCACAGGGCCCAGAGCTTTGATATTTAGCATGTAGCAAAGGCAAGTGGTCACCTAAATAAATCCTGCCAATCATGCCCCTTGGGTCCGATTGGGCCACTCTCCGGGGACCCTTATCTCACATAGACTCATAATGGAAAAAAGCTTAAAAAATCTTCTCTGAAACCACAGGGCCCAGAGCTTAGATATTTAGCATGTAGCAATGGCAAGTGGTCACCTACATAAATCCTGCCAATCGTGCCCCTGGGATCCAAATCCCTGGGGCCCCTTAGCTCCCATAAACTCAAAATGAAAAAAGCTTAAAAAATATTCTTCTCTGGAACCACAGGGCCCAGAGCTTATATATTAAGCATGGAATAATGGCAAGTGGTAACCTACATAAATCACCAGTCATGCCCCTTGGGTCCAAATGGGCCACGTCCCAGGGCCCTTTAACTCCCATGGACTCATAATGGAAAAACGCTTCAAAATCTTCTTCTCTGAAACTGTGAGGCAAAGAACTTAGATATTTAGTATCTAGCAACATAAAATACCCACCTACATAAATCCTGCTAACCCTGTCCCTGGGTTCAAAATTGGCCACGCCCGTGCTCATCAGCTCCTATAGACTTCTAATGGAAGAAACTTCAAAAATCTTCTTCTATGAAACCATAAGGCCAAGAGCTTAGATATTTAGTTTGTAGCAACGCCAAGTGGTCAACGACATAAATCCTGCCAGTTATGCCCCTGGGATCCAAATTGGACGCACCCCAGGGCTCTTTAGACTTACAATTGTAGACTTACAATTGGAAAAACTTAAAAAATCTTCTCTGAAACCACAGGGCCCAGAGCTTAAATATGTAGCATGTAGCAACGTCAAGTGGTCAACTACATAAATCTTGCCAACCATGCTCTTGGGGTCAGAATTGGCCACGCCCATGGGCTCATTAGCTCCCATAGACTTATTATGGAAAAAAAACTTTTAAAATCTTCTCCTCTGAAACCATAAGTCCCAGAGGTTAGATCTTTAGTATGTAGCCACATGAAATGGTCACCTTAATAAATCCTGCAAAAAAATGCCCCTTGGGTCAAAATTGACCACGCCCATGGGCACATTACCTACCATAGACTTGAAATGTACAACTTAAAATGAAAAACAAACTTCAAAAAATCTTCTTCTCTGTAAACATAAGGCCGAGAGCTTAGATATTTAGCATGTAGCAACGTCAAGTGGTCGCCTACATGAATCCTGCCAATCATGCCCCTAGGGCCTAAATTGGCCAAATCTTGTGACCCCGTAACTCCCAATAAACTAACAATGGAATAATGGAAAATAAGCTTCGAAAATCTTCTTTTCTGAAACCATGAAGTACAGAACTTAGATATCTAGTATATAGCAACATAAAATGGTCACCCACATAAATCATGCCAACCATGCCCTTTGGGTCAAAATTTGTCATGCCCCAGGGCTCATTAGCACCTATAGACTTATACTGGAAAAAAACTTCAAAAATCTTCTTCTCCGAAACCATGAGGCCCTGAGCTTAGATAGTTCGTATGTAGCAATGTCAAGTGGTCTCTTACATAAATCCATGCCCCTGGAGTCTGAATTGGTTTTTGGTTTTGGTTTTACGGCCCTTTCAAGATTATTTCACTCATATCGAGCCGATCGTTAATCATAGGTTGGCGAAAACCGGAGTACCCACAGAAAAACCACCTGACCTTCCGTTGCAGAACTTGGCGTCTCACATGTGACCTGAGCGAGGCTGGAACCACAGTGGTGAGAGACCTAATGATCAAGAGTCGGCGCTCTTAACCACTAGGCCACGGAGGCCAGTTAGAGTCTGAATTGGCCATTCGCAAGGGCTCCGTAACTCCAATAGACTTATAATGGATCAACTTCAAAAATCTTTTTTTCTGAAACCACAGGGCCCCAATTTTTTTTATTGATTTGAGGTTTAACATCCCCGTCAACACATTTTGGGGACTTTGCTTCCAGATTTGTGGGACTTTTACCCTACATTGAGATGAAATGACATCTTAAGCTCATCTGCCCAATGAAACCAATAGGGTTTAAATGCATAGACAGTTCAACTGGCACCACTTTTCCTGGGCAGGCTTAGAACCTCTAAGCTGTTTACCAGTACTCATCTGCGTTCGGTTCCAGCTCTGCATGGAAGCACCATGTAGTACAATCTATTTCTTCAAGTCCCGATGGGTATTCTAAATATCACCCATGATTTTCTGGTACATAGGTGGGCGCTACAGGGACAGTGGGCCCTCCTGTATTGTTTTGTTTTGGATAGCCAATTGGCCATTTTATTGGAAAGTAACTGTCTTTTTGGCTTTCCGCTATTGATGTTTCCATTAGGGTCTTGTTGTATTGTGTTTGTGCGTCTTTCCCATTAGTTTGGAGGGAGCTGTGGGTTAATTGTATTGATTCCAGATCATTGCCTTCACGTCTTGTTTTTATATATGGTAAACGTTTAAAAATATTCTCTGAAACCACAAGGCCAAGGTCTTTCATTTTAAAGCAAATCAGACTTTTAGGGTGTTGGGCTCAAAGTCAAGGCTCGTGGGGCTATTTTTAGAAAAGCTTTGTCTTCACTGTATCCTCTACATTTATTGATGGATTTTAATGTAACTTCACACAAATGTTGGATATGATAATATCTCCAGCAAGTTAGACTTTTAGGGTCCCAGGTGCAGTGTCTATGAAAGGAAAAACTTTGTCATCACTCTAGCGCCTACATTTATCAAAGGATTTTATGTAAAATGTTGGGTTTGATCATATCTCGAGCAAGTTTGACTTTCAGGATTCTGGGCTCAAGGTCAAGGTCAATGTGGCTATTTTATAGCAAAAACAAATTTGACATATCGCCCTAGCGCCAATATTTATTCATGAATTTTAATGTAACTTCACACAAAGGGCCGCCCATCCCAATCACCATTAATATAGTTAAGAAGGCTATCTCTCAGAAGAAGACTAGTAAAGCACCGGGCCCTTCTGGCATAGTGGTCGAGATGATTAGAGCTGCAGGTGGTGCGGGTACCTCGATGATCCGCGACCTTGCAGCTGCCATCATCCGTGATGGAAAGGTACCCTCTGACTGAGAACAGAGTTTAATAGTCTATCTCTATAAGGGCAAGGGCGATGCATTAGAACGGGGCAACTACCGTGGTTACAAGCTGACAGAACAGGTCATGAAAGTCCTGGAGAGGATTGTGGATGACCTCATTAGGCAGTTGGTGTCCATCGACGATTCCCAGTTTGGCTTCGTCCCAGGAAGAGGCACAACATATGCAATTCTTGTTGTACGGCAGCTGCAAGAGAAGTATCTGGCAGCCAACAGGAGACTGTACATGGCTTTTGTAGACCTGGAGAAGGCATTTGATAGACTGCCTCGGAAAGTCATCTGGTGGGCACTATGAAAACGGAGTGGATGAGTGGATTGTGCGACTGGTCCAAGGAATGTAAGCTAATGCTCGGAGCACTGGAGTGGGCAGCAACAGTATCGTTTGTGATGGCTAAATTCTGGGTGCATAAGAAATGCAGTGGGCTCAAATGTTTGACAGAGGACCCTGATTACAGGTGTACACGGTGTCAAGGAACTGCACGCTCCTTAGATGGCAGACCACAAAGGGAAGTCCAAGACGGATCCGACAAGCTGGAGGTTGTAGCTTCCTTTTGCTACCTAGGTGATATGCTCTCCGCAGCGGGTGATTGTGATCTTTCAACCACATCACGTGTGAAAACAGCCTGGAAGAAATTCAAGGAGTTGCTACCAGTTCTCTCTTCCCGCCACCTCTCGTTCAAGACACGCGGCCGTGTTTACAGCTCTTGTGTGCGGAGCGCAATGCTCCATGCCAGTGAGACATGGTCATTGACAAAGCCAAACCGCCAACGTCTTCAGCGGAATGACAGGGCAATGACCAGACAGATCTGCAATGTCAAGCCACAGGACGCTGTCACGATGAGGTCCAATGAGTTACTTGAGCGTCTTGGCATTGAAGACCTGGACCTCATCCTGGAAGAGAGAAGGCTCCGCTGGTATGGACATGTGGAACGCTCCAACATGGCAGTCAAGACTGCCTGTGACATACAGGTAGGTGGAAAGCGGGGCCTGGAAGATCCAAGGAAGCAGCTGACAGAAAGATATTGCAGAGAATGAAAGCTCTCTGCTATCGATCCTCATGATAGACAAGCCTGGAGATCTGGTGTATGATCTGCCATGGTTGCAGCATGCCAGCTACCTTGAAGGGGGTCCACTTATGTGGACGTTGCCCCTGTACCTGCATGTTAATCAAAAATCCGTTGATGATGATGATGATGATGATGATGATGATGATGATGATGATGATGATGATGATGATAAGTGAAGCAAGTCAAGAGCCAGAGCTTAAGTCAAGGTCACTGTGGCTGTTTTAGAAAAACTTTTTCATGGCTCTAGCTAGCAGCTAGATCTATCAATGGATTTTAAGTAACTGTACACAAATGTTAGGTATGATATTCTCCAGCAAGATCAAAATTCAGGGTTCTGGGCTGAAGGTCAAAGTCACTGAAGCTAGGCTTATGAATCGCTTTTGCTCAAATGAACATGATAGCCACCATAGCTAAAAATATCCAAAGTAGAAGTAAAACAGGGATCAGGAATCGATACAATTAACTTACTCCACCCATCAAAGGCACCAAAGGGAAAGAAACACAAACATGAAGCGACGAGACCATAATGGAAACTTAAACAAAGGATGGCCATAAGGACAGTTACTTTCCCACAAAATGGCCAAATGGCCATCCAAAATAAAAGGGCACAAGTGATACACACTGTGAGTAGTAACAAACAACAACATAAATAAACCGCCACAGAAGAACCGCCTTGGAACGGTCAGTCGAAAGAATTCCACTGGGGGGGGGGGGGGGCTTAAATCGATTTTACCTGGCCACAATTCTCGCCCTTACTTCCGTCGCGATTCAGACAAATAATTTGTTCAGTCCTCATGAAGGCCTCCTAACTCATCAGTGCAACATCTCCGTGAACACGAATAATCAAAGAACCACAGAGGTGAGACAACGGTGAGGACTTGACAGCAAACCCTAAAATGACCTAGTCATAAAAAGCTCGATTGATTTTTATAGAATTTCCCAGAAATGTTCTTTTGGTCACCGTCAATCGAAATTGCTAAAACCCTCCACTCCACCTTACTGTATTATCTACCATTTCATTTGTACAGTATGGGATCCAGGGCCATCATGGCCCTCTTGTTAAATAAATTGCAAAACAAATAAGATCAATTACAAATACATGAACACATACAGAATGCGACAGAATCTGGCATAATTTGTTCTGATCGAGTGGTTACATATACGCGTGCTGAGTGATCGAGTGGTTACATAAACGCGTGCTGATTTGCTGAGTGATCGAGCAGGTACATATACGCGTATTGATTTGCTTAGTGATCTTTCTTTCTACTTATACTGCGATTTGTCACATCTGACCATTGCTCGCAGGTGTACATAACATACACACCAGGCTTGCAGGATGAAAGCCTACACAGTAATCATGTAATTACTGTAGGGGTCTTTAACCTGCGCAGGGCATGACTCTCCCTGCACAGGGGGCCTCCAGTTAACGTCCTTATCCGAAGGACGGTGCATTTTATGACATACATCCCTGCATCTGGTGCCAACGGAGCGTGTTCTTTGAACTCCTCTGCAGTTTTTGGCATTAACCACAGAGGAGGGAAGACATCCACTGATAAATAGTTCCAGGGAAAAGGGAATTCTTCAGGGCATCACTATAGGCCTGGTACCTGCGATATTGACTTGTTTAATTTCGATGCCCTTGTTTGAGTTGAAGTAGTCACAGGGGTCAAGTATTTATCTTTATTAAGAGACACTGTGCCAGATTGCATCTTATAAAATAAGGTAAAAGAGGACTGCTCACGACGAGTCTCCAACGATGGCCACTCCAGCTCATCAAGCATATCGCCAACAATACTTTTGTTCCGCCATCGTCTGCAGGTCCATCGGGCAGCTGAACCTTCTCAACCTGCTGATTCTGAGTTTTAACATGGGGGTGCCAAACAGGTGATGCATACTCAAGTTGAGGCCGAACCAATGTTTTGTATGCAATATCCTTTGTCTGCCTAGGAGCAAAAGCCAAACTGCGTCTAAGAAATCCTTATGTCCCAATTGCCTGGGATTTAATCTCAGAAATGTGTTGACTCCAATCGAGATTATCAGTGATGGTGATGCCAAGATATTTTGCGGATTGAACATGCTCCAATGTATGCTGATCGAATTTAATCTGCTTGGCTGGAGGGTGCCGTGACGCCCTCATTGAATGACATTTGGCCACATTGAACTTCATTTGCCAATCGGCCTCCCGTCGTACTAGGCTATCCAGGTCATCTTGTAAGATAAGGCAGACAGAAGGAGTATATATTCCTATACAAAACACAATCATCAACAAACAAACGAACAGATGGTCCTTTAACGTGATGTTAAAATGAGACCATTGTGTCGCTTCATGCAAAAGATCATGTGTCTAGTCCTATTAGTTGGCTGCGCAAGTGCATTTGAAGAGCTTAAATTGGATAGTGTTAAGGGTCCTTTTTTCTTGTGTCGGCTCAAATATTTTCCAATATGTCCATTGCCACTTATTCAAGAAGGTTGTCGTTTTTTGACAAAATCTTGAATGCTTAGCCGCTCAGACATTAGCCTGCCAGAATCAGAACTGTTTACTGGTGACACTCCTTAGACAACCCTTCAAAAGGACCTTCGACCGACTGAACTATAGTCCCTAGACCTCACTAGGGAGGAGAGTCTAGACATGGAGTCATCTGCCCAGGAAAAGTATTGTTAGGTAAATTGAACGGCTTGATATGATAAAAGTATTGACTGTATTGTTAAACAAGAGAGAGAGAGAGAGAGAGAGAGAGAGAGAGAGAGAGAGAGAGAGAGAGAGAGAGAGAGAGAGAGAGAGAGAGAGAGAGAGAGAGAGAGAGAGAGAGACTCGCGCACGCACACGTACATTTAGATGTGCTTGTTTGTGCTGATGACTGATACAATGCAATCCTCTCATGGTATAACCTCTGACATCAGGTGATTGCGGTTCAAGGCATTTTAGACCACTCAACCAGAATTCAACCTTTGATGTCATGATAAGCATTATATAATGTCACTGTGTGCCTATCAGATTGCCTGGATGCGCGGACAATCTCACAGGCTTAAGTCTTTGCTTGACGTAAATGTTTGCTGACATAAGCATACGTTAGCTTGTCAGGCCCAAAACAATTTAGTATAAAATTTCTTTAAAGGAATGGAAATCACCATTTAACATGTTCTCTTGTACGGCTCGGTATGCATATGAACTCGATTGACGGATGCAACAGGGCACGGCTGCACAAAAATGTCCCGTTCAGTTCCGGTCGTTATGAGCACGACTACTGTACGACTAGCATATTTTCCGCGGAAAATTCAAAACTTCCGGTGTCATGGCTGCGCCCTTGGAACAAATGCTCCGTCTCAGAATTTCTTCCCTGTTTTCCAGAGAATGCCACCAATCTATGTGTCATACAAGGACAAACTTATAGAGCTGCGAACAAAACAGGAAAAAGAGATAGTTGTCACAATTTACAAAGTCGGATTTCGCTCATTTGAGACTGAAAATGAAATTTTCTACTCTTGCAAACAAAACGTAAAAATATTGACAGCTAGATCTGTGCTTGAAGAACTCACGGGAGAGGTTATACCTTGTTTTCTTGTTCAGAAATCAAACCAGATATACTTGTTTGCAGTATCTTCAAATTTAACTAAGCTTACACCACTCCGCAAAGTTGTTGAAACTGAAATCTTACTGTCTGACAAACACACTGACACCTGGATTTTAGATGGACCAGCTGTACTCTCAGTCAGTAGAAACACAAATGTTTCTTTGTATATGTCTAATGAAAATACCATGTTCAATCTAAACCGACATTGTTATGATTTATCCACTGTAGAAGAAAATCCCTGTAACTGTTCTGAAAATGGACCCATTGCTGGCTACAGAACTAAAGAAAATTCAAGTGTAATCAGTATTTTACATGTCAGTCATACAAACAGTATTTATCTATTGTTTTTAAGAGTACATAGAACTTGTAAGCATTCTCAGAGCACAAAGTGTTTATCTGTCTTGAAGTATAGTGTCGTAAATGGTTTTGTACTGGCGAACAATAAAGAATTTGTTCCTAAAGAATACCATTCACATTTGACATGTCTGTATCATTATCAGTGGAAGAATTTCCATGGCAACCAGATGAACAAAGTGATAATAGGTACAACTGATGGTTTTATTTTAGAGTTAGAAAATGGACATCTTATAAGTTGTGTGTCACTTTGTTCAAATTCATTGCTACCACAACCTCTGCCAGTAGAATGGATATATTTTTCAGCCAGCAGAATTATTGATAGCCAGAATGCATTTCTAGTTTTCCATGACCATGGAGCTGTTGCTCTAAATAAAGAATTGAAAGTAAGTGGCATTTTGACTTCTATGGATTCAGCAAGTATTTAATTTTTAGACACAGAATGTTTTGGCTGATAAAAATTCATTATGAAAATACGCCTACCGTATTCGGGCGTGTACTACCCGCAGTTTTTTCCCCTCAAATTACAGGCCCAAGTTCAGGGTGCGGGTAATCCGTCCGAAATATTTTTGGACCGTTTTTTTTACTTTTGTCAGCTGAAAATACAATGCATCTCAATGTTATGCTCTATCCCTTTACGATTCCCGACATAAATAACGTTAATTGTCGACTCAATTTTACTTACACATGAGTAAAAAAACAATATCCATTACAAGCAAGCCCGATTTTGTGCTTATTATTCCTAAAACTCTGATTTCAAACGAAATAAACAAGCAAGTTCAATGCGAACATCAAAGTTTTCCGGCATCCAAATCGCCGCCCACAAACTACCGCTACAATTTTTCTGCACGCGATCGGCGAATGACGTCATCGGACCCCAGCAACCACACACGCGTCTATTGTTTTATTTTAATGCGGTGTATCTCTTTCATTAAAAGAATGTTTGGAAACGGTAAAAAAATTTCGATAGCTCGGAAGCTCCGTGTCAATAACCAACAACAGCATACAGATGTGTTTACATAAATTAAAGCGTTCGACTTTTTGGCGCCAAAACATAACCATTCACGAGATATTAGAATAGTCCGTTTGTATATTCTAAGGTAAGATTAAGCAACTCGTCTTAGGAGCAATTAAATCATTTTCACATTGATTGTGGATTAAATTACTGATTGGGGAATAAACGCAAATTAGAGACACAACTTGACCATATTTTCACACCTTTTTGACACGCACCGCAGGGTGGCAATTATACAACCGGGATTAACAATAGTGTCATAATTGAACCGTTATAAATCATCAAACAGTGTAAATCCAAATCGGACGTCTGCGGTTTCTTTCTGCGGTGTCTGATCTGGGACTGCACTGTTTGCCGATGTCCCCCCAAAAGGGCCGCCGGGTATATATTGTTTAATAAATAAATAACAAGGGTGAACAGGTAAAGTTTTTTCAACGTTTTAATGCAAAATACATGCATTCTGGTGATACTCGCACGCACATGCATTTTCCCGCCTTTTGAAGACGATCGCGCGTTCTGTTGTGTGTTACAAAAACTGGCCAAATTTTTACTTTTTCTCACTTACGCACCCACCAAAATTTCAGCAAATATTTCATGCGGGTAATACAACAGAATAACAGTTTTTCCCCAGATTTTGGCTCAAAAAGGGGGGTGCGGGTAGTACGCAAATGCGGGTAGTACACACCCGAATACGGTATTCAAATACATAGGAAATTTTACCAAGAGGAACTGAACATTTTCAGATAAATAAAATGATAGCTATTCTTCATATTTCTACTCTAAACAATAGATTGGGAAACTCTGTTGAACTGCTTTGGCAAGATGGTTCTAAAGAGTACCACAATCTATGCTTTTTTAGCAGAATTAAGATAAATAATATATACCCCTGTAAACTCTAATTTTACTATATAAAAGTGGGTTTATGTAAAGGGGTGGTGTCAAAATTATAAAGGCATATTTTTGTGATGTGTTATATATTTTTGATATGCATTCTATGTTTTTGCACTCATCAAAACTCACTTGGTTCTACCTAATACATTTACCAACAATCCAAATTGCAAGGAAAAAACAATTTACATCATTGCAAGTAACACTGTTAGACTCTATTTGAAGTGTGATTGCATGTATGTGTTGACATGATGCTTTCTTCCCAATTCTTGGATGTTGATACATATAAAAAGCCGAAAAGTTACTGAGGATATCTGTCAGCATCTGAACATCCAATTAATGATTGGCTTAATACTGTTCAACAGTGTTGGATAGGGCCACCTCTGCTAACAGATGGTGGGGTATAGAGTGCTTGTTTTATTTCTTCTGTCAGTTCTGTGTCCCCATTTCACTCTCCTTTCTCCTCTTTCCTCTCCTCTGCTTTCTCATCTATCCCTTTTTTCCCTTTCTCTGGTGGATAACAGAAACTGACCACTCAAGAGTTTGCAAGTCATTAAACCCCAATACACCACAACCTCATTATACCTGGATATCATATGACACAGTATCAAGTGGATCCCAAAATGTATAGATTATATAGAAAAATGACCATAAATGGTCATATAGAAAAATGACCATAAATGGTCATTTTTCTATATAGTCTAAACATTTTTGTTTGGCTACAACACGGTTGTTTTAAATAACATGGTGTCTGCTTTGGACCCCATTAACAGAGTTATAAAGGGGTTGACAGGTTGGGGTGAACAACTATTAAGCAACAATGTCATCATTATCTGAACTGTGTCAGGAAAAACAATCATGTTAACAAGTCAGTGGAATGAACATCCCCCTAACATACTTTACACAAAGAAAACTGGGGTTTTACAGGGGTTAATATTATTTTTCTTATTTGTGCCCTAGAACAGTGATTGTGGATACTTGTTAGAACTGCCTCAATGAGGCAGTTCTAACGAGCACCCACAATCTATGTTTGCAGTGAAAATATTAAAGAAAAATATTGCAGATTTTCATCAGAAAAGAAGTCACTTTGGAGATTTGAAAGAATGCACCATGCGCACAGATGTGTTATCATGATGTCAGTCTTTAGACATGTTCACACACCAAGATCATACAGTAGCCTATGCATCCATGCAGTCTGATCAGTCTTGGAAGTTCACTGTGCATGCTTATCAGTTCAAACCTTCTTCATGCAGACTGGTATTGGGACTGAGTGAGTGAGTGTTTCAGTTTTACGTTCCACCAACAGCTAAGGTCATACGGAGACAGGACCTCGGTTTAACGACTCATCAGAAAGTCTGGAGAAGCCCAGGATCGATCCTGCAATCATTGGGACTTAGTAGTTTAGCAGATAGGTTTTTATCCTCACTGTGGGTATATGTTCAAGTGTATATGTACTTTTGATTGACATACCATATTTACCCTAAAATTCTGACACTTTCAATGGCATCGTCTATCATTCATTTTAATATATATCTTGACCTTTGTGCAGTAAGTGGCAAACGGTGTAGACCCGGATCAGACTGCAGGAGCAGTCTGATCTGAGTCTACACTTTTTGCTCAGGCTTGTTTTTTATTACCATTAAAGTTTCTGTGTCCAAATATTTTGGGTCCATACATGTAAGGAAGCTACCTTTATCAGGCCTCATATTTTTCAGGCATTTGTAGGATTTCAGGCTTTTAGAGGTTGATTTTTTCTTGATTTCAGGCTTTTAGATTTAGAATCTTGTGCCTATAGTCTGTTTAAAGAACTATTTAACCGTTATCCTGCTAAATAAATTTATTAACCCACACACATTTCTGACTATAAGTCAATCAAACTACCGGTACTTGGTATTGTCACAAATTGCATTACAAACAGTGTAGATCCTGATCTGATGGCTTCTTCAGAAGCCATCTGATCTGGATCTTCACTGTTTGCAAAGGTAATAGTTGTGTCTTGTTCAGCAGAATAAGGGTTGAAGCTACAAATTTGGGCCTTTCAGGCATAGAAAAGTGTAGTCAGTACGGGGCCTGCTTTATATTGACAGATTATCAAGACATGGACAGGTGTCACCCGAATATTTCCATTTGGATACAGTGAGACAGGAGTAGCTCAGTTTCTTCTCTTCAAAGGAGATACATTTCAGCATGGCTGGATTCTTACAGACTTATACTCTCTAGAAATCTCCAGTGACCAACTTGAACCTGGTAATTTGAAGCATTTGTGAAGCTCTAGATAAGCAACAATGAGAATGTTTGTATGTTTGTTTTAGAGTTTAATGGCCCATTCAATACTATTTAGGTCATTTTTGAGCTGGCCAGTTTACCTATCCACACTTTTCCTGGGCAGTCTTATACATAAGCGGTTAACCAGTACAGTGCACATTCTTTTGCCAGAAAATGCCAACTGCCTTTCTTGAAATGAGAATAATTCTGGAATAAGTATACTCACTTAAGCAGTCATGAGAAAAAGTTATAATCACTTTCTTTTGTGACATTGGGACCACTTTCTGGCACCAGCAGCAGTGGCACTGTGGTCATTGTTAGTGTCGGCAATGTTTAGTCTGTGTATTTAGCTTGATCTCCCAGCCCTCAAAGCCTCTAGCATAGCACCAGATAAGGTTGGTATTTTGTGATAATTGAAGGATAGTTTTCCTTATTTCTCCATATGTACCTATGTTGTGTCATTAGAACCGCCTCACTGAGGTGGTTCTAATGAATACCCACAACATAGGTTTTCATAGAAAATTGACCAAAACTATCCTTCACTTTCACAAAATACCAACCTTTACTTTTGCTATGCCCTAGGCTGTTGTTACTTCATACACATATCCAAGTATGAAGCACCCTGCCTAGTACCATTGAATACACATCTCTATAGGCTAATGAAACTGCATACACGTCCATGATACTGCACCCTGTCGCTTGTCTCCTACAGCCAACACATACTTTTCCAAATCAAAATTCCTCATACATGTATTAAAGACTTAATTCAATAGCCAGTAAATGGAGGTACTGGTACATATAGAAATAATTTCTTTTCTTTTTCCCTCAAAATAACTGTTTTGATATCAATATGAATAATATGTAATAAATAAAAATGAACATGATTGACTGCTTAACCTTTGTCCTGCTGAGCCCGGATATGCCTTACCTTTCAAACAATGTAGATCCTGATCAGATGGCTTCTTCACCTTTCAAACAAAAGAACAACTGAAGAAGCCATCTGATCAGGATCAACATTGTTTGTCATTCAGATTGTGAATTTGTTGCAATAATTTGCATCAAGTAATCCAATTGGTTGATAATCAGTGGTGGGTGTGGCTTATTTGAATATTCAGCAGGGCAAGGGTTAACACAGAATGGTGTATGTTTTTGCAGGGAAAGATGAAGTGAAGCAAGAGTCAACAGACAGTTTAGGATCAGCTGCTGAGGCTTTAGAGAAGAAACTTCAGGTAACCTACATTATTGTAGCACCATTTCAGGTCAGGTCACAGGTGCTTGAAGTTTACTCACTTTATCTCTTATCATGCTGTTCACAACAACCCATATCTTTGGAAACAGTGTAGATCCAGATCAGATGGCTTCTGAAGAAGCCATCTGATCAGGATCTACACTGTTTGACATTCAGTTGATGAATTTGTAGCAATAAATTACATCAAATAATTTGATTGGTTGATAGACAGAAATGGGTGTGGCTTAAATGAATATTCAGCAAGATAAGGGTTATAAGCCTAAAAACACAGAGAATCTGTGGGTCTATACAAAGCAACAGATAAGGTTGGTATTTTATGAAAATTAAAGGAATTTTTGTCAGTTCTGCATAAAAACCTATATTGTGGGTATTCATTAGAAGCGTCTCTCCTTGACCTTATTTTCAAGGGAACAGGCACCCAAAAAAACTGTCAGTTTTGGGCTACAAATGGCTTGTCTGCACCTTGTCTCATGAAAAAGTTGATGAAATTTGTTTGTTTGTTTGTTTGATTTGAGGTTTAACGTCCCCGTCCACACTGTATAGGTCATTTTGGAGACGTTGCTTCCAATTTTGTGGGATTTTTACCCGGCATTGAGATGAAATGACATCTCAAGCCCTGTCGCCCAATGAAACCAATAGGGTTTATAAGCATGGACGGTCCCACTCGCACTGCTTTGCCTGGGTAGGCTTAGATCCTCTAAGTTGTTTACCAGTACTTATGTGCGGGTCGAATTCAGCTCTGCGTGGAAGCATCATGCAGCCCATATATTTCTTCAAGCCCCGATGGGTGGGGGCCGACACAGGTGCTTGAAGTTTACTCAATTTATAAGCCTAAAAACACAGAGAATCTGTGGGTCTATACAAAGCAACAGATAAGGTTGGTATTTTATGAAAACTGAAGGAGTTTTTGTCAGTTCTCCATAAAAAAACCTATGTTGTGGATATTCATTAGAACTGCCTCATTTTGACCGTATTTTCAAGAGATTATGCCCCCCCCCCCCCCCCCCCCCCCCAACAGCTGTCAATTTTGGGTTAAAAATGGCTTGTCTGCATCCTATGTTAAGAACACATTGATGAAATTTGTTCAAACTTGGTACAATATATCATTGTAACCTACCAAAGTTTTGACTAGGTTTTGGTGACCTTGACCTTATTTTCAAAGACACGACCCCTCAAAACTGTCAGTTTTGGCATGTCTGCACCCTATCTCGTGAAAGAAACGATGAAATTTGGTCAAACTGAGTACTATATATCATTGCAGCCTACCAAATATTTGATTAGGTTTTGGTGATCTTGACCATATTTTCAAGGGCACAGGCCCCCATAAACTCAATTTTGGCTTGTGTGCACCCTGTCTTGTGACCAAATGTATACAATTGGGTCAAATTTGGTACAATACATCATTGTAACCTACCAAAGATTTGATTAGATTTGGTGACCTTGATCTTATTTTTGAAAGCAGGAACTCCCTCCCAAAATGGTCAATTTTTGCTTTTCTGTACCCCATCTCAAAAACAAATAAATGAAATTTGGTCAAATTTGGTGCAGTGTCATTACAACCTACCAAAGATTTGAATGAATTTTGATGACCTTGACCTTATTTTCAAGGGCACCGGCCCCCAAAACTGTCAACTTTGGCTTGTCTGCACCCTATCACATGGATGAATCAATTAGATTTGTTCAAATTTAAACTTGGTACAATATATCATTGTAACCTACCAAAGAATTCGTTGACGACCTTATTTTGAAGGTCACATGCCTAAGACAATTGTCAGTTTTGGGCAAATAATGGCTTGTCTGCACCCATAAGTGGTCATTTTTCTATAGAATCTGTACATTTTTGTTTGGCTATTAACATTGTTGTAAAACTAGCACGGAATTTGCTTTGGACCCCATTAATAGTGGTATAAAGAGGTTGTGGTGTATTTCGTAAAGTTTAATTGTACAGTGAAATTCCGCTATTAAGACCACCTAAAATTAAGACTAATTCTGCTTTAAAAAGCTTATTTAGTATGTTGCAGTAAATCTTTCTTTGTGTTGTCTGCCCACATTATCCTCTGGTCAGAGACCACCTTTGGGAGTGTTCAAAAGTGGTCTTAAAACCACTTTTGAACAGTCCCAAAGGTGGTCTTAATATAGGAATTTCACTGTATATTTAAAGTATTTCTTTTAGGACGAGAGACTGGTGTTACATAAGAAAGAACAGCAGTGTAGACAGTGTGAAAGATTTACAAGGGAAGTATCGAGCAGACAGCTTGAACTTCTTGAAGGGAGAAACCCATGTTCAGGAACTGAAAATGTAAGTAAATACAATAGAACTTCAATGGCTCATACCCCGATGGCTTGTGTACCATAGATGAGTCGAACCCGTTTTTTAGTCTGCAGGGAATTCCCGAAATCCTATATAGGGATACTGTAGGGAGGTTTTCTTTTACCTTGCAAATGTATGCTGTGTGTACTCATTAGACTCGCCTTGGAGTACACACAACATATATTTATAAAATAGAACACTGAAAAAATATTTCACAATTATCTCCATTATGCCTCCTGGTATGGCACTATAGTAACCCTCCGTGACTAGTACTACTGCTGTCTTGAACATATTTTCATGGTCCCAAAGGGGTTCGAGCCATCAAAGTATGACTGTTAACTGTTTTTAGATTGGCAAGGGAGGCAATTTATGACCTGATTGCTTGCTTTGATTAAATCATGTTCAGCCCATTTTATATGGGAAAGCCCATAATGGGACACTGGTTGCCAAACAGTGCAGAGCAGTTTGCTTTGATGATACGAAGGTCAAGTTTTAATATGGGTCATATCAGATCAAAAACTAGGTCACTAGGTCAAATTTCTTTACAACCTTGTTCACCCTCCAGAAGCTATAATTTTGCTTCAGTCTTCGTGAAACTTTACCAGAATGTTTGCCTTGATGATATTGAAGTCAAGTTCCAATATGGATCATTTCAGGTCAAAAACTAGGTCACATTTCTTTAAAATCTTGTTCACCCTGTAGAGGCCTAAGTTTTGCTTCAATATTCATGAAACTTTACCAGAATGTTTGCCTTGATGATACAGTACACCCGCTGCAATCATTTTGAATCCGCTCAACCCTGAGGACATGTTCTTTTGGTCTGCATCGATTCTACGCATGACCTCGCGCTACATCCCACTGCCAGCCACCACAGTGTTGAGGCGTACACTCTGCGGAAACGCTGCGGATCCGTCGCATTTATCTTATTCACCTATAAAAAAGCTAAAGACAGGTAGCGCAAACAATTAATTTTTTATCTGTATAATGCCACAGAAACACCGCGACTACCCCCCGATCCCCCTAATTGCGGTTGACATCACAGATTTAATCCTTTTCATCCTGTCCCGCTCAAAGCAGGGTTGTGCAGGTTAAAAAAAATTTGCAATGGATGAAGTTTACTTGGGTCTAGTTCAAATATAGGTCATGTCTGATCAAAAAATAGATCACATTGCATTAAAACCTTATTCATTCTCTGGAGGCCACAATTTGCTTCAATCTTCATGAAATGTTAACAGAATGTTTGTCTTGATGATGTGAAGTTGAAATATGGGTCTTGTCCGGTCAAAAGCTAGTTCACTAGGTCAAATTTCTTTAAAACCTTGTTCACCATCTAGAGGCCACAGTTTTGCTTCAATCTTCATGAAACTTTCACCAGAATGTTGGCCTTGATAAAATCTGGGTCGAGTTGGAATATGGGTCATATCAAATCATAAACTGAGTCACTAGGTCAAATTGCGTTGAAACCCTGTTCACCCTCTAGAGGACATAATTTTGCTTCAATCTCCATGAAACTTTTACCAGAATGTTTGACTTGAAAAAGTCTGTGTCGAGTTTGAATATGGGTCATGTCAGATCAAAAACTAGGTCACTAGGTCAAATTGTGTTAAAACCTTGTTCACCCTCTAGAGACCATAATTTTGCTTCCATCTTCGTAAAGCTTAACCTGAAGGTCTGCCTTGATGATATTTGGGTCGAGTTTGAGTATGGGTCATGTCAGGTCAAAACTAGGGCACCAGTTCAATTTTCTTTAAACTTTGTTCACCCTATAGAGGCCATAATTTTGCTTCAATCTTCATGACACTTTACCAGAATGTTTGTCATGATAATATCTGGGTCCAGGTCACCCTCTAGAAACCATAATTTTGCTTCCATCTTCATGAAACTTTACCTGAATGTCTGCCTTGATGATATCTGGGTCAAGTTTGAGTATGGGTCATTTCAGGTCAAAAACTAGGGCACCAGTCCAGTTTGCTTTAAAACCTTGTTCACCCTCTAGAGGCCATAATTTTGCTTCCATCTTCATGACACTTTACCGGAATGTTTGTCATGATAACATCTGGTCTAGTTTGAATATGGGTTATGTAGGGTCATAAGTAGATCACAAGGTCAAATTGCGTTAAAGTGTTGTTCACCCTCTAGTTTTACATAGACTTATAGGAAAAACCTTTAATAGGCTTGTTATCTGAAACTAGAAGGCCCAAGCCTTTCTGCCAGTATTGTTCAACTTACCGTCATGGGGCCAAAAATGGCAGGGGCCGGCTTGTTTTACATAGACTTATATAGGTAGTACATTTAATAGTCTTCTAGACTGATACCAGAAGGCCCAGGTCTTTGATATTTGGTTAACAGCTTTGACTAGTGGACCTCTGCCAAGATTGTTCAAATTATAGCCCTGGGACCAAAAATGGCCCTGCCCAGGGGTCCACATATTTTACATGGACTTACATAGGGGAAACCTGTAAAAATCTTCTTGTCTGAAACCAGAAGGATCAGGCATTTGATATTAGGTATGAAGCTTCACCTAGTGGACCTTTACCATGAATGTACAGATTATAACCCTGGAGCAAAAATGGCCCCAACTGGGGACCCACTAATTTTACATACACTTACATTTGGAAAAACCTTTGAAAATCTTCTTTTCTGAAACCAGATGGCTTAGGTCTTTGATATATGGTATGAAGCTTTATATAGTGGTTGTTCAAATTTTAGACCTGGGAACAAATGGCCTCACCTCAGGACCCACATTGTAGCTCAGGTGAGTGATATAGGACCATCATGGTCTTCTTGTTTAAGGTTACAGGCTCCCAAAAACTGTCAATTTATGGCCAAAATGGCTTGTATGTACCCTAGAGTTTGGTAACCTAACTATCTTTTTAAGGTCAAGTTGGTGTTTTGTGGTTATTTTTGGTGGTGGTGGTGGGGGGGGGGGGGGGGGGGCATTGTTTTCCTCTGAAAACATTTCTAGTTCAATGCAGTTATCCACTTATTAATTGGCTGTTCTCACACATTTGAAGAGCACAGTGGGAAAGAGCTTACTGCCCCTTTTTTCAAGTGTCAGCTCAAAAGCAGTTTTAATAGATAAAGTGTTGAGTTTTTTTAACTGAGATAACTGTAGTGCTGTTATTGGGCCAGCTTCTCCAAGTAGGCCTTTATATGGTCAAATGTGAGGAGCCAAGTTCTGCAAACGTCTGGTGGTTATTCTGGTTTTTGACCACTCCCAATTAACAAATTGTTGACTCAAGTACATGTAGATAAAATATTCTTGAATGTATGCATATGTTTTTTAGCTCGCCTGTATGAAGTACATGGAGAGCTATTGTTGTCACCTCAGATGGCGTGCATGTGTGCGTTTGGGTTCCCGTCACACTGCGCTTAAGTTTTTCAAATGCTTATATCTCAACAGTCACTCATCACAGAGCACTCATATTTGGACTTTAGTACCTGGGAGGGTCTTCTGATATTGTCATGCCCCGGGGTGGGGCTTGGGGTCAAAATCTAGAACACCTATGTTATACTGTGTTAAAGTTTTTGAAACGCTTTTATCTCAGCAGTCACTCGTCACAAAGCATTCATATTTACAACTTGGATACCTGCGAGTGTCTTCTGAGATTCCAAGACAACACACCCCTGGGTTCATGCCTGGGAGTGGGGATGGGGTGGGGCTAGGGGTCAAAATCTAGGACAACTTTGTATTTTGTTGTATACCTTTCCCTTATACTAACAAGTTATAGACAAAATTGGTTCTACATCAGCCAACCAAGTGACATTGGTTCAAGTGTAAAAGGGTGAAGGTCATGGGGACCTATATTTCGTGGTCCAGTGATTTTGCCTTTTATCTTGAAGACTATTTGTTGGAGAAATGTCATACCTGGGATATAAGTTCCATGTGACCCCATGATTGACCTCAAAATATATCTAGGTCACTGTGACCTATATTTCATGGTTCAGTGATTTTGACTATTATCTCAAATACTGTTTGATGGAGAGATGTCATACCTGGATTATTAGTTCCATGTGACGCGATAATTGACCGCAAATATATCTAGGTCAGTGTGACCTTTATTTCATGGCTCAGTGATTTTGTCTTTTATCTCGAATACTTTTTGATGGAGAAATGTCATACCTGGGTTATTAGTTCCATGTGACCCCATGATTGACCTCACAATATAGCTAGATCAGTGTGACCTATATTTCATGGTTCAGTGATTTTGCCTTTTATCTTGACTATTATTTGATGGAGAAATGTCATACCTGGGTTATTAGTTCCATGTGACCCCATGCTTGACCTTAAAATATGTCTAGGTCACTGTGACCTATATTTCATGTGTCATTGATTTTGTCTATTATCTTGAATACTATTTGATGAAGAAATGTTACACCTGGATTATTTATTCCATGTGATCTGATTATTGACCACAAAATAAATCCAGGTCATTGTGACCTATATTTCATGGTTCAGTGATTTTCCCTATTATCTTTATTACTTTTGATGGAGAAATGTCATACCTGGGTTATTAGTTCCATGTATCCCCATGATTTACCTCAAAATATATCTAGGTCACAGTGACGTATATTTCATGGTTCAGTGAAACATCATGCCTGGATTATTTGTTCCATGTGACCCCATGATTGACCTCGAAATTATATCTTGGTCAGTGTGACCTAAATTTCATGATTAAGTGACTCTGCCAAATTGAATACTATTTTTTAGCTCACCTGTCACGTAGTGACAAGGTGAGCTTTTGGGATCACTTTTTGTCCGTCGTCCGTCTGTGCGGTACAGAAGGGTTTTGTGTGGCAAAATGGGTTTGTGTGGCTAGCCTCACAAACCCATTTTTCTGTTAGTAGAGAGGGGTTCAGGGGAACTAGAAAAATCAAATAAAAAAAAGACACATAAATTTATGTCCATCACCTTGGACATCCTTGGACATGGATGTCCAGGATTATGAGGCTAAACTTTGAGATTATGGGGCTGAGCCACAAATTTAACTGGCTGTCCTGGGGCTGAATGCTGCAGTAGGAAAAAGTCCCTCTATGTGAGGAGCTAGACCCATAAGATGTATCAGTGCACTATAAAGAAAGTTCTGTTCTACCTTTAGAGGGCTAGATATCACAACCTCTGGTAGCCACATAAGTTTAGACAAAGACGGTTTCGTACAGACAGCCTTTATGTGGCTGATGTCCAAAGTTTGTGTGGCTAGCCACATTAGATGTACAGATTTGTGTGTCTTATAGCCACATAAACCGTTAGCCACATAAAAATTTTAGCCCCATAAAATATGGACAGGTGCAGCCACACAAACCCAAAATGTGGGTCTGTCCGTGCGTGCGTCCGTGCATGCGTCCGTAAACTTTTTCTTCAAACAACATCTCCTCCTAAACCACTGATCGGATTTTGACCAAACTTCACAGGAATGATCCTTAGGTGGTCCCCTTTCAAAGTTGTTCAAATGGTTCCGGTCTGTTGCACATCTAGGTCACAGGAGCTAAAAATAGATTTTTTTACAGAAAATCTTTGAAAATCTTCTTCTCTGAAACCGCAAGGCCCAGGTCTTTGATATTTGGTATGAAGCTTCATCTAGTGGACCTCTACCAAGATTGTTCAAATTAAAGCCATGGGGCCAAAAATGCCCCCGCCCCGGGGGGCCTTAGGTTTTACATAGGCTTATATAGGGAAAATCTTTAAAAATCTTCATCTCTGAAACCGCAAGGCCCAAGTCTTTGATATTTGGTGTGAAGCTTCATCTAGTGGACCTCTATCAAGATTGTTCAAATTATAGCCCTTGGGCCAAAAATGCCCCTGCCCCGAGGGCCTTTGTTTTACATAGGCTTATATAGGGAAAATCTTTAAAAATCTTCTTCTCTGAAACCACAAGGCCCAGGTCTTTGATATTTGGTATGAAGCTTCATCTAGTGGACCTTTACCAAGATTGTTCAAATTATAGCCCTGGGGCCAAAAATGCCCCCGCCCCGGGGGCCTTTGGTTTTACATAGGCTTATATAGGGAAAATCTTTAAAAATCTTCTTCTCTTTTACCACAAGGCCCAAGTCTTTGATATTTAGTGTGAAGCTTCATTTAGTGGACCTCTATCAAGATTGTTCAAATTATAGCCCTAGGGCCAAAAATGCCCCCACCCTGGGGCCCTTTGGTTTTACAAAGGCTTATATAGGGAAAATATTTAAAAATCTTCTTCTCTGAAACCACAAGGCCCAGGTCTTTAATATTTGGTATGAAGCTTCATCTAGTGGACCTCTTCCAAGATTGTTCAAATTATAGTCCTGGGGCCAAAAATGCCCCAGCCCTGGGGGCCTTTGGTTTTACATAGGCATATATAGGGAAAATCTTTAAAAATCTTCTTCTCTGAAACTGCAAGGCACAGGTCTTTGATATTTGGTGTGAAGCTTCATCTAGTGGACCTCTATGAAGATTGTTCAAATTATAGCCCTGGGGCCAAAAATGCCCCTGCTCCAAGGGCCTTTGGTTTTACATAGGCTTATATAGGGAAAATCTTTAAAAATCTTCTTCTCTGAAACCTCAAGGCCCAGTTCTTTGATATTTGGTGTGAAGCTTCATTTAGTGGACCTCTATCAAGATTGTACAAATTATAGGCCTAGGGCGAAAAATGCCCCCACCTGCAGGCCCTTTGGTTTTACATAGCCCTAGGAAATAGAAGTCAAGGCAATGAAAACCTTTGAAAATCTTAATGTCTGAAAGCAGAAGGCCAAGGTCTTTGATATTTGGTATGAAGCTTTGTCTTGTGGATTTCTACCAAGATGGTTCAAATTATAGCCCTGGGGGCAAAAATGGCCCGACCCGGGAACCCCAAGGTTTATAAAGACTTATATAAGGAAAACGTTTAAAAATCTTGTCTGAAACCAGAAGTCTCCATTCTTTGATATTTGGTATGAAGCTTCACCTTTTAGACCACTACCAAGATTAATCATATTATAGCCCAGGGCCAATAATGGCTCTCCCAGGGACCCACTTGATACCCTATGGATCAGGTGAGCAATCCAGGGCCATCATGGCCCTCTTGTTTTTTTTAGAAACTTCAGTCCTGAATTATAAGTTCCATGTGACCAGATGATTGACATAGAAATATATCTAGGTCAGTGTGACCTATTTTCATGGTTCATTGATTTTGCCTTATAATTCATACACATTGTGATTCTGAAATGTAATATCTGGCTTATATGTTCCATGTGACCTGATCACTGACCTCAAAATGTATCTAGGTGTGGGTGACCTATACTTCATGGTTCAGTAATTTTACCTTATATCTTGAAGGCTCACAGCAGGTGAGCTTTGCTGTCTGGCGACAGCTGTTGTTGAACTATGTCCCCCACAGAAGGGAGGGGGACATATTGTTTGTTTTGTGTCAGCATCGGCATAGCCTGATTGAAGCACTGTATCTAAATCAATGGAGGGATTCTGTCCAAACTTGCATGATAACATCACTAGGATGATGGAAAACAGTCATTAGACTTCGATAGGCTTGGCCTCATTTTGAAGGTCACATGCTCCAAAAAACCTCTTAATTTGGGGCAAAAAGTTGCTTGTCTGCACCCTATTGATGAATTTTAGTCAAACTTTGTACAATATATCATTGCAATCAACCAAAGATTTGATTAGATTTTTGATGACCTTGACTTTATTTTCTAGGTCACAGACTCTCAAAATCCCAAATTTGGGCTCCCAAAAACTGTCAGTTTTGGGCCAAAAATGGCTTGTCTGCACCCAGTCTCCTAAAAGAACTCAAGAGTTGTGTACAAATGACATATGTGATGCAATGTATCATTTCAGCCTGCCAAAGTGGTGTCCTTGTCATCATTTACACTGTCAAATTGTTGGGGGCATACATGTAGTTGTTTTCTGGAACTATTTCTAGTTATTGATGGCAGTTGGTAATGGTTGTATAATAACTTGTATTGCTATGCTCTTTACAAACATGGTTTCTTCAAAATTTTGCATGTTTAAATCATTGCAATTGTTATCTGTTTGAACCCCAAAAATTGTGGTACAAATATAGAGGCTGTGGTGGGTTTATTGATTTTATTGTTGTTTTAATTTCAGTTGGATTTACTTCCTTTGGTAGAGGGTCCATCCCAGAATTCACTGCCAGCTGGTAACCAGCAGCTGAAAACAGAAGTGGAACCAGACATAGAAATAGTTGATCTGTGGCAAAGAACCTACAATGATAAATGGCTGGTTGCTGTCTCCTTTAGAAATAATAGTAATAGGTAAAAAATTTCTTATAACTTTAGATATGAATAAATTTGGGGATAATAAAGGGAGAATTTTCCTATTTCGTCTTGAAAATTTATGTTGTGTGTACTCATTAGATTGGCCTCAGTGAGGCAGTTCTAATGAGTACACACTAAATACCTTTATTTTGAAGAAAATGAAAAAAAATATCCTTATCTTGCCTCCTTACCAGGCTCTATGTGACTCTCGGTGGCTCAAACTACCCCTGGCTGATACAAATTTTCATGATCGCAAAAGTATTAGAGCCCTTCAGTGTTAGAAATTAACTTTTTTTTTTTTTGCATGTAGCAAGTTGTTGCTACCTGGTCTGCAGGTAGGTAGCAAAATGTGTCATTCCCAGTAGGAGCCCTACTTCCCGTAGACTAACCCTCCAAGCACTAAGCATGTTTAGCTGATGACATTTTCAAAGGATGTGGTCTTATTTTTCAGATGTGAATCATCTGTCAAGCCTTATTTTCCTGCTTATGATTCACATGAAGTGTCAGATAAGTTCTATAAAAGGGTTATCCTTTGGAAGCACGGAATGCACCACAGAACTGGAAAATATGAAGTGTGTATGTTTTCTGGGCCAGACTAGCTAGTTTCGGCCAATTAGGCCTTATCAGTGACCCTCACGTATTTTCAAAATTCCACAATGGAATCAATGATCCCAAAGGACAAGAAAATACAAACTACACTATGATGTAGGGCAAGGAGACTTTTTACCGCCGCCACACATTCCCAGACACCAGCTGTAGTGACGTTAAATATGTTCTATAAAAGGGTTATCCTTTGGAAGTAAGGAATGCACCACAGACATCACAGGAATCAAGCCTTACTTATGCTGATAAACAGTGAAAAAAAAAAAGAAAACACATTTGCGCACAAACTTCAGGTTAGTAAAATTTGGGCCACCAGCTATCATGACCATACCAGGTTGCAACTTTTTGCTTCCAGTTGTTTGACCAGGTTGCAAACTGAATTTTGCTACTTGCTACTCTTAATTTCGAACCCTGGCATTTAAGTTTGACCATATTTTATTTTTGAGCCCTATCATGAGACACCTGTCTTTGATTTTTGTGACAAGGGTCCAGTTGTTCAAAGCATTGTTAGCTTAACGAGCTCATTAGTGGTCATATTGTTATGTGTTCAAGCGAGTATAATTTCTGAAATTCTTGAATTTTTGCTGAAAGAAATGTGAGCAGCTTTTGCATCTGCAAAAGCTACTCACATTTTTTCAGCAAAAATATAAGTATATTTGCCACATGAAATGATCAAGGTTTTAACGATACGTTAACGACATCAACTAACAACTCGCTACAGATCAGAAGGAAAGATGAGAGACAGCAGAAATGAAAGAGAAACTGGGTAAATAGAGACTATTTTCAGCAAAAATATTAGCATATTTGCCATATTAAATGAACAAAGTTTTAACGATTCTTTAACTAACGACACAGACTAGCAAGAGTCTTAAAATTCTAGATATACAAACTAGAGGTATTGTATATCTTAGCAGCTGATCAGACTGCACATTTGCACAAACTGATCAACATAAGTGACAAAAAGAGGCTTTCTTATGATGTGGCTGATATATTTTGTTATGTTTTGTCTTTCAGTGATTTGTTAGTATCTGCTTGTTTGATTCCGTCCAATCAGCACGGCTCTCAGGAAGGTCTTACTTGTCACAGTACCAAGGTATTGCTTAAAGGACGCCACAAACAGACTAAGTCCCACACAGAACATCACAGGAATCAAGCTAAATGGCCAAGGACAGACTTTATTGAAACTATATCTGCTTCTGAGGATTCTGGAAGGGTTAAAGATTACCATGAACCTAATATTGCAGTTTGTAGAACTAGCTTACCAAAGTTTTCTGGTTCTAATATTTGTTCAGTTTCAGTCGTTATAAGATGGTCTAGAAACTACCATTCCTCAGGGAGTGACAACCATATTCATGGAAATTCAGCTGAGGTTACAATAGATACCAGTGCTACAAGGGATGTAACTACTGGAGGAAGTTTGAAAACTGATTCAAGACATGTGTTTACAAGAAACTGTGGAGAACTTGTGTTGATAGCTGAAGACATAATCAAAGGAAAATATGAAATCAATGTCCCTGCAGACTCAACTGCCTTTGATATAGAAATGCAGGATTTAAAAGGTAAGAACCACAACCATTTAAGGGGAATGGGAACATCTAGCACATTTTTTGGCATTTTTCAAAGGGAGGCAACTTCCGGGACTTACTGTTCGCTTTTCTATAGGCTTAGTCCCACTGAAAAAGGGGTCTACTTTCAAAGGGAAGAATTTGCTCCTCAGGAGCAAATTCTTTCCTTTAAAATTTGACCCCTATTGACATGGGAGACAAAAATACTCTTGCAAAAGTTGCCTCCCCTGAAGGTGTATCCATTCCGCTTAACCCAATTTGTGGTTATGTACAAATACTGACACATCATAACCGCTTTACAACAATGTTGTTAGGGTCCAAAACAGAAACTATGTTGAACAACAGCGTTATATCAAAACAAAAATGTTTAGAAAAAATGACTACATATGGATAAAAACTAAGAGATAGGACACCCCCTTTTTGTGTCATATGGCAATAAGTAAGAGATGTAACACCGTTTCCTTTAGCCATATGGCAATAATGGTCATATATTTCCCCCTGCTCACCAATTGGGACCTCTGTCAGTCTTATAACTGGGTGCTTCCTCATGTGTTCCTTGCATCTTCAAGAACATTGTAGCCTGTAAGTTTTGCAGGAAATGCAGAAATATGAATATATTAGGATTCCCAGAGTAAATGGGCATTAAAAGATTCTGTGGCATTATTTGTCCCTTTCTGGCCTAAAGTTCTTCTCTGACTATTTATTTTTACATGTAAGTAAATTATAATCCGCATTTTAGGACAACACGTCTCTGCACTTTTGGAACAATGTCACAGTATAATTTCTGTGCTTTTATAGAGCACCTGAGATTCCATTCTGTATATAATGGGTTAACACATTTGCTAATACTCTGCAATCCATTTATAACACAAGTTTTTGAGTCCAGAGCAGAACCGGTTTTAATTAAACAGCTTTGTTATATCCAAACAAAAATGTATAGTTTACGAGTATATAGAAAAAATGACCATGTATGTATGGTCATTTTTTATTGTCGCGCCTGCTATTAGCATGGCACGATATAGGCACCCTGTTTTCCGTCCACTCGTTCGTCCGTCCGTCCGTTTGTCAAGGCGTCAACATTTGCGACCACCCTAGCGTTCACCCTGAGGTTCAAGTTTATTTCTCAAGAACTATAAGAGCTTCATTAATGATATTTGGTACAAACTTGTATCTGGGGATGACAACTTACATGCAAGCATCCATATTTGACCTTGACCTACATTTCATGGTTCACTGACTTTGTAAAACATTGCGACCACCCTAGCGTTCACCCTGAGGTTCAAGTTTATTTGTCAAGAACTATAAGAGCTTCATTAATGATACTTGGTACAAACTTGTATCTGGGGATGACAACTTACATGCAAGCATCCATATTTGACCTTGACCTACATTTCATGGTTCACTGACTTTGTAAAATATTGCGACCACCCTAGTGTCACCCTAATGGTCAAGTTTATTTCTCAAGAACTATAAGAGCTACATTAATGATACTTGGTACAAACTTGTATCTGTAGGTGGCAACTTACATGCAAGCATCCATATTTGACCTTGACCTACATTTCATGGTTCACTGACTTTGTAAAATATTGCAACCACCCTAGCGTTCACCCTAATGGTCAAGTTTATTTCTCAAAAACTATAAGAGCTACATTAATGATACTTGGTACAAACTTGTATCTGTAGGTGGCAACTTAAATGCAAGCATCCATATTTGACCTTGACCTACATTTCATGGTTCACCGACAGTGAAAAATATTGCCACCACCCTAGCTTTCACCCTAATGGTCAAGTTCATTTCTCAAGAATTATAAGAACTAAATGTTACTTAGTATAAGCTTGCATTTAAGAATGGAAACTTTTGTGCAAGCACCTATGTTTGACCTTGACCTACATATCATGGTTGGGTGACTGCGCCCCCACAGGCGCGACATAGCCTCTGGCGGAATTCTTGTATAAACTATACATATTTGGATTCCATCTTTAACCCGTAAGATGCAAAAAAAAAGTACATCTGAAAATGTTGTCTGCTTATGTCCTCTGCTGAATCTTTCTGCAAACATTTCAAAAATGTTTTTGCATACAGGCAAACAGTGTGGACCCAGATCAGACTGTTCAGTCTGATCTGAGTCGACACTGTTTGCAAAACTAATTTTAAAGTACTTGGCAGATGACAAAGCAGATGACAATTGTTGTGATTGGCATTTTATGGGTTAAACAATGTTATATCCAAACAGTGTTATAATGAATCATGTTATAATGAGTGTTTTGTGTATTTGGTATATCTTTTACAGACATGAAGAGGGATGCAGCAGCCTTAGAGATGATACAGGAAACAACTCTGTTAGAAGTGAGATCTACACCCGCCATACTTACCTCCCTTGAGCAGCTGCTGGAAGATAGATGTCACTTCACTTACAATCACAGGTTGTCCTGTTATGTGACACAGATCCCCCCACTGTCTAGGGTCCAGTTACAGCTTGAGTCATTCACTGGTGGTGGCAAGAGAATTGTTAAAACATACACAAGGTAGGTACACTTGAAATAAACCTATAAAGGTTGCCATTAGCTCCATTCAACTGGTAAGTTTCATGAAATGTCCGTGGAATTTCCTGTATGAGTGCGTTTATCTTCTTGGAACAGCCGGTCACATGGTCAATCAAATATGAGTTATTTTTCAAGTTTGTATGTGATCGTGAAGCACGACTCTCTTCTCTGGACATGTCGAACCTCCCAATCACTTATGAGTTTGAAAGTAGATTAGGTCGTAGTATCAACAAATAAACAAATAAAAGGTTTGATTGGACCATGTGACCAGATATTACAAGAAGCTACCACACTCCTACATGGAATTTCATGGAAATTTCATGAAATTTACTAGTCGAATATGGCTATTGGGAACAGGGATCACACACAAGAATGAAAACCAATACTTAAGCTTTCTGGGTCAGACTAGCTATTTTCAGCCTATTTAAATTTTATGATTGACCGTCCTTTCAATTTTCAATATCTAGGTCCAGTTGTTCAAAACTAATGATGTTGTTTGTTAACATGTGGTTAAAACTTTGATTTAATATTACAAAGACACAAAATCACAATTAAAATGAACTGTTTCCCTGTATGTAAAAATATTTTTAAAAACGTTTGCTAGAAGATTCGGCAGACGACATAATCAGACATCTTCAGATGATGCTTTCCTTGGCAGCTTAAGGGTTAATGCTTTTCACATGTGAGCCCTGTCACCAGAAAAGCTGTCTTCGGGCTTTTCTACCAGGCAAACATAAACTGGTCTGCTTTATTACACAGTAGCTAGAATATTGATTTTACAGATAGAAACTAAAGGTATTGTCCTATCCAGGCTGGGAATGAAAAGGTGCAGATCAGACTGCATAGCTGTGCAGGCTGATCTGTACATTTGATGTTCACTGTTGCCATAAAACAGGTTTTCTCATTACGCAGCTTATGTAATTACCTTTTTTCTTCTACAGTTTTAACAAGGATCTGTTTCTGCTAGTCCATCACTTGTATGCCAGTCTGCCAGATCATGTGATCATTCTACAACAAAAGTCGTCTGCTTCTGATGTCATACAGAATTGCCTCCCATCATTGCACAGGGAAATCAGCTTCCTGTCACATGGTGTCAGAAAACTTCTGGATGACGCAGATTCCAGAGAATCTGATTCAACAGAGGTTTGTAGGGAAAAAGAGGAAGATATAAGGAAAGCTGGAGAAAAGTTCAAGAGACAGAGAGAAAAAATGATGGAAAAAATGAGAAAGGAAGTGAATAAAGAAAAACTGCAAGATTTACAGGAACAACTCATTAGAATAACATTAGAGACAGATTCTGAAATTGTTAAGGCAATGTCTAAGCAATAATTACTGATAAAAAGATGGTCAAGAAGAATATTCATTGGCAAATTCAGGATAATTTTTATCAGGTTTTCTACGAAAATTTACATTCACCACAACCTTTTTACAACTCTGTTTATTATAGCTTGGCTTAACGTATAAAGATGGATCCCAAAAATGTATAGATCATATGGAAAAGTGGCATTAAATGATCATTTATTTCGCACCTGCTTATAGCAGGGTGTGACATAGGTGTCCTTTTTTCTGGCCATTCATCTGTCCGTTTGTCCATCCGCCTGTTAACATTTCCGTCAAGTTTGATATTTACGTCAAAGTTTGTATCTGGTGACCTTGACCTATTTTTTGTGCTCCAGTGACTTTGACCATTATGTCGAGGTTTGACATTTACGTCAAAGTTTGTATTGCAATCAACTACAAGACTAAACAAACGTCAAACCTTGCATGAAACATCTCTCTGCGCTCCTGACAAGGCAGGTGCCTTGACCTGGTGACCTTGACCTATATTTTACGCTCCAGTGACTTTGACACAAATTGAGTCAGTGTTCCAAATCTCCTCAACCTACAATCATCAAATCTTGCATAGTGCGTCTCCTAGATGTACTGACTCTGCAGGTACCTTGACCTGGTAACCTTGACATATTTTTCACACTCCAGTGACTTTGACACATTTTATGAGGATGTTCATTATCATCTTGACTATTAGTCCTACAACCGCCAAACCTTACATAGTGCTTCTACATTTACTGACTCTGCAGGTACCTTGACCTGGTGACCTTGACCTATATTATGCACTCCAGTGACTTTCATCACATTTTAAGTCAACGTTCGATATGTCCTAAAACCACAAAACCTTGCATTGTGCTTCTCCTCGATGTACTGATGTGGCAGGTACCTTGACATGGTGACCATGACCTATATTTGTTAGTCCAGTAACTTTGACACATTTTTACGTCAACTATCAACTGCTAAGAATGAAATTAACTTATTTAATAAGTACATTGTGATTGTTGCTACAATGACTTTTGGCCCTAGTAGGCGTGACGTCGCCTTCTGCAGAATTGTTGTCCATTGAATTTATACATTTTTGTTTGAATATAACACTGTTGTTTAGCTAACATGATTTTTATAGAACCCCAACTACAGTGTGTAGAGAGGTTGTGGTGTAATTATTGTTGTTGAGATGATTCTTTCGAAAACATTTTAGCAGAGGTAGGTCTGACTTATATCCACTTAACATAGATTGGGAAAATTGATGAAAACTCTGCTGGAATATCCAATACATAAACAGCTATTATTTGTCATATGTTGTTCTCGTCCTGTCTTTTAAAAATGTCAGGATTTACAAACCACCCAGTGCTAATTTGACTGCCTGATGTGTGCAGTGTTTGTGTTCTCAAAACTATACTAATGAACATTAAATCTGCAACTTGCACATAATCGTTTTAGCTTCAATACAAATTGTAAAGCCCCTCAGGTCTGATCAGATGCTGCATTCTGTATCATCTAATCAGGGACTACACTGTTGGGCAGTGTTCTTTTTGGTGGTGCTGGTGGGTTTAACAATTAACTTTTGACAGTTACTTTTCACAGCCAGTTGCAGAATTAATGGTTTTAAATATCCTTCATCCCTTTTCATCAATATTACCATTTTCACTATCAAATGAAAAGTGTTTTACACTGAAACTTCAATGGCTGAATCAACTTTGGGACCATGTAAGGTTCATATTTTGTGATAATTGAAGGATAGTTTTTGTCAATTCTCCATAAAAACCTATGTTGTGGGAATTCATTAGAACCACCTCACCGGGATGGTTCTAATGAATAAAACCTTTGTTGTGTGTATTTATTAGAACCGCCTTGCCGAGGCAGTTCTAATGAATACCCACAACATTGATTTGTATGGAAAAATAAAGAAAACTGTCCTTTAACCCTTGTCCTGCTGAGCCCGGATATGCCTTATCTTTGAAACAATGTAGATCCAGATCAGATGGCTTCTGAAGAAGCCATCTGATCAGGATCTTCATTGTTTGCCATCCAGTTTATGAATTTGTTGCAATAATTTGCATCAAGTAATCTGATTGGCTGATAATCAGTAGTGGGTGTGACATATATGAATATTCAGCAGGACAAGGGTTAATTATCACAAAATACCAACCATATCTGTTGTTATGCATGAACATTTGTTTGATATCGGGAAGTTTGAGCCACTGATTAGGATAATACACCCGTGCGACATAGTGCATTTTTCACATCTCCAAAATGGCTACTTTTCTGAAGAAAATCCGTGATATTTGTCTTATTTATACTGCAAACATAGGTTGTGGGAGCTCGTTAGGACCGCCTCATTGAGGCGGTCCTAACGAGTACCCACAACCTATGTCTTGGAGCAGAAATACGAAAAATAATGTAAACCCTCGGTAACCCCAGTTTTCTCTCTATAAAGTGGGGTTTAAGGGGGTCTTTATTTCACGGACACGTGATGTGATAGCACTAGGTGAGGAGGTATAATTTTGATAATTAACCCATTGCATGCGGGAAACACCTTGGCAAACAGTGCAGGCCCTGATCAGATGCCACACTACAGTCGAACTTCAATGGCTCGAACACCTTTGGGACCTCGAAAATCTGTTCGAGACAGGGGTAGTTCGAGCCACTGAGGTTACTGTCAGGAGGCATAACGAGGTTCTTTTAGACATCTTTTCGGTGTTCTATAATGAAAATGCATGCTGTGTGTACTCATTAGAATCGCCTCATCGAGGCGATTCTAATGAGTACACACAGCATACATTTGCAAGATAAAAGACTAAAATCTCCTTAATTATCCCCCACTATTTTTATGTAGAGGATTTCGCTAGGGACTAAAGAATGGGTTCGACTCATCCATGGTAAACGAGGCATCGGTGTTCGAGCCATCGGAGTTCAACTGTATTTGCTATCCAAATTTTCCTTAAAAAATAAAAAATAAAAACGAAAACCCCTTCTGTGACAAATGGACTTGTCCAACATATAGCAATGGAAAGTCCACTAGTATACAGTGGGTTAACCCTTTTTGTACCAAATGGAATGTTCCTCCTTATATATAGCAGGAGTACATTTCAAAATTTAGGGGTCAGGTTTTGTTTTCATCAAAATTTATTTGCAAAATAACTGAACTTTCAGCAAACAGTGAAGGCCCTGGTCTGGGCCTGAACTGTTTGCCAGGGTACTCGTTTTGGGGTTTCTAGTACCAAATGGGTTAAGGGACATTTTTGTTATGCCACCTTCATTCCAAAAATAGTGGAAAGGGAATACAGGAGTAGTGTTACCCCTGTCCGTCCATCCCTCCATCTCCATCTGTGACCGAATGACGGAAAGGGAATATAATGTTACCCCTGTCTGTCCCTCCATCCCCATCAACCACCATGTCCTCGGCATCTGTGTCAGAGCTGGTGCTAGCAATTTGTGTTTAAGTTCCTTAATTGCACTACTTGCGGGCAGGGGGAAGGAGGGAGCATTCATAGACTCATTTCTGATATTTTCTTTGAATTAACAGTATGTTGTCTGTACGGATTAGAATTGCCTCAACTTCATTTTAAGGATAAAATAAAAAAAAAATCTCCCCAAATAATCCCAAATACAGTCAAACTTCAATGGCTTGAATGGTTCCAGACAAGGGTAGTTCGAGACCATGCGGGTTATCCGTAGGGTTATGTCAGGAGGCATAATGCTTATATGAAATTAAGGCATGCTGTTTGTACTCATTAGAATCGCCTCATCGAGGCGATTCTAATGAGTACACACAACATACCTTTTTACAAATAACATTTTTTCTAAGTCATACCTAACTAAGTTTTATCAGGCCCTATGGAAAGTTTTTCCTAGGGACTCAAGGATGTGTTCAAATCAGCACTGGTAAACAAGACATCAGTGGTCGAGTCATCAAAGTTTATTAATATTTTTATTATTAACTATATTAATGTCTGGATGCAAGAATGAGTTCGAAAAAGCCATTGTAAATGATCAGCCTTGAAGTTTCACTCTGTTTATTACAATATATATCAATGTTTGTTAGTATGGTTGTCTACAGACAGAAATCAAATTTTTAAACGAAATAGAAATAGAATATTAAAATCTTGGTGGTGTCTTATTGTCAATGTGAGTTAAGCTTCTTATTGTCAAGGTGAGCTTTTGTGATCACCTTTTGTCCGTCGTAAGTGCGCCGTGCATCATTCATCATGTGACGTGCGTCGTCAACATTTACCTTGTTCATCATCTAGAGACCACAATTTTGCTTCAATCTTCATGAAACGTTACCAGAATGTTTGTCTTGATGATATCTGGGTCAAGTTCGAATATGGGTCATATCAAGTAAAAACTAGGTCACTGGGTCAAATTCCTTGAAATCCTTGTTCACCCTCTAGAGACAGTAGTTTGCTTCAAACTTCATGAAATTTTACCAGAATGTTTGACTTGATGATATCTGAGTCAGGTTTGAATATGGTTCATGTCAGGTCAAAAACTAGGTCACTAGGTCAAATTCCTTGAAAACCTTGTTCACCCTCTAGAGACTTCAATTTCACTTCAATCTTCATGCAACTTTACCAGAATGTTTGTCTTAATGATATCTGGGTCAAGTTCGAATATTGATCATGTCAGGTCAGAAACTAGGTCACTATGTCAAATTCCTTGAAAACCTTGTACAGCCTCTAGAGGCCATGATTTTTGCTTCAATCTTCAATCTCTACGAAGATTGTTCAGATAATAGCGTCAAAATCTCGTAGCATCTACCTTGTCAAACTTAAATATTAAGGATGTAAATCTCTTACCCCAGGTGAGCGATTTAGGACCATCATGGTCCTCTTGTTTTAGCTCACCTGAGCCAAAGGCTCAGGTTTGGCTCAGGGTGAGCTATTGTGATGGTTCACCGTCCGTCGTTGTCGTCGTCCGTCCGTTCACAATTTCTATAAACATCATCTCCTCCTAAACCACTGAACAGATTTTGATAAAACTTGGTAGAAATGATCCTTAGGTGGTCCTCTCCCAAAGTTGTTCAAAGAATTCAATTCCATGCAGAACTCTGGTTGCCATGGCAATGAAAAGGGGAAAATAAGAGAAATCCTTTAAAAATCTTCTTGTATGAAACCACAAGGCCCAGGTCTTTGATATTTGGTATGGAGCTTCTTCTAGTGGACCTCTACCAAGATTGTTCAAATTATTGCCCTGGGGCCAAAAAAGGCCCCGCGCTGGGGCCCACCGGTTTTACATTTGCTTATATAGGGAAAACCTTTAAAAATCTTCTTGTCTGAAACCAGAAGGCCCAAGTCTTTGATATTTGGTGTGAAGCTTCATCTAGTGGACCTCTACCAAGATTGTTCAAATTATAGCCCTGGGGCCAAAAATAACCCTGCACCAGGGCCCACTGGTTTTACATAGACTTATATAGGGAAAACCTTCAAAAATCTTCTTGTCTGAAACCAGAAGGCCAAGGTCTTTGATATTTGGAATGAAGCTTCATCTAGTGGACCTCTACCAAGATTTTTCAAATTATGGCCCTGGGGCCAAAAATATCGCATAAACCTTTCAGATCCCCACCCCAAAGCCATATATATTCTTGTTTCTTATGATAAGACGCATTCAGTGACACCAACCTGGGGGTCCCCTGGGATGTGCCCAGGCCATGCCCCACCCCCTCCACTTCATAAAAGGCCCAATATCTCTGAAACCGTTTAGATCCCCACCCCATAACCATATATATTATTGTTCCTTATGATAAGAGGCATTCAGTGATACCAAACCTTGGGGTCTTCCAGGGTGCGCCGGAGCCAAGCCCCACCCCTCCACTTCGTAAAAGGTGATATATCTCAGAAACCATTCAGATCCCCACCCCAAAATCACACATATTTTTGTTTCTTATGATAAGAGGCATTCAGTGACATCAACCTGGGGGTCCCCTGGGATGTGCCTGGGCCACCCCTCCACTTCATAATACTGAGATGATATATGTCAGAAATCATTCAGATCCCCACCACAAACCATATATAATTATTGTCCCTTATGATAAGACGCATTCAATGACACCAACTTGGGTGTCCCCTGGGATGTGCCTGGGCCATGCCCCACCCCCTCCACTTGTAAAAGGCCCAATATCTCAGAAACCATTTAGATCCCCATCCCTAAACCATATATACTCTTGTTCCTTTAGTGATACCAACCTAAGGGTCTCCCAGTGTGTGCTGGGGCCATACCCCAACTTCATAAAATGCCATATATCTCAGAAACTGTTCAGATCCTCACCCCTAAGGCATGTATATTTGTGTTCATTTTGATAAGACTCATTCAGTCACATCAACCTTGGGTGTTTTTGTGCTAGGGCAATGTGCCGATGCCATGGCCCACCCCTCCACTTCATAAAAAGCCATATATCTCATACACCATTAAGATCCCTATCTCATAATCATATATATTCTTGTTCCTTATGGTTAGACATTTTCAGTCACACCAACTTGGTGGTCCACAGAGGCCATTCCTCTCCTCTTCACTTCATAAGAAGGCCTCATATCTCAGAAACAGTTCAGATCCCCACTCCTAAACAATATATTTTCTTGATCCTAATGATAAGACACATTCAAGGACAACAATCTTGGATTTCCTGGTGTCTGCCAGGGCCATGCTCCAACCCCTCCACAGCTTAAAAGGCCTTATATCTCTGGAACTGTACACATCCCCATCCCTAAACCATATATATTCTTGTTCCTTAAGATAAGACGCGTTCAATGATACCGACCTGGGCTCTGTTTGATACATGTCCCACCCCTCCACTTCATAAAAGGCCTGATATTTCATATACAGAGTCCACAGGGAATGGGGGTTCGTTTGGGAGACTTTATAATCGATAAATTGAAACCATACATGGCTGACAGTGTGCAGTGCCTGCCTGAACTCTGGTGTGCATAGTGGCCCATGGGCCTCTTGTTTTTTCTTAACATTGATTTTGATTTTCTGGTACACAGGTGACCGATACAGAGTCATCTTGGCCCTCTTGGATTATTAAATATATGACATATTTCTTATTTAGACTCCAAACATAGTGCACTTCTAATGAATAATGTGTACTCTTGTTAACACTAGTTTTCACTGAAAAAGTATGGTTTATTTGGGTGTTCATTTCATGGACTTGTTAACATTGTTAATACATCAGATAATCAAGAGGACACGGGTTCGATACCTGCCGGAGTAGGCAACATTCTTTCTTGGAGATTGATCATGAAATCTTTTCTATGGTCATTCCCTTCTGCTGATTCAAGAAGGGCAGTTGTCAGTTTCTCGCGAATGAATGTGCACTTTACTGGTTAACCGCTTTCGTATAAGCCTGCCCAGGAAAAGTATGGATAGGTAAATTGACTAGCTCAAAAATGACCTAAAATAGTGTTGACTTGGTCATTAAACTACAATACATACCAAATTTATTCAACTGAGATCTCATCTGCAAAAGATGCCGCCCCCTCTCATTGGGGCTTGAAGAAATATATGGACTGCATGATGCTTCAACGCAGAGCTGAAACCGACCGCACACAAGAACTGATAAACCACTTAAAGGATCTAAGCCTACCCAGGCAAAGCGGTGCGAATCCGACCCTCCATGCTTATAAACCCTATTGGTTTCATTGGGGGACAGGGCTTGAGATGTCGTTTCATCTCAGTGTTGGGTAAAAGTCCCACAAAATTGGAAGCAAAGTCTCCAAAATGACCTATACTGTGTTGACGGGGATGATAAACCTCAAATCAAACAAAATCTGCAAAAGATGGATTTTGCTGTCAGAATATTTAGGATAAATACATGTACATTATCCAGGTAAATTATGGAGTACTGAAAACTCAGTGGGCCATAGCAGAAAATGTTAAACTATGCAAATTAGTTTACATCTCTTTATCATAAAATTGAATTTACATCTAAGGTGTGAAATAGATTTTGATCTTATCATAGTTTATCATGTCTGAATCAGTGATAAATGTAAATAACAGTCTTTTATGCATGTATTAGAAAAATTAATATATACACAGAAATATGGGTATTTCCTATGTGCCCTCAGTGCCCAGTTACCTTGACCCTTTTTATAAGGGAAACCCAAAAATGGGTCATTGGCAAACAGTGCAGGCCAAGATCAGACACCACAGAATGGGGCATTTGATCGGGACCTGCAATGTTTGCAGAAAGTTCAACCATTATCTTTGTTTGTTTGATTTGAAGTTTAACATCCCCGTCAACACTGTAAAGGTGATTTTGGAGACGTTGCTTCCAATTTTGTGGGACTTTTACCCGACATTGAAATGAAATGACATCTCAAGCCCTGTCGCCCAATGAATCCAATCAGATTTATAAACACGGACGGGCCGACTCGCACTGCATTGCCTGGGCAGGCTTAGATCCTCTAAGCGGTTTACCAGCCAACCATTATCAAAATAAATTTCTTATCACAATCCGGCATCCCTAAGTTTCTAAATGGACTCCTGCTTTATAGCATTCAGTATTGGATGGGTTAAAATAACTGACAGCACTAGTCAAATCAAAGGACTGAGAGTACTGGTAGGAGGATTGTCTCTGACTGTAGGCTGAAAAAATAGTCCTGGACTGAGACTCAAGCTGTTTTGTTTAACCCTTAAATTCCAGTTTTTAAGCAAAAAGTGTAGACCATGATCAGATGCTATGTTTTTGCAGCGTCTGTACCTTGAATTACTGTACTGTAAGCAAACAGTATAGACCCTGATCAGTTGCAGCATTCTGTGGCATCTTATCTGGGTCAACACTGTTTGCCAAGCCCAACCCATGATTCCAGATTCTATAGATAACCCTATTAATGTAGACTGACCACCCAGTTGTTTGAAGTAGCTTTCTTTCTTTTTCTTACTTTCCTGTAGAAGCCTTCGTGGTGTAGTGGTTACGCTACTCGCCTTGTAAATCAGCGATCGCAGGTTCGATCCCGGGCTTCTCCAGACTTTCTGCTGAGTGAGGTCCCGTCTCCGTATGACCTTAGATGTTGGTGGGATGTTAAGCTCAAACACTCACTCACTCTTACTTTCCTGTATTTTCTGAAGAGCCAGAAGAGAAATCAGAATACATGTGTATTGGTAAACACCGTCATCGATACCGGGATTAAGATTGTGAGTCCTCATTTGGACCACCTCAATAGGGGGTTCTACTGAGTACCCAGAATCTTTGTTTTTCAGCAAAAATATGGAAACAAAACAAATAATTATATATATTAGATGACTTCTAGACAAACACTCCAGCTCACTGTCAGATCCTGATTTTTATGAAACTGTTTGTACCTCATTATTTGCCTGCCAATGTTTTAGATAAATATTGTTTAAACCAAAAATAAGGAATATATGGTACCCCCTTGTAAATCTCTTCCTTACATATAGTGGGGTTTTACAAGGGTAATTTAATACACAGACTTGACAACATGATAGCTATAGTCTTTTAGTTACATTTTACTGACAATTGCACCTGTTTCAAGAATATATGACTGGCATCGAGTTGGTCATTAATCAGAGGTGAGTGAGTGAGTGTTTAGTGTTCCCACCAACAGCTTAGGTCATACAGAGACGGGACCTCAGTTTAAAGACTCATCTGAAAGTCTGGAGAAGCCAGGGATCGATCCTGTGATCCCTGGTTTACAAGGCAAGAAGCGTAACCACTACACCACAGAGGCTTCTGAATCAGAGGTTGTACAAAGACTAGAGTACATGGAGGAAAAACATGTGACCTTCCTTTGCAGAATTGTCTCACAATCATGTTGCTGTTGACAAATCACAATGATAAGAGACCTGAGGCCTGTTTTATCTACTGATAGAATTTTTAATCTTTTTATTTGATCATGAAACTATTCTTAAGGGGATTGGATACACCTTCAGGGGAGGCAACTCCTGCAAAAGTATTTTTGTCTCCCATGTCAATAGGGGTCAACTCTTAAAAGAAAAGAATTTGCTCCAGAGGAGCAAATTCTTTCCTTTAAGAGTCGACCTCTTTTTCAGAGGGACAGAGTTTATAGAAAAGCGAACAGGAAGTCCTGAGAGTTGTCTCCCTTTGAAAAAAGCAGAAAAATGTGCTAGGTGTTCCCATTTGCCATAAATGGCAGTCAAAAGGAACAAAAACATCAAATTGAAAAGACAGATACAGTATGGTTAACATGTCTTAACTCCAGCCTTTAGATGCCAAGAAAAACTGTGTCTGAATATTGCCTGTTTATGTCATCTGCTGCTTTCTTTTCAAAAATATTTTTGCACGCAGACAGTGCGGACCCCGATCAAACTGCTCCAGGAGGTGCAGTCTGATCTGGGTTCACAGTGTTTGCAACATTGACTTTCAAAGTAACCAGCAGACAACAAAGCAGATGACAGTTGTTGTGATTATCTATTAAATGTTAAAACTCCTAAGTAAACAGAATATGTTACGCAATCAATATATACATATGAGCCACATTTTCAGAAAACGTGTTTTTGCCATTTGCAGACATTAAGTGTGTAGATCAGCTTGTGCATCAGTGCAATCTGATCAGCACCTTTATGTTAGCAGCTTGAACAGTACAATACCTCTAGTTTGTTTGTTTGTATTGGAGTTTAATGGCCCAATCAACACCATTTTAGGTCATTTTTGAGCCGGTCAGTTTACCTATCCACACTTTACCTGGGCAGGCTTATATGTAAGCAGTTAACCAGTACAGTGTACATTCTTTCACCAGAAACTGACCACTGCCCTTCTTGAATCAGCAGAAGGGAGAGCATGACTGTAGAAAAGATTTCATGATCAGTCTCCACAAAAGAATGTTTCCCGTCCGCTGATTCAAGAAGGGAAGTTGTCAGTTTCTGGTGAAAGAATGTACACTGTACTGGTTAACCGCTTTCGTATAAGGCTGCCCAGGAAAAGTGTGGATAGGGAAACTGACCGGCTCAAAAATGACCTAAAATAGTGTTAACTGGGCCGTTAAACTCCAATACAAACAAACAAACAAAAGAATGTTGCCGACCCCGGCAGGTATCAAACATTGTAAACTTTACCGCCAGAAAAAAAAATTAATTGATGAAAAATTAAAATATTTTTCTTATTTCTGCTCAAAATATAGATTGTGGGTATTCTGACATGTGTCCACAGTCTATATTTTGGAACAGAAATAAGAAAAATAAGGTTTACCCCTGTAAATCCCAGTTTTACTATATAAAAGTGGGGTTCAAGGCGGTCAGAATTATACAGGTATGTTATCTTGATTTTAACTATAATTATTATATGTTTATTATTCATTCATAAATTTTCTCACACATCTTTATCTTGACCCTGTGACCCAGGTGCAAACAATGAGTAATTCTTTAAATACCATTCTTTATTTATGGTCACTTGAATAGCATTAATATCTTAATAAATTTTACAATAAACCTATACTTAATGTCAGCCCCTTCAACCCTGTAGACCAAGGGCCAGTTGTTCAAAGCATCGTTAGCTTAATGAGCTCGTTAGTGGTCATATTGTTAACTCTTCTAGCAAGTACAATATTGTAAATTTTGGTATTTTGCTGAAAAAATGTGAGCAGCTTTTGCGTCCGCAAAAACTGCTCACATTTTTTTCAGCAAAAATTTCAGCATATTTACCATATTTAATGATCAAAGTTTTTAGGAAACGTTAACTTACGATATCGTTAGTTTTGAATAACTGGCCCCAGAACTACTACCTATATATGGAAACCTTGTAGATCCAGAATGTACATTTCGATAACACACCCGTGTGAAAAGTGCATTCTTAAATATCTCCCAAAACGGCTACTTTTCTGATGAAGACTTTTGATATTTTTCTTATTTATACTCCAAACATAGGTTGTGGGTGCTTGTTAGAACCGCCTCATAGAGGCGGTTCTAATGAGCACCCACAACGGATGTCTTTTAGCAGAAATAAGCCAAATGATGTATACCCCTGAAAACCCCAGTTTTCACCATATACTGTGGGGTTTAGATGGGTATTTAATTTACAGATGTGTTATAATGATGACCATCTCAACAAGATCTACATCAGGTTAATAAGTCCATCAAATGAACACCATTCAAAACCCCACTTTATATACAGAAAAGTGGGGTGTATGGAGATATTGTTTTCCTTATTTATGGTCAAAAATATGGATTATAGGTACTCGTTAGAACCACCTCATTGAGGAATGAGGTGGTTCTAACCAGCTCATTGAGGTGGACTGGTTCTAACAAGCACCCAATATCTATATTTGGACTAGAAATAAGAAAATTATCAAATACTTTCGTGCGAAAAATGCTTGTTTTACGGATAAGAAAAACGTCATTTTAGCAAACAGATGTGTTATCGTTATTTAAGGTTTAGTACTCTCTTCACCAGTGAGTGAGTGTGTTTGAGTTTTACCTCCTACCAACAGCTAAGGATATACAGAGATGGGAGCTCGGTTTAAAGACTCATCAGAAAGTCTTGAGAAGCCCGGAATTGAGCCCACAACCCCTGGTTTATGATTCAAGTGGCTTATCCACTACTCCATGGAAGCTTCTACACACTGTTCACCAATTTGTTGATGATGAAGACTAAAACCCTGCTCGCAACAATGGATGGAAGAATCTACTTCAAAGACTCAAGGATGTGAAGGATGAACTTAATAGTCACAGACAATGATCTCCCAGAAACAAACTGTGATTGCTTTCATCTCCTCATTCTGATCCAGAGGCATGGGGAAGTTCAAGAGAGGCAAAAGGCACAAGGCTTAAGGTTGTATACATTTACTCTGGTGACAAACAAAAACATTTATTGAAAATATCTGGGCCAGTTGTTCAATTTAACATATGGTTAAAACTTTGAGCATTAACCCATTTTGTACCGGAAACCCCAAAATGGGTACGCTGGCAAACAGTGCAGGCCCAGATCAGACGAAGCAGAACACAGCATCTGATCAGGGCCTATACTGTTTGCAAAACGTTCAGCCAGTTTCCAAAAATGATTTTGAAAAGAAAACACAACCTGACACCCTAAATTTCGACATCGACTCCTGCTATATATAAGGAGGAAGATTCCATTTGGTACAAAAAGGGTTAAATATGTTTTTGCAGAAAAATGTGTGTGCAGCCTTTGCATATGCTTTAGTGGCCCAAATTTTTTTCAGCAAAAATACCACTGTTTTAGGTATTTTGCAACTAGAACAGTTAACAGTTTGACCACTTACGAGCTCATTATTGATATAGGTAATGATGCTTTGAACAAGTGGATCCTGGTGTTTTGATTTTCATATAAAAGTTTGATTTATCAGTTGATTCGACTGATAAATCAAACTTTTATATGAAAATCAAAACTCGATGCACTGAATAATTTTGGCATAACAACCTGCTTACAAGAATGGACCTGTCAGAATTCTACAGAAACTAAGGGGTGAAAGGGTTGTGGTAATCTTCTCACCGCTGAGTCCACATGGGTTTGAATCTGTCCAGGGGGGCATGTGGAAAATGTGAGAAAGTAAAGTTTTGTCACAGAAGGTGAGGTGCTCTTTCTTATGGGGAGGTCTTTAACACAACACATCTTTGTGACATAAGGCTTTCTGTGACAGCTTAAAATAATGTTTTTTTCCTGGCAGAATTTTTTTTATTTTTGTTGCAAAGTTTGTGTGTGTCCTTGTCAGAACCATCTCACTGCGGCAGTTGAAACGAGTACCCACAACAATCTGAATTTGAACTAAAATGAGAAAACTAATGTATACTTTCCTAATACCCCACTTTTCTCTTTATATATGGGGTTTTCAAGGTGTTCATAACACAGACTAGTTAACCCATTTTGTGCTGGAAACCCCTAAAAGGGATACTGGCAACAGTGCAAGCCTAGATAAGATGCCACAGAAGGCAGCGTCAGATCAGGGTCTACACTGTTAGCAAAAAGTTTAACCATTTTCCAAATAAAATAAATTAAAGATAACACAACCTGTCACCCCTGAATTTTGGGATGGACCCCTGCTATGCATAAGGAGGAAGATTCCATTTGGTGCAAAATTTGTTTCTAATGGAAGCTCAATGATAATATTACGATAACACACCCATGTGACAGTGCATTTTTTCACATCTTTAAAATGGCTACTTTTCTGATGAAAATCTGTGATATATTTCTTATTTATGCTGCAAACACAGGTTGTGGGTTCTTGTTAGAACGGCCTTGTTGAGGCGGTTCTAACAGGTACCCTCAACCTATGCCTTGGAGCAGAAATAAGAAAAATAATGTATACCCCTGTAAACCCAAGTTTTCTCTATTTGGTTGGTTGGTTTGTTGATTTGAGGTTTAACGTCCCTGTCAACACTGTAAAGGTCATTTTGGAGATGTTGCTTCCAATTTTGTAGGACTTTTACCCGACATTGAGATGAAATGACATCTCAAGCCCTGCCGCCCAATGAAACCAATAGGGTTTATAAGCATGGACAGGCCGCCTCGCACTGCTTTGCCTGGGCAGGCTTAGATCCTCTAATCCTCCAGTAATTGTGTGTGGGTCGGTTTCAGCTCTGCATGGAAGCATCATGCAGCCCACCTATTTCTGAAATGGGGTTTAAAGGGGTATTCATTTCACAGACTTATGCATGTGACTCACTGATTGGTGGAATATTCTTGGAAGGGCAAAAAAATCATAAATACTATATTTTATAAATTCAAAAATTAAATCCCATATTTGATAAAGTTTATTTTTGAGTCGAATTTCAAAAAGCAGTTTGTATGAAACTTATGTGAGAAATTTTTGTACCACCAAATAGCAATGAACTTTGTTTATTTTATTTATTTATTTTTTCATGAATTTTAGTATTCAAGATCAGTAATTATGCAAGCATTACTCTTTTGACATCTCAAAACAATTTTACAGTTTTTTGAAAGAAAATTATTGATGTTATTGTATATTTGAATAGCTGATAATTATCTTGATAATATTTACATAATTTTTTAAACTTTTTACCTTGCATTTTGTAAAGTATTTTACCAGAAAGAATAATCTGTCTTGACGCGTCAGTCAGTTGTTAATGCCAATCAGTGATGATCTTTTAAAAACAAACAAAATGTCTGTCACTTTTCATTTCAGACTAATAATGCCTTAAAGCTTTACAAATCAGACGACAAACAATGTAAGTAAAAAAGTAAAAATATTTTGGTACTGTATTTATTATAAATATACCACAAACTCATTATAATGCGGTTCGTTATAACATGGTTATAACACGGTTGTTTAACTAACACGGTTTCTACTTAACCCATTTTGTACCGGAAACCCCTAAAGGGGTACCATGGCAAAACAGTGCAGGCCCAGATCAGACGCCGCATTCTGCGGCATCTGATCTGGGCCTCCACTGTTTTGTCAGGGCCTCCACTGTTTGCAAAAAGTTCGGTCATTTTCCAAATAAATTTTGAAGAAAACACAACCTGACACCCCTAAATTTTGAAATGAACTCCTGCTTTCAGCTATCCGTGGAAGCACCGTGCAGCCCAATCAGCTGATATTATGTATGTGAAAAGTCGTTGCTTTGCAACATCATTGAGCATTTCTGCAGGTTAAATTGTATAATTACCATATTCATTATAATAATGCCACATGCTTTTATAAGTGCACAACAATATATTTTTTTTTTTTGAGAAGTATATATATTTGACAGCAACTATGAACACATCACAAAAACACACCCATACAATTTTGACCCCCTTCAACCCCACTTTTATATAGTAAAACTGGGATTTACAGGGGTAAACCATATTTTTCTTATTTCTGTTCTAAAATATAGGTTGGTACTTGTTAGAACTGCCTCATTGGGACGGTCCTTACGTGTACCAACAATCTATATTTTGAGCAGAAATAAGAAAAATATCGTAATTTTTCATCTGGAAATTTTCTATTTTTCAGCGGTAAAATTTACAAAGTATTTGAATTGACATGTTTTCGTAATGCAACTTTCTGCAGTATGTTTAATTAGACAAAAGTGTTAAAATATCAATAATCACACATATCAATTGTTATTTTGGACCTTTTGTCGTTTTAATAAAAAAAATAACTTGTTAAGTTTTATTATGTATGCTTCTTTTGCCAACTTGGGCGTGTTTGTTTCTACCAAAGTTGGCAACTTTTGACAACCAAACATATCCAAAGTTGGCATAAAGAGCATGCATGCATTTCGGTTAGACACCATAACCTCTCTTTATCTTGCTTAGGTCCAAAGCAAAAATGGTGCTACTTAAAAATATATATATATTAAATCAAAAAATATATATATGTGTACATAGATTATATAGAAAAATCATGGTTCCCAAAAATATTCAGATAGTACATACAAACAAATGGTCATTTTTAAAAATATTTCGATAGTACATACAGCAAAATGGTCATTTTTATTTTTCTGTATGTACTATTTAGAAATTTTTAAAAGTGACCATTTTGTTGCATGTTCTATCTAAATATTTTGGGGGAACCAGCATTAAACAGTGTTACATCCAAAACTGCATGGTGTACATGCTGTGCTTCATTGGAAGACTTTCTATGGCATGTTAATCCTTATCCCGCTGCATAAATTAATTAAGCCACTCCCATTGCTGATTATCAACCAATCAGATTACTTGATATAATATATTTGCTCAGTTCACAAACTGCAGGACAAACAGTGTAGATCCTGATAAGATGGCTTCTTCAGAAGTTTAGACAGTTTTCGAAGGTAGGTGTTGTCGTGAACAGCGGGATAAGGGTTAAAATTAAATTTCTCTGTGCACTGTGATTTTATTGTAACAAATACGGTATTTTAATATCGACCAGTGTCACAATTGACATACAGCCATTTTTCTAGTGAACCAGCCCAACTATTAAGGATCACAAAAGAGTCATTCAGTTGTTCACACCAGTAGACTGGTTTTAGTGACTCACAATAATACACAAGAGCCGACAACCAGTCCAGGTGAACATTTATACCTGTATAAAGGAGAATTCTTTACATTGCAGAGTATTTGTCTTCAGAAATCGGAATGTGACTGTTTGATTTTCATTCAAGGTTCAACATGAATTGATAGGGAGGAAGAAATATAAGGATAGAGAGATTGTTGGATAGAAGTATGGCGATAGTGAAGACTTTTCTTTGTGTTTGTAACACGAGGACTGGAAGTTTAATATGTGGTTGTTATACATTGGTAGGTTTATTAGCTTACTTATTTGCATGTTTTTTTTTTGTATCTCCAACTTCAAAAAAGTTTCAGTCTAGGGCATACAATGTCTCTATTTTTTTTTCTGTGTGTCCATGCGTAAGGTTTGCATTCATATCTCTGGGCCCAGTCAGCAAAGAATGACAGCCGATAGCGTTTCAAAGTCGTATTGCTGTTGGCCCGACGTTGGTCCCCTACTGTGTGCTGGCTGGGGGGAGACCATTGACACGATTTTGCAATTTTGAACATACTTAACCCCAATCATTATCCTGCTGAATATTTTAATTAACCTCAACCCTTATTCTGCAGTAACATCCATTTCTGACTATCAGCCGATCAGAATACATGATATAATGTTTTCATTCAAAGTTACCAACTGCATGACTGTAGATCCTGATCAGATGGCTTCTTCTGATCTGGATCTAAACTGTTTGCAAAGGTAGGGGTTGTCGTGAACAGCAAGATATGGGTTAACCCTTATCCTGATGAATAAATTAATTTAGCAACACATACCCATTTCTGCACACACCCAGTTCTCGCTGTCGACCAATCAAATTACTTTATTTATTTTTTTGTTTAATCTACAAACTGCATGAAAAACAGTGTAGATCCTGATCAGATCTGATCTCGGTCTGCACTGTTCGCAAAGATATGGATTGTCATGTTCAGTAGGTCATGGGTTGATATGCAAGTTTTATTATTGTACTGCGACCTCTTTTTAACACTGTTGTTGGGGATCAGAAATCCGGACAAACAGCTGTGTTACCCTAAAAATCCTAAACATTCGGACACCTTGAGGACTTGCTATAATTTCCTAAAATTCTAACAAATTTGTTTCATGATCCAGCAGGGAGTCCAAAAGGTGCAGACCGACTGGCAAACAATGTAGACCCTTCAAGAGCAGTCTGATCTGGGTCTGCACTGTTTGCTTAGGCCTATCTGTCCCAATACTTAGGATCATTATAGTACATCCAAACATAAGCACAATAGATTATGTAGAAAATGGCCATTTATGTATAATTTTAGGATCCATCTTTAAACCATGTTTATCAACAACAATGATGGCCCCCGCCCATCGGGGCTTGAAGAAATATATGGGCTGCATGATGCTTCCACGCAGAGCTGAAACCGACCCGCAAACGAGCACTGGTAAACCGCTTAGAGGATCTAAGCCTGCCCAGGCAAAGCAGAGCGAGTCGGCCTGCCCATGCTTATAAACCCTGTTGGTTTCATTGGGCGGTAGGGCTTGAGATGTCATTTCATCTCAATGTCGGGTAAAAGTCCCACAAAATTGGAAGCAACGTCTCCAAAATGACCTTTACAGTGTTGACGGGGACGTTAAACCTCAAATCAAACAAACAAACAAATCAACAACAATGTTATAATCAACAGTATTAAAAAGAGGCGTGTGTTAGTTAAATTTTGTCATGCCTGCTTTAAAGCATGATGCTATATAGAAGTAGAGTTTTCCATTCTTTCGGTTGTCCATCATTTTGACCTTCAAGACGTCAACATTTGCAACAACCCTAGCATTCACCAGAATCGGAATCACACTAATGTAAAAGTCCATTTTACAAGAACTATAAGAAATTCGTTGACCCATTTTGAACCACAGACTCCAAAATGGGTAGCTGGCAAACAGTGCTGGCCCAGATCAGATGCCACAGAACACGGCATCTGATCAGGGCCTACTCTGTTTGCAAAAAGTTCAGCCATTCTCCAAATAAATTTTGAAGAAAACACAACCTAACTGCCTAAATTTTGAAATGGACTCCTGCTATATATAAGGTGGAAGATTCCATTTGGTACAAAAAGGGTAATGACATTTGGTACATCTATGGATGGCAACTTTAACACAAGCATACATATTTGATCTTGACCTACATACATTTCATGGTAAACTGACTTAAATTTGCAAACTATTGACTTCTAAAGTCCATTTTTCCTTTATTAAGTGAAGCTTTCAAGGGTGTTCATGACAGACTTTCATATGAATTTCTCAGAGAAATAGTGTACACCTGGGCCAAGTTGTTCAAAGCATCGTTAGCTTAACGAGCTCGTTAGTGGTCATACTGTTAACTCTTCTAGCAAGTACAATATCGAAAATTTTGGTATTTTTGCTGAAAAAATGTGAGCAGCTTTTGCGGACGCAAAAGCTGCTCACATTTTTTTCAGCAAAAGTATTAGCATATTTGCCATATTTAATGATCAAAGTTTTAACGATACGTTAACTAACGACGTCGTTAGTTTTGAACAACTAGCCCCTGATCTGATCACGGTCTTCATTGTAAATTACGGTAAAAATCCTAAAATTTGGATACCTTGAGGACTTGTTATAATTTTCCTAAAATTTTAACAAATTTATTTCATGATCCAGCAAGGAGTCCAAAAGGTGTAAGAAGCCTCCATGATGTTGTGGTTATACTACTCGCCCCATAAACTAGGGGTCACGGGTTCAAACCCAGGCTTCTCCAGACTTTCAGATGAGTCTTTAAATCGAGGTCCCGTCTCATTTTGACCTTAGCTGTTGTTAGGACATAAAACTCAAACACTCACTCCAAAAGGTGCAGGCAGAATGGCAAACAGTTTAGACCCTGATCAGACTGCTGCTGATCTAGGTCTGCACTGTTTGCTTAGGGCAGACAGCAGACTGCTCCAAAAGCTTGTTTTTGTTATAGTCACAAACTTTTGAGAAAAGAAATAAAATGGCAGCACATTTAACCTTACTAATTAACATATTGTGTTTTGACCCATTAATGGCAAACAGAATCCGCCATCGTAATATAACTTTTGGACTGGTACATTTCTAATTTTAGGGGTGACAGGGTTATTTTGCTCTTAGTTGTTTAGACAAACAGTAGATACCCTGATCAGATGCTGCATTCTCCAACTTCTGATCAGTGCCAGAACTGTTTGCCATTGTCCACCCATTTTTGGCTGCTAGGCATATAAAAATATGGGTTAATTACTGTTAATGAAGATGACAGATGATTGACATAAACATTTTGACACAATACTATGATAACAATGTAGAATATTGACATTGATGTAACAGTACTAAGTGATGAATGGACAACTGACAAAACAACAATACATGTACTTTCTTAAAACACTACTGACATGGTTATCAGTGCCGTCCCTTTGCTAGTCCATCATGAATGAGCCATTGTACACACAAACCTGTTAATAACACCCTTCGTTATAAAAATTTTGATGGATCCCATAACTATATGGATTCTCTTGATCAATTGATCTCTCACCGCTGTGATTCAAGTCTCGCTCTGGTCACATGTGAAATGCCATGTTCTGCAACAGAAGGTCAGGTGGTTTTTCTCTGTGTACTTCAGTTTTTGCCCACCTCTGATTTATGATTGGCTAAAAATAAGTGAAATAATCTTGAAAGGGCCATAAAACCAAAACAGATCATATAGAATTTTTTTTTCTATTTCAGCTACACATTTTTGTTTGAATATATACACACAGCTGTTTAACAAACCCTTTGGGCGATAGGGCTTGAGATGTCATTTCATCTCAATGTGAGATAAAAGTCTCACAAAATAGGAAGCAACGTCTCCAAATCACATAAATAGTGTTGATGGGGACATAAAACCTCAAGAAACACCTTATCCCCTATTAACAAAGAGATTGTCTGAAGTCATTAAAACAATTACTGCACCAAGCAAAAAAGGGATCTTTCAGCATACATATTCAGCAAAGACCACAATCAGCCTGTGTACAAATGCATTGTGGTAAGAGTCTTCACTGTGTACTTTTGGATGCCCTTTGACACAAAACTTCTTCATATAGTCAGGAAAGGTTGTATTCTAAGTTTGTGTACACTATCTTCAAGTATGTGCACTCAGCAAAGGCTTAAACCAGACTGTAATACAGTCTGGTTTAAGACTTTGCTTAGTGCACATTAGAACCATGGGCACCCAGTCTTCTTAAACCAGACGGTAATACAGTCTGGTTTAAGACTTCACTGTGTGCACATTAGGACGGAACCATCAGGCACTCGGCAAAGTCAAACCAGACTGGAATGCAGTCTGGTTTAAGATTTTGCTGAGTGCACATTAAGACCGAACCATTAGGACCTTGTGCACTTAATGAAGTCTTAAACCAGACTGAAATACAGTCTGGTTTAAGACTTTGCTGAGTGCACATTAGGACGGAACCTTTAGGACCATGTGCACTAAGCAAACTCATGGTTTATGACTTTGCTGAGTGCACAAGCACAAAGAGATAATAAAGTTGCTTATAAATTTGTTGAAGAAAATGACAGTTTCAGAAATTCTTGTGTTTGTGAAAATTTGGTCCAAAGTAGCACAAGTTTTAAGAATTTTACTGGCACCAAGAAAACCAATCTGGCTAAAATGGTGGCAAAAGGAAAATATCCAAGTGTGGACCTTTAACACAGTGTTGCATGGTTTCTGCTTTTGACTAGAAAAAAATGTGTAGAAAGAAGTTTTGGACAGGTTAAGTTTCGAACATTTGTCTTTCTGATAAACTTGGGCCTTTAAGTCAAACATTTAGGTCAAAATGAGTAGTCTACCTCTATGAAGGCAGTATCTGATGCACTGGTTTCAGTTGTGTTATTGTTCCCACTGCAAAGAAAGTGTTCAATTCTCAATGGATCACATGTAAATATATTTAATGCAAATTAAAATGTAGAAAAATAGTTTTGGTGTAAAAAATAGCTTTACTGTCCAGATTACTGTGATCAGATTGAATTACTGAGCAAGACCTGTAGCAGAACTAAACGATGCAATGGAGTGTTACCCACACTGCATTATAGGGAAATCCAGAAAAGTAGAATTTACAGGAGTGTACATTATTTTCTTTATTTTTGCTCAAAAACATAGACTGTGGGTTCTTGAGACGGTACTAATGAGCACCCACAATCTGTGTTTGGACCAGACATAGAAGAAAAATATAAGAAGGTCACTGAAAAATATTAGTTTTAGAGATTTTAGTACATGGGTGTGTTATCGTAATGACTTACTCAATTTAATGATGACCACATTCCTTCTTTAGTCAGCCACCCCAGTGTACATGTAGCTCTTGAGTGACTTGACTAAGAGAACATCAATAGGTCTTAATTCTTTCCTTTGTTGACTCTTCTTTCAGACAAGACCACACTTAATGCAAAATAAAAACAGTCTTATCATTTATTTATTTGATAGACATGAGTCACATCATAAGAAAACCTGCTTTTACGATTTGAGAACAAGAAAAGTGCAGGTCAGCCTGTGCATCCACTGTCTGATCAGCATCTTAGTGTTCACTGCTTGGATATTGGAAATTCGCCCCCGCCCATCGGGGCTTGGAGCAATAGATTGGGCTGCATGGTGCTTCCACGCAGAGCTGAAACTGGCCACACATGAGTACTGGTAAACCACTTTAGAAGGACTAATGCACCAGTCAGTTGTAACCACTGCGCACCCCCGACCTGGACAACTAGAAGCCCTGCACTGCGGGGACCTCCTGAATGTCATTGCCCCACTGTTTATAATAGTTAATTCCACTGGGGTATGTTTGCATAATATCAAAACCCCTGCATTAATTCAGCACTGTGGGGGAACACAGAGGGTAACTACCCCACACATTAGCCCCGCTATCCCCCACCCATCCCTATAGGTGGTGGGGGGAGGCAGGGTTACAAATGACTAGTGCATAAGCCTGTCCAGGCAAAGTTGTGCGAATTGGACCGTCCATGCATATAAACACTATTGGTTTCATCAAGGGGGGGGGGTGGGGCGTGGGGCAGGGATTGAGATGCCATTCCATCTCAACGTTGGGTAAAAGTCCCACAAAATTGGAAGCGATGTCTCCAAAATGACCTAAATAGTGTTCACATCTCAATCCCTGATACCCAATGAAACTGGTGGGGTTTATATGAATTGAACGGTCCGACTCAAATCACTTTGCCTGGGCAGGCTTAGTTAGACCCTCTTAGCAGTTTACCAGTACTCATGTGTGGCCAGTTGCAGCTCTGTGTGGAACCATCATGCAGCCCAGTCTATTAAATCTCCAAGCCCTTATGAAACAAATTTGTTAAAATTTTAAGAGAATTACAGCAAGTTCTCAAGATGTCTGTCAGAATATTTAGGATGTTTACATTAACCCTTATCTTGCTGTTCACGACAACCCCTATCTTTGCAAACAGTGTAGATCCAGATCAGATGGCTTCTGAAGAAGCCATCTGATCAGGATCTACACTGTTTGGTATTCAGTTTATGAATCTGTAGGAATTAATTACATCAAGTAATTTGATTGGTTGATAGACAGAAATGGGTGTGGCTTACATGAATATTCAGCAAGAGAAGGGTTAATACAATTGCTGGCGTCTAGAGCTGAAACCATATTAGTTAAACAACCATGTTATAATCAAACAAAAATGTACCTGATATTATATAGAAAAATGACCATTTGTGGACATATTTCTGCATTATCTATAAGTTTTTGGAAATTTATATGCTAAACAGTTAAAGTGGCATAAGTATGATCCAAAATTAAAACAAACTTACGTCAGATTTACACTAATTGTATTTAGGACAGTTTGTTTTCACAGCCTGAAAGTTGTAATCCAGATTTAATATTGTTTGGTTAAAGATTCTATTTGGGAATTGTTTAGAAAATGGCCATAATCCAAAAAGGATTAAGGGGTTATGTAATGATATTATATTCAGAAATATTGGATTTATTTTATCAGTGTGGGAATGAGATGGGTCTGGGATGGAAAAGGCTTTTAGTCATCCACATAATATCCTGTCTCTTCAAGTGAGACACTGTATGCTTAACCCTTATCGAGCTGTTCACAACAACCCCTATCTTTGCAAACAGTGTAGATCCAGATCAGATGGCTTCTGAAGAAGCCATCTGATCAGGATCTGCACTGTTTGACATTCAATTTATGAATTTGTAGCAATAAATTACATCAAGTAATTTGATTGGTTGATAGACAGAAATAGGTGTGGCTTAAATGAATATTCAGGGTTAAATGGGTCTTTGTTTCCTCTCCCAGTTTCTGGTAATGCCATAAAAATCCAGACTATATTTGTCAGTTCTCTTAGTGTTTGTGTGTATTTGAATTGTTCATCACACAAACACGCCTATATAGTTTTCATCTCCTTGAACCCCACGTTTATGTAGTAAAACTGGGGTTAACAGGGGTAAACCTTATTTTTCTTATTTCTGCTCTAAAATATAGATTGTGGGTGCAGAGCTGAAACTGACCGCACAAGTATTGCTAAACCGCTTAGAAGGACTAAGCCTGTCAAAGGCAAAGTCCTGCGAGTCAGGCCATCCAGTGCATAAAAGCCCCTTTGATTTCATTGGATTGAGATCTCATTTCATCTTAATGTTTGGTAAAAGTCCCACAAAGTTGGAAGCAACTTCTCCAAAATGACCTATATATTGTTGATTGCGATGTTAAACATCAATTCAAACAAACAAAAACAAGGGCTTTCCAACTTAGAAACGTCTTTGTTGCATTAACAATATAAATAAATTCTTTTTTGATTTGAGCACAAAAAAAATTACTTATTGGCTCCTTTTTATTTCCAGTCAGTAGGTTCATTGTGATCTACATTCCAGTGGTGACCTTTTTTGTCACTTTAATGTCAGTGTAATCTAACATCAAAATAGAAAAACCCCTTATTTCACTATCTTGTCCATGTCATACGTAAAAGGTCCCGTGTGATCACAACCTCACTCATGCAACCCTCAGAGATAGTTAGCTTTTCTTTATTTCATTTATAATGTATGCGAACAGTAAAGGCTCGGGTAAGACTGCGCTAATGCGCAGTCTCACCCGAGCCTTCACTGCTCGCATCTCCGGTATTGACCCTTTTGTGTTCTAAGACCCCTTTTGATTTGCCACATTATGTGACCCTGTTGCTAAACGTGTCAAAAGGACGATTGTCTAAAACTCACAGCATGACTTAGATATATGAAGCCAATTGTTGTTTGATTTCCGATTCACTGTAAATGTCCCATTGAGCTCTTTAACTGTTCCCTTGAAGGGGCATAAATTGTCCTCTTTGTGCAACATGTCATACCAGGCCTGCTTAGTGTATGGGTCGATAAATCGTTTAAGAGGAAAATTGTGGGGTGTCTGATTTAGGTTTGGACTAGGAGCGGAAATGTTGACCAGACACACAAAAAATCCATTAATAAGTTTTCAATTTTAACAAATGCATCCTTTGCTATAAAATTTATTTATTTATTTATTTATTTATTTATTTATTTTCTTTAACCCTTTTCCTGTCCAATTCAGTCAGACCCATTTCTGTCTTTGAACAAATCAGATTACTTGATGTAATTTATTCCTACAAATACATAAACTGAATATCAAACAGTGTAGATCCTGATCTGGATCTACACTGTTTGTAAAGATAGGGATTGTGTGAACAGCAGGATAAGGGTTAAAGCAGAATACCAAAACAAAGATAATAAAGCAATATTTGTACATGTGTAAAATTCACAAGCTCAAGTTGAACATGTCAAGTTATTTTCTTTTTGCTGGTCAAATATTTTGCCCTCTGAAGCAGGAAAAAATGTTATTATATTGTATCAAAACTGTGTTTTCATTCACTTACATGTATAGACAAGTAGATTGCTCCCCCCCCCCCCCCAATTGGGGCTTGAAGAAAAAGATTTGGCTGCATTTTGCTTCCAGGCAGAGCTGAAACCAACTGCACATGAGTACTGGTAAACCGCTTAGAGGTTCTAAACCTGCCAAGGAAAAGTGGTGCAAGTCAGACTATCCAGTGCATATAAGCCCTATTGGTTTCATTGGGCAGTAGGGCTTGAGATGTCATTTCATCTCCATGTTGGGTAAAAGTCAAAATTGGAAGCAACGTCTCCAAAATGACCTATACAGTGTTGACGGAGAAGCCTCCGTGGTGTAGTGGTTACGCTACTCCCCTTGTAAACCAGGGGTCACAGGATCAATCTCAGGCTTCTCCAGATTTCCGGATGAGACTTTAAACCGAGGTCCCATCTGGCTATGAGCTCAGCTGTTGGTGGGATGTAAAACTCAAACACTCACAGTGTTGACGGGGACATTAAACCTGAGTTCAAACAAACAAAATGGACAAGCAGACATTATGGTAAATGTATGCGGAGATTGTTGACTATATAACCTATTCAACGAAACCTGCTCTAGTATTTTCAAAAAGTAAAGTTGACACCAATTTAGGGTGCAAGATTTTGCTGTCTGCTGAAGTTTTTAACGCTCTGCATGCTGGGTATTTTTTTTTTTCACAGCAGACGACATTTTGAAATATTTTCCTAATTTTTCTGGAAAGCAGGATTTGACATCTCATGCAAATTGTCTTCTATGGAGACAATTTGCATGAGATGTCAAGTCCTGTTTTCTGGGAAATATAAGAAAAATATCAACAGTTTGTCGTCTGCTGAATTCGCTAAAGTGCTAAAGGTTAAATCAAAGCACTGACAGCACAGGTGGGTCAATTGTCTCTGAGTGTAAGCTAGGAAAATGAATGGGGACTTCAACTGTTTTTGTTTCACCTTAAAAAAAGCTTCCTGTATTCTTAGCAAACTGTGTAGACCCTAATCAGATTCCACATTCTATGGCATCTGATATGGGTCTACACAGTTTGCAAAAACCCAATACATTATTTCCAGTCCAGATTCTGTACAGAGAACCCTCTTACACAAGACTATGACCTTTCACGGATAAGAATATGTGCCTATTAAGATTTCTGATAAGTCAGTGATAGCATGTGGACTTTAGCACTGAAGAGCTTTGATGTTTAGTAACTTTGGGTCAGTTGACAAACAGTTGCTCCAAAATTACTCTCACTATTGTCCTGCTGAACAAGGAAATGCTTAACCTTTGTACACAGTGTAGATACTTATGAGATGGCTTCTGATCAGTATCCACACAGTTAGACATTCAGTCCATGAATTTGTAGGAGTAAATTACGTTAGGTAATATGATTGGTTGAAAGATAGAAACAGGTGTAGCTAAATTAATTTATTCAGCAACATATTAAGTGTTAATATTAATATATCAGTTATTACATGTTTGTGGTAGTCAGAGACAAACTGCTGACTGTAGGTGTGTTTCCATAAGTTTCTAATTGTGTTTTCACAAGAACAACAGTTTGGTTTCATTGGGTGGCAGGGCTTGAGATGTCATTTCATCTCAATGTTGGGTAAAAGTCCCACAAATTTGGAAGCAATGTCTCCAAAATGACCTACACAGTGCTAACGGGGACGTCTAACCTTAATCAAACAAAACAAACAAGAAAAGCAGAAAAGAGCAGACTGAGGTAGGTAGCAGATAAATTATTTTTCGCTACATTTCACAATAAGTATCAGATATTGAAAACAATTTTAAGGTTTCAAAAAGTGTTTAAAACTTCACAGAAAAATTCATCCATTTGTAGGTCAAGATAAAATCTTTTAATACCTTTGCTGACCACAATCTGTCCGACAAAGGGCATAAGACAAAGTTTGGTCTTACTGTCGCCTCTCTTTCTTTCAACAGTGACACTTGCTTTATGGGTGTTTCTACGACATAAAAAGACTATAAAAAGCTCGTAATAGGATAGTTTACTCGTGTAATGGGATGATAAAGCAAGCTATTTTCCTTCATTTTGTTCTTTAAATGAACAGCCCGAAGCCTAAAATAAAAGTAAATTCCTTAAATATTGTCTAATTTTACAGCTTTAAAAGTGAAATTACTTCTTTTATTGACTTGCCTTACCATTCATTTACGAATTATCAGCATTTCCCATAAAACCTTTAGCAGTTTCAAATTCAGTTTCAAATCAACCATTAGGTTTCAAAATGTTTGGAGACAGCCAAAATTTTTTATTTTATGAATATTTTTATGTTTAAGATAATCTTTATTTAATCTTACATACGAGTTAACTAGCAGTGTGTTTATTTTTATCATACATGTATGACCTCGCATTTGAGAATGAAATACCGGTAATATTAATGCCATGTATTAAATTTGGTATACTGTTTCAAAACGTTCAGCCATTTTCCAGTGAAATTTTGAAAAAACACAACCTGACTCGCCTAAATTTTGAAATAGACTCCCGCTATATATAAGGAGGAAGATTCCATTTGGTACAAAAAAAATTTAAAGATGGCTATATTATCTGTACATTTTTGTATGCATAACTTATATGGTTTGTGCTTTAGATACTTACAAAAGTGTTATAAAGAGGTTATGTTACAGTATCATTTAGATTATTTTCAAATTTGGTGCAAGGTACCATGCTCAGTCAGCTTTCAGACAGAAAGAGGGAAGAAACTGTGCATTATATGAGCCTCGCCAAGCGAATTTGTGTCTTTGAGCATTCCATCATGACAAATTTTAACTGTGCATTCCCAGCCATTCAGAGGGGCCAGGGATATGGCTTTCTGTCTGAAGGTTCCTCTTGATTCACTGCTTGTATGAGCGAGCAGGGAAGGTTCTGGCGAGACTGCGCGGATGCGCAGGCTCGCCTGAACCTTCGCTGCTCGCATAGGCTTTAACTACGAAAATCACTTGACGGGGGCCCATATTAAATATTTGTGTCCTTTTATTTCAGACAATATCTCTGATGTGTCTAGTGTACTACCTGTTCAGATATGTTGGTCACAAGATTATTGAGAACTCTCCGGAATACCAGGGGATTATCTACGGAGGCTTTGTGTTATACGGGTTCATGATAGTCACTTCTCTCATTATAATTCCAGGAGTTCAACTGGTAAGACGACAAATTGATTGTTTTGTATGGTCGGTCTGAGCTACCATGGTCAATAAGAACAATTATCATCTGCTGTGTCGTAACCTTGAAAGTCATTTTTGCAAACAGTGTGGACCTAGATCAGACTGATCCTTTGATCCACACAGTTTGCCTGTATGCAAAAATATTTTTAAAAAGTTTGCAAGAAAATTCAGCAGATGACATATATGTAAGCAGACAACATTTTCAGATGTAGTTTTTCTCGGCATCTTAAGGGTTAAAGTTTGCAAGAAGTTTCAGGATGGAATCTTCCCCCTTATATTGAGAGGAGTCCATCACGATATTTAGGGGTGTCAGGTTAGTTATTGATAGAAATTTATTTAATCTATATTCCACCTAATAAGTTTGGAGCAGTTTGGAGTGGACCATTTCCAACTATAGGGGTGTCAGGTTTGTTTTATGGAAACTGAACAAAAATGAAACTGTTTAGATCCAGATAAGACGCTTCGTTCTGTGGCGCCTGATCTGGATCTACACTGTTTGTCAATGTCCCGAAAATGGGCCGCGAGGCATATATGGGTTAAAAATGGCCAAAATTTCTGGAAATAGTGAAGGCCTTGATCAGACGCTGTGTTCTGCAGCATCTTATCTGGACCTGCTTTGTTTTCCAGTGATCCTTCCCAGGGTCAGTCTGATCTGATTTGATCTGGTTGAAGCTCCCCCACAGATTTGTGTCCAAAAGGGTAGCTCAAGTTCTGTATTATTGCATGTTGCAGTTCATAAATTTACCAAGATCTGGTGTGAGTTTCACTTTTGTCAGTCACTTACCAATCCCCCTTCACTAAATTTTTACTAAATAAGCCTATAAATAAGACGTTAAGTAAATCTTGTCAGATCCTTAATTTTGACAAGTATCATTTAATACTACAAAACACCAGTATTTTAACAATAAATTCTTCCATAAAAGCATGAGTACAGTATAAGATTACAATGTTTGGTCAATTAAGGGAGAGAAAAGAAATTAGTGGGCCACTTTAGATAAAAGGTAGTTTTTGTCACCTGGATTTGCGGGAAAGACATGTGGCATGTTACCTTGTGGTAAGATCTTTATTTGGTTTCCAAACATTCAGACTAGATTTGCTAATCTGTTTGTTGGGAAACCAGTTGAAGATAAGACCCTTGTTTTTCCATTTTTCAAAAGGGATAATAATGCCTCTGGTATTTTGCTTCTATATTTTGGCTTTTATAAGTCATTCAAAAGTAATTTTGCTTTGTCAGTTTATTGTCACGGCTGCTAAAGTCACGCCTGCTCAAAGCATGGCTAAATATAGGAGTTTGGTTTTCCTTCTTTTCTTCCATTTATCAATTCGTCAACATTTGCATCAACCCCAACAGTGTATCTGACCCATTGTATACTAGGGGGGGACTTCCATTGCTCCATGTTGGACAAGTCCATTTGTCATATAAGGTTTGTCTATTTTTGATGCAAAATTCTGTTAGAAATAGTGCAGGCCCTGATCAGACGGTGCATTCTGCGGCATCTGATCTAGACCTGCACTGTTTGCCAAGGTACCCCTTTAAGGGCTTCCCCGCATGCACTGGGTTAAGGGTTAAACGAAGTAGTTCAACACAGTTTTTCCAACCTACACACTCAGAGACACCAACCCACCAGTGCTGTCAGTGCTTCTATATTATTATTATAAAGTTAAGCCCCCGCCCATCGGGGCATGGAGAAATAGACTGGGCTGCATGATGCTTCCACCCAGAGTTATATTTAATCTACAGCACATGAGTACTGGTAAACCACTTAGCGGGTCTAAGCCTGCCTAGGCAAAGTGGTTCGAGTCGGACCCTCCCTACATATAAACCCTTTTGGTTTGTTTGGGTGGCAGGGCTTGAGATGTCATTTCATCTCAAGTGTCTGTTTAAGTCCCAAAAAATTGGAAGCAATGTCTCCAAAATGAACTGAATAGTGTTAATGGGGACATAAAACCTCAGTTTGAACAAAACAAAATCTTTTGAAAGTTTACTGATTGCCATTTGAAACACGAAGTCCTGGTACTTGCAGACAGTTCTAATGCACTTGCGTCTGTAACGTGACGTCTGATTGGATAATGTCAAAAACTTGTGAAAGTATATTCTGGGATATACTCTCAGGAACATGACATCATCATTTAACATCGCTTTTCATCGGCTGACATTCAGTTTTACGCAGCTCTAAAGCGCTTGCCGCCTTGTGCAAAATACGTGGTACAATTTTTAACTTAACTTAATAATTGCATTAGAACATTAACAGCGATGACTGTATTGAAAAGCGTCATTTGGGGAGGTAAATCGTCCATTTTAGGGACGCAAATTCCGTTTAAGGCTCTGCTAAACAAAATTTCTGACCTTAAAACCGGCGATTTACCTCCTGAAATGGCAATTTTGAATACAGTTAGCCCCTAAATCATAAATTACATTAACAAGCAGTAAAAGATACTAATGAAACATGTTTTTTTTTTTTTCAGGATAAGCGTTATTTATTGTTGCCATGGATATATGTAACGATTCTTGTGGTGCTATATGATACTGGCTCAGCAGCCCTACTCACAACTGTACATCTAGAAAGAGAAAAGGTTTGTATATACGCTAGATATTGTACTTAATAGAACAACAATTTCATCACTGACAATCACGTTAAACTAACGATGAATTGAACAACTGGGCCCTGATATTTTGTTTGTGTGCAGTATTTCACTGTTAGAAAAACTGTCCAGATTTATTCTTGCATAATTGTAGCATTCATTACACATATAATACATACATGTTATGCAAACTATCTGCAGCAAAGAGAAAAATTGTGAAAATAAAGTATTTTTTTTTTATTTACCATAGGAGCTCCTCTTAAAGAAAAGAATTTGCACCCCCTGGGAGCAAATTCTTTCCTTTAAGAATAGCTCTCTGTTGTGAGTAATAATTTTTGCTTCTGACTACAGCACTGCCAAAATGTAATTTTATCATACAACACTGTTGTAAAGTAATGGATAACGTCATGTTACAAAAACTATAGCACCACATGTGTTGCTGGCTCCTGCCTATCGGGGCTTGAAGAAATAGATGTGCTGCATGATGCTTCCATGCAGAGCTGAAACCGACCATCCACAGAGTCCATCCATGCTTTTAAACCCTATTGGTTCCATTGAGCGACAGGGCTTGAGTTGTCATTTCATCTTGATGTCGGGTAAAAGTCCCACAAAATTGCAAGCAACGTCCCTAAAATGATAATACAGTGTTGACGGGGATGTTAAACCTCAAAATCAAACAATAACCACTTGTTGTAACGCCATGCCTTTCTTCGTGATAACTCTGTTTTCTTCTGAAATTTTTTGGCAATAAAATCCAATTGAAAATTGCTCCATGATAAACAGGATTCTACACTTGTGGTAATTATGCCCCCGGAATCTAAGAGATTCGGGGCATATAGTTTTTGGTCTGTCTGTTTGTCTGTCTACAAAAACCTTAACATTGGGCATAACTTTTGAATGGTAATAGATAGAGCTTTCATATTTCACATGTGTATACCTTATCACAAGACCTTTCCAGTGGTACCATAATTTTTGATCGCGTGACCTTGAACTTGACCTTTGACCTATTTTTTACAAAATTTTTAAAAACATTAACATTGGCCATAACTTTCGATTGGTAAGTGATAGGGCTTTCATATTTCACATGTGCATTCCTTATCACAAGACCTTTCTAGTGGTACCATAATTTTTGATCTCGTGACCTTGAACTTGACCTATTTTTTACAAAATTTTTCTGTTTGTCTGTCTGTCTACAAAAACCTTAACATTGGTATAACTTTTGAATGGTAATAGAGCTTTCATATTTCACATGTATATACCTTATCACAAGACCTTTCCACAAGACCTATTTTTTACAAAATTTTTAAAAACATTAACATTGGCCATAACTTTCAATTGGAAAGTGATAGGGCTTTCATATTTCACATGTGCATTCCTTATCACAAGACCTTTCTAGTGGTACCATAATTTTTGACTTTGTGACCTTGACCGTGATGTTTGACCTACTTTTTAAAAACTTTAACATTGGCCATAACTTTCGATTGGTAAGTGGTAGGGCTTTCATATTTCACATGTGCACTCCTTGTCACAAGCCCTTTCTAGTCGTTCCATAATTTTTGACCTCGTGACCTTGACCTTGACATTTGACCTACCGGGTACTTTTATAAACTTTAACATTGGCCATAACTTTCGATTGGTAAGTAGTAGGGATTTCATATTTCACACGTGCACTCCTCGTCACAAGACCTTTCTAGTGGTACCATAATTTTTATCCATCCAGACACACCCCCCCCCCCCTCAAGGTCAAGGACACTGTGGCTATTTTTAGAAAAACTTTGTCATCGCTATAGCGCCAACATTTCTTTACTGATTTCAATATAACTTCACACAAATGTTCCTTATGACAATATCTCGAGCGAGTTCGACTTTCAAGGTCATGACCTCAAGGTCAAGGTCAATGTGTCTATTTTTAGAAAAACTTTGCCATCGCACTAGCGCCTACATTTTTTCACCAATTTCAATATAACTTCACACAAATGTTCCTTATAAAAATATCTTGAGCGAGTTTGACTTTCAAGGTCAAGGTCACTGTGGCTATTTTTAGAAAAACTTTATCATCACTCTAGCACTTACATTTCTTCACCGATTTCAATATAACTTCACACAAATGTTCCTTATGACAATATCTCTAACGAGTTCCACTTTCAAGGTCAAGGTCACTCTGGCTATTTTTAGAAAAACTTTGTCATCGCTCTAGCGCTTACATTTCTTCACCGATTTCAATATAACTTCACACAAAATTAATGTTCCTTATGACAATATCTCGAGCGATTTGGACTTTCAAGGTCAAGGTCACTGTGGCTATTTTTAGAAAAACTTTGTCATCGCTCTAACGACTACATTTCTTCACTGATTTCAATATAACTTCACACAAATGTTCCTTATGACAATACCTCAAATGAGTTCCACTTTCAAGGTCAAGGTCACTGTGGCTCTTTTAAGAAAAACTTTGTCATTGCTCTAGCGCTTACATTTTTTCACCAATTTCAATATAACTTCACACAAATGTTCCTTATGACAATATCTCTAGAGAGTCCCACTTTCAAGGTCAAGGTCACTGTGGCTATTTTTAGAAAAACTTTGTCATCGCTCTAGCGCCTACATTTCTTCACCGATTTCAATATAACTTCACACAAATGTTCATTATGACAATATCTCAAGCGATTTCGACTTTCAAGGTCAAGGTCACTGTTGCTATTTTTAGAAAAACTTTGTCATCGCTCTAGCGACTACATTTCTTCACCTATTTCAATAGAGCTTCACACAAATGTTCCTTATGACAATATCTCTATACGAGTTCGACTTTCAAGGTCAAGGTCACTGTGGCTATTTTTAGAAAAACTTTGTCATCGCTCTAGCACTTACATTTCTTCACAGATTTCAATATAACTTCACACAAATGTTCCTTATGACAATATCTCAAGCGATTTCGACTTTCAAGGTCAAGGTCACTGTGGATATTTTTAGAAAAAACTTTGTCATCGCTTTAGCGACTACATTTCTTCACTGATTTCAATATAACTTCACACAAATGTTCCTTATGACAATACCTCGAGCGAGTTCGACTTTCAAGGTCAAGGTCACTGTGGCTATTTTTAGAAAAAATATTGTCATTGCTCTAGCACTTACATTTTTTCACCAATTTCATAAATGTTCCTTATGACAATATCTCGAGCGATTTTGACTTTCAAGATCAAGGTCACTGTGGCTATTTTTAGAAAAACTTTGCCATCGCTCTAGCACCTACATTTATTGATGGATTTTAATAGAACTTCACACAAATGTTTCTTATGATGACATCTCGAGTTCCTTTGACTTTCAAGGTCATGACCTCAAGGTCAAGGTCACTGTGGCTATTTTTAGAAAAACTTTGTCATCGCTCTACCGCTTACATTTATTAACAGATTTTAATGTAACTTCACACAAAAGATGCTTATGATAATATCTTGAGCAAGATCTACTTTTGTGGTCAAGGTCACTATGGCTATTTTTAGAGAAACATTGTCATCACTCTAGTTTTACCTCGTTACCTTGATGTTTGACTTTTTTTTAAATTTAACATTGGCCATAACTTTCAATTGGTAAATGATAGGGCTTTCATATTTCACATGTGCATACTATGTCACAAGACCTTTTCAACAATCCAATAATTTTTTACCTTGTAACCTTGACCTCCTTTTTTAAGACTTGAACATTGGCCATACCTTTTGATTGCTTAGTGATACTGCTTTCATATTTAACATGCGCTGTCCGGGAGCATCAGTGTTTCACAAACACATCTTGTTTCATTTAAAAAATATTAAACTCGCCAGACAAAGCAACAGATAAGGTAGATTTTTTGTGATAATTAAAGGATAGTTTTTGTCGGTCATTTCTCCACAAAAACCTGTGTTGTGGGTATTCATTAGAACCACCTCAGCGAGGCAGTTCTAATGAATTCCCACAACATAGATTTATATGATGAAATAAGGAAGGTTATCCTTCAATTATCACCAGGTACCCACCTAATCTGTTGTTATGCCAGAGGCTCATTTCAACATGATACACAGGATCTTAAATTTTTTATCATTTCATATGAAATTTATGAAACTCGCCACAGGCTTGTTTCATAAATTACATATGAAATGAGCACTTGGGTAAGACTTCATATTTCTTGTTTTATTTTCAGACACTGCAGCTCTGGGAAGTAGTTTGGGTTTTCTTTTACTGCATAAGACTTGCTACAAATGTAAGTATCCGAAAAAATGTGTCATAGTTGCCACCTCTAGTAACCCTTATCCTGTTGAAAACCGCAACCTTTACCTTGCAAACAGTGTAGATCCTGATCAGATGGCTTCTGTCAGAAGAAGCCATCTGATCAGGATCTACCCTTTGCAAACAGTGTAGATCCTGATCAGATGGCTTCTTCTGTCAGAAGAAGCCATCTGATCAGGATCTACAGTGTTTGACATTCTGTTAGCAAATTTGAATGAATATTACATTTCATCAAGTAATTTGATTGGCTGATAGTCAGAAATGGGTGTGGCTAAACTAATTTATTCAACTGGACATGAGTTAAGCATTAACTTGTGGTGCGTTTGATATACCTGGCTTAGAATCTGGACTCCAAATCACGGTTTCTAAATCACAGACATGATTCTGCCACTTTAAAAACGGTATGTTTCAATTCTATGAATCCGCTAGTTTGGTTGCACTTGAATCATTTTGAAACATGCACCTGATTCTGTCTTGTGTTTCTATTTCACACAAATAAAAGGCTGAAACAGAAACATGATTTCGAATCCTGATTCGAACACACCCTTGTTTTAAGCAAGCTTGTATTGAGTTCCCTTCTTTAAAATTGCATTATGATAAAACAGAAGAAATCTCTTAACTTGACAGTGGCCCCCGCCCATTGGGACTTGAAGAAATAGATGGGCTGCATGATGCTTCCACGCAGAGCTGAAACCGACCCACACACGAGTACTGGTAAACTGCTTAGAGGATCTAAGCCTGCCCAGGCAACGCGGTGCGAGTGTCGGACGGTCCATGCTTATAAACCCTATTGGTTTCATTGGGCGGCAGGGCTTGAAATGTCATTTCATCTCAATGTCGGGTAAAAGTCCCACAAAATTGGAAGCAGTGTCTCCAAAATGACCTTTACAGTGTTGACGGGGAAGTTAAACCTCAAACAAACACTTCACTTGAAAACTCATACTGATTTAAAAGTCTTAACAAAAAAGCCTTAAGCATCTTTTAAAAGAGATTTCATCAAAACTACAGATTGTAAAAGCAAGCGCGGCAGCAGTTAAGGAAAGGGTCATCTTCATACATCATGAAAACACGCCTGTATAATTTTGACCCGGTTTAACCCTACTTTTATGTATTAGAACTGGGATTTACATGGGTTAACATTAGTTTCATATTTCTGCTCAAAATCATAGATTGTGAGAACCGCCTCTGCAAATTTTCATATTTTTGGTGGTAAATTTTTCAGTAAATTTGAATAGGCGTGTTTTCGTAATGTTAGTGACAAGCAAAGGTTCAGGCAAGCCTGTGCGTACACACAGTCTCACAAGTTTGCTGCTTGCCGACATCCAAAGGAGACCTTGATGTACATGTAACATTATGCAAGAAGACGTCCGTCTCGTCCCATACGGTAGCTGTGCAAGTTATTTGACGATTAACCAATTGTATAGTAGTGGACCCTTCCATTGCTATATGTTGGAAAAGTCCATTTGTCATATAAGGGGTGGTAGGCCTATTTTTCTTTTTTATTCTATTTTTGATGGAAAATTTTGTTAGCAAATAGTGCAAGATCAGATGCCGCTTTCTGCAGCATCTGATCTGGGCCTGCACTGTTTGCCAAGGTATCCCTTTAAGGTTTTACCGCATGCAACGGGTTAAATATCTGAGGATGCACAGGCCCTTTTCTCATGTCAGCATTTTCTAAAATGTACAAATAAAGGGTACATGTGCTTCTGTTAGATTAGGTCTGCTGATAATACCATAAAATAAATTGCTGTAATTATATTGTTCAGCCTTTCATGTTAAATATCCAGTGACATGTGAAACCATTATGGCAGTATGGCAAACAGTCCAGAGCCTGATCAGACTCTGATCTGGGTCTACACTGTTTCCAGAGGCTCAAATTCTAGGTTTAATTTATCATGCTGTTTAGTCTGATCTTGGTCATCACTGTTCGCTGCAGGCCTCTATGTCCAAGTTGGTAAGAGTGCTGACTCTTAATCATTAGTCTCCCACTTCTGTGTGATACATAATCAAGCCTCACTTAGGTCACATGTGAAATGCAAAGGTCTGTAGCAGAACGTGAGATGGTCTTTTCTCCAGATACTCTCGTTTTGCCCACATCTGGTTAAAGAATGGTTTGATATAAATGAAATAATCTTGAAAGGGCAGTTAAAATCAAAATAAAAACTACTTCTGCAGACTCCCCGTATAGAAATTGGTATCCTGTTCTTGTTGAGTCAATATTTTTCATCTCTATTTTCAGTGTTACTGTTTTACGTGTGTTGTGTCTCAATACCAAGAGCTGTCAGATGGCAGGGGAACATATGATTATTTTTATAAACAGGTAACTTAAATATTCTTTACCCTTAAAGGTGCATTATTGAGCTACCGGGTCTCAAAATTTTTTTCTGGTTTTTATCTTCAATGCCTACTCCTTTGTCATGTGTACACTTTTGGAGCCAAATACAGCTTCAGAACTTTATGAAAATGGTTGTTTTCATTCGTGTTTACCCTTCGCTCTGAACATGTGTTCGGAATTTCTGTTCTAAAAATAAATCTGTCACTTTACACATACATGGCGACAGTATCGTCCCTTAGTGTAGTTACTTATGGCATGGTATTCAGCGTCATATTTTTTCCGATTCAGGCATGGCCAAAGCAAACAAGTCCAAAAATGAATGTCGCATAACGTCATATATGGGGATTCTATTTTTGTCACGAACTAAAAATAGATCTAACTAGTGTTCGAAACCTAGTTAGGGAATCCCTTTCAAACTCGTTTACCTGTCATCATAATTGTTCGCAGTTTTGCATAAAATGCATTCATTTGTATTGTTTTAAAGAGAAATACTGGCTATATGTATTTTATTTTTGGAAGTATTTTTTCCAGATAGCTCAATAATGCACCTTTAAGCTGCTGAGAAACTATATCTGAAAGTGTCGTCTGCCAAATATTCTGGCAAACGTTTTTAAACGTTTTTAAAAATACTTTTGCATACAGGCAAACAGTGTGGGCCTAGATCAGACTGCTCCTGTGGGAGCAGTCTGATCTGGGTCCACACTGTTTGCAAAAATGACTTTTAAATGTCGTATGATAAATTGAATCTTGCATTTGTGTTCATGTATTATTGAATTTATTAAACTCATTGAGGAAAAGGGATAAAATGCTCCGCAAAGCCTCGCATTTTATCCCTTTTCCTCAACCCTTTTAAGGTGGCACTACAGTAAAAAAAATCCCCTTACTCACAATGTAAATTGGGGCATATTCCATGTTCTACCACATTTCAGCAAGTCTAATGCTTCCATTATGAGGCATATAATTTGACAGGCTGACCATTTACCTTCCAGAAGAAGCTAAAAAATATGTATGCTGTGCGGCATATTTTGGCCTTTTTGGCAGCCAGTGTCAACAAACCCATACCGCAGCGAATAAATCCAGGCATTTCCAGTGGCCAGTCAGCACAATTTTATGGTTCAATTTAAATCAGCTGCATTTTACAATAGCATATAGCTACTAATATTTCTCCTAATAAACAATAATACTTCTCAGAAAAATAATGGCTTAGCACCAAATCCAATCAGGAGCAGCAGAATATTCAATTCTGTACTGAAAGCTCTCCCCAAAGCAAGTGCAGCTTTCATAAAGACCAATTATTTACTGTAGTGCAACCTATACCAAACCCTAATTTCTTTATGATCCACCAAAAGAATTGCCAAACACAAGTTTAGACCATATCTAATAATATAGTCATGCATAATTAATGTTCAGTGACAAAGAATCTTTAAACTTTGCGAAAAAGTTATCACTTCCAGATTCTACGATGAAAGCCGGACAAACCATGTTTTGTGAAAAAGCACAAAGTTTACCTCTTTCCAGGATGGAACCCAGAAACCGGCTTGCATCAGTGCTTCTTCTCAGATGTCTTTGGAATACTTTAATCCTAAAATGCACTAAATCATGTCCTATTAGCAGCCATGCTAGAAATTGTGGCTGTTCTCACACCTATACCCCCTAATTTCAGTAAAAATTGGCATTTTGAGGATATTTTGGGGACAAAACCTTGATGAAAATGATTATAAATGCCTTAATGCTATGAGAAATGTCTGAATATATCTATTCAAATCTTGTAACATGAACCCAACCAGTAAGAACTTATAACGGCTGAGAAAACTCATTGCAATATTGCAGCGGGCTGTTCGGAGAGACAATTTTGAAATTTTGCATTGGCTTGAGACCCTTGTCTAATGCCAAGTAACCTCAGTGTTATATTCAATATTGAGTATTTTCTTTTTCTTGTGTTCCTATTTAGACATTTACTGCAGGTCTGTTTTCCAAACAGACCAATGGCAACTGATTTACATGGCTTTTAAGTACCCCGCCCTCCAATTACATGGAACAGAAGCAAAAACTTATAAAATACACCCAGTTAGTCCTAAATTAGCACTAAGCTTACAATTTGTACAGTTTCTGGGACAAAATACATGCCAGGAAGATCCACTTTAAGATACAGAATTGGAGGGAACCTATTATGTGTGAAAATATTATGTAATGAATGAAAACATTAGAGGGGAGCTGATTTTTCTACTTTCGGTTTAGGTGGCACTACAGTAAAAAAAATCCCCTTACTCACAATGTAAATTGGGGCATATTCCATGTTCTACCACATTTCAGCAAGTCTAATGCTTCCATTATGAGGCATATGATTTGACAGGCTGACCATTTACCTTCCAGAAGAAGCTAAAAAATATGTATGCTGTGCGGCATATTTTGGCCTTTTTGGCAGCCAGTGTCAACAAACCCATACCGCAGCGAATAAATCCAGGCATTTCCAGTGGCCAGTCAGCACAATTTTATGGTTCAATTTAAATCAGCTGCATTTTACAATAGCATATAGCTACTAATATTTCTCCTAATAAACAATAATACTTCTCAGAAAAATAATGGCTTAGCACCAAATCCAATCAGAAGCAGCAGAATATTCAATTCTGTACTGAAAGCTCTCCCCAAAGCAAGTGCAGCTTTCATAAAGACCAATTATTTACTGTAGTGCAACCTTAATAGATTCAATAATACATGAGCACTCATGAAAGATCCTCTATGTTTTGTGGGAAGGTTTTGGAAGATTTTATTATTCTCATCTTGAAAATGTATGTTATGTGTACTCACTGAGGCAATTCTAATGAGGACACACAACCAAGTCAGCACAAAATGATAGGCCTGTGTTGGGCCAATGTCAATGCAACTAATGTGATATCAACGTTGGCCCAACATTTTGTTCTGGCTTGGAGGCTTGGAACATTCCTTAATTTGAAAGGAATTTGAAAATGTCTCCTTAGCAGATGTTATGACTAACACACTTTTACTCAAACTAACCCTATTTTGAACAGTTTTTCATGCTTTACAAGGTAATCAAGCTACTAATGTTTGACTGCATTTTTGATGAGCCGTAAAAGATGGCCTCCTAGGAAATTAATTTAAGTATATGTCACATTTAAAAGTACCACTTTTTAACCCAAAAGATGCCAATCACGACAATTGTCGTTTGCTTTGACATCTGCCGGTTATTTTAAAAGTCAAGTTTGCAAACAGTGTGAACCCAGATCAGACTAATCTGGGTCCACACAGTTTATCTGTTTGCAAAAATATTTTAACAAGTTTGCAAAAAGATTCATCAGACAACATTTTCAGGTGTAGTTTTTCTTGGCATCTTAAGGGTTAACCCTTACAGTATCAGTCGAGACTAACAGATGCTATTTACAAAGAATTTTTTTTTTCTAATTTATAAGTGAGTGGCAGATGACTCAAATGTAATGTCAAGCCTTATTTTCTCAGAAAAAATAATAAACTCATCTTGTCTAGAAATTTCCTTGGTTAAACCTTTTGCTTCATGACATGATAGATGTTCCATAATATTTTGGGATTTTTTAACCCTTATCTTGCTGAATATTCATTTAAGCCACACCCATTTCTGTCTATCAACCAATCAAATTACTTGATGTAATTTATTGCTGCAAATTCATAAACTGAATGTCAAACAGTGTAGATCCTGATCAGATGGCTTCTTCAGAAGCCATCTAATCTGGATCTACACTGTTTCCAAAGATATGGGTTGTCGTGAACAGCATGATAAGAGTTAAATTTAAAGTACTTATTGTAATTTCTTTTGTTATTCCAGCATAGAAGAGCAAGATTAAGACGGCCAAGACAACAATTTGACTTTGACACTTACGATTTACCCTTTGGTGTTCATCTTCCGCCTTATATTGCCGAGGATCAATCGGACAATAATCCTCCATTATACGATAAAATTTACCCAGAAAGTGCTCCAAATTACACAACAGTTACTATAGAAACACAAAATAGTGCAAACAGAACTCCTTCAGTAGGAAGTCATTCATCAGACTCACAACACAGAACAGATCATGAATCAAACATACGGACAGGAGACCAAAACAGAAACTGTTATGAAATAGTAGTTTATAGTGGTTGGATTTGAGGAATTGCAGTCACAGAAGAGATGGAGACAAGCTAATAAATAGTGCAAACAACACCTCCTGTAGGAAGTCACATTATGAAAACATGCCTATACAAATACATTATAACCTTTATCGCTGAAAAAATGAAAATTTTAAGAAAAAATTGTGATATTTTTCTTATTTCTGCTCAAAATATAGAATGTGGGTACACATTAGAACCGCCTCATCGAGGCATTTCTAAAGAGTACCCATAATCCATATTTTATAGCAGAAATAAGAAAATGTTTACCCCTGCAAACCCCGATCCCCGATTAAACTACATAAAAGTGGGGTTCAAGGGGGTCAAAATTATATAGGCATGTTTTCGTGATGATTTGCCGGATACGCAACAAAGAACAGATAACGAGTCAACCGTAAGGACAGGTGATAATTATACAGTGAAATATCAATGACTCAAGGGCTAATTCCAATATATTTTCGAGTCCTATTTAAAGAGAATTTTACCTGTAGCTTGAGATTATAATTATTTAGGGGATACCTGTATTTAACCCATAAAATGCCAGACATGACAATTGTCTTCTGCTTAGCTGTCTGCCGTTTACCTTAAAAGTAATTTTTTTTGCAAATGGTGTGGAACCAGATCAGGGGTCTGGGCCCTCACTGTTTGCCTGTATGCAAATATATATTTATAAAGTTTGCAAAAAAAAAAATATTCAGCAGACGACATAAAGCAGATGACATTTTCGGGTGTAGTTTTTTCTGCCTCTTAAGTGTTAAAATTGTCATCTGAGGTTTTACTGTCGGAAATTTCTTTCTACAGTGACGCGTCAGCAGAGCCATAAACTGTAATTTTGGTCCGTAAAACTGACGATTTACCTCCCCAAATGACAATTTTCAACAGAGTAATCCGCTTTCTAATGTACTTATTCATTTGCTTTGTTAAGAATTGCACCATACTGCTCAAAGCGGCAAGCACTGTGAGCTGCATAAAACCAAATGTCAGCCAATGAAGTGATGTCGGGTTTTCGGCAGTATACTGTTGCAAATATTTGACGTTATCCAATCAGATGTCATGTTACATACGCAAGATTTCTGGCTTCTCAAGACTTTCAAAAGACTCATTTAACCAAGGTCCTGTTGCGATTTGACCTTTAACGGGCCTCTGTGGCCTAGTGGATAAAAGCGCTGACTTATAATCATTAGGTCTCACCGTTGTGGCTCCCATGTGAGACGCCAAGTTCTGCAACGGAAGGTCAGGTGGTTTTTCTCCAGGTACTCTGGTTTTCACCCACCTCTATTAATGATCGGCTCGATATGAGTGAAATAATCTTGAAAGGGCCAAAATGCAACCATATGACCTTTAATTGTTGTTTTGAGGACATAAAGCTCCAACACACAGGCACATCACTCATACTGCATGACCAAGGGCATGTAGATTTTGGTACTGACTAGACATAAATAAAAGTACTCCAAAATGTACCATGGTAATCCTTGCTAGTCGAACTTCATTGACATGGACACCTTTGTGACATGAGAAAGGGGAAGTTCAAGACCCAGAGGCAAATAATATATTGCTAGGTCAGGTGACATATAGGGAATGATTTAAGCAGATCTTTTCGGTCTTCGAAAAAATTAATGTATGTTGTGTGTACTCATTAGCATGTAGACCCCACCCATCGGGGCTTGGAGAAATAGATTGGCCTGCATGATGCTTCCACGTAGAGCTGAAACCAACCACAGACGAGTACTGGTAAACCGCTTAGAAGGTCTAAGCCTGCCCAGGCAAAGTCATGCGAGTCCATGCATATAACCCTATTGGTATCATTGGGCGGCAGGGCTTGAGATGTCATTTCATCTCAATGTTGGGTAAAAGTACCATAAATTTGGAAGCAAAGTCTCCAAAATGACCTAAATAGTGTTGATGGGGACATTAAACTGCATATCAAACAACCAAACTCATTAGAATAGCCTCAATGAGGCGATTATAATGAGTTCACACCACCGGAATGATTTAAGCATATCTTATCCATCTTCAATAAAATTAATGTATGTTGTGTGTACTCATTAGAATCGCTTCAATTAGGTGATTCTAATGTGTACACACCACATACATTTTTTAAGGGGAAATCACCTCAATGAGGCAATTCTAATTAGTACACACCACATACATTTTTAAAGGGAATGATTTAATCATATCTTTTCGATTAAGAAATAGATCAGCTCTAGCAGTGATTTGTTGAGTAATATATCACTGTTTGTAGGTCAGTTGTAATGTAGATCAAATCACGAGCGCGTAGCCACTTACAACTGACCGACAAACTGATATATTACTCAACAAATCATGCAATAAAGCTGATCTATTTCGATTCTAACACACTGAAAGTTGACTAAATGCTGTTGTTTCCTTCATATTCTCTCAACATTCTGCCATTGTTTGAAGAAATCCCGTCAACATGTTTGACTGTAACACATGCAGTTACCTTTTATGTAATGTACTTGATGTGTGAAAAAGACGCTGCTCCGCCTAATGTCAAGGAAACGATCAATGACATTGCAAAACGTCATGAAATGGCGGCTCTTCGCGTCACGCTTTTTCACCTAATGATTTGTCACTCAATATATCACTGGATTTAACCATTGGGTATATAGGCGACCAGTGCTAGAATCGTCTTTAAAATTAATGTATGTTGTGTGTATTCATTAGAATTGCCTCAATGAGGCGATTCTAATGAGTACACACCACATACATTTTTATGATAAAATATGATGCCTACCTGGAGCTATAGCAAGAATTCTCTAAGAATTCAAGTTTGAGTGTAAATGAGCCACGATCAGCCATGGTAAATAATCCAGCCATTGATGTTTTATGGTATTTAGAATGTTTAACTGTTTAAGTATTAAAGTAAAAAATCTGTTTTACTTTGGTTTGTTTTTTCCTTTCCAACTTAATATTTGGACACCTCAACTTCTGACCATACTTGATCCAAAATTTGAACAAGTACTATTTACTACCCATATGTGATGTGCACATTCTTTCAGCATAAACTGTCGGGAGGCCATGCTAGGTCCAGCAACATTCTTGGAGACTTGTCATGAAATCTCTTCCACAGTCATTCTCTCCCTTTCATGGGTGTGCTGTTGTCAATTTCTAGCAAAAGAATGTGCACTGTACTAAGCAGCTACATTAAAATTTCTATATTAAGACCACCTTTGGGACTGTTCAAAAGTGGTCTTAAAGACCACTTTTGAACAGTCCCAAAGGTGGTCTCTCATTGGGAAACACTGGTGGTCTCTCATTTGGAGACATTTCGAAAAGACATAGAAAGAATAACTGTAACCGTCTCAATAAGCTTATAAAATCAGATTTAGTCTTAATTTTAGGTGGTCTTAATAGTGGAATTTTACTGTATTTAAGTATGAGCTTTCCCAGTGGTTAGGTAAACTGACCATTGTTTGTTTATTGTTTGTTTAAACAGGGGTTTAACATCCCCGTCAACACTATTTAGGTCATTTTGGAGATGTTGCTTCCAATTTTGTGGGACTTTTATCCGACATTGAGATGAAATTACATCTCAAGCCCTGTCGCCCAATGAAACCAGAATGCTTATATGGACCATCTGACTCACACCACTTTGCCTGGGCAGGCTAAGTCCTAAGCGGTTTACTTACTCGGTGTGATCAGATTCAGCTCTGCATGGAAGCACATTGCAGCCCAATCTATTTCTCCAAGCCCTGATGAGTGATGGCGCAGGTAAACTGACCATCTCATATGACCTACAAAATTGATGACAGAGATGTTAAACTCCAAAACAATCAAAATCCATTCCAAGGTAGTGTTCATGCAGGCAACCTGTATGTTCTGGAATGCTGTCTTTTCACTTTCATCCATGCAATCATAGGCACAAGCAAATTTGTTTGTTTACTTGGAGTTTAACGGCCCATTCAACACTATTTGTCCTATTGAGCCAGTCTGTTTACCAAACCACTTTTCTTGGGCACGCTTATACTAAGCGCTTAACCAATACCAGTGCATATTCTTTCACCAAAAATGGACAACTGCCCTTCTTGAACACACAACTGTGAATGTTGCCAACCAGGCAGGTATCAAACCCATTACCTTCGTATCAGTGGTTAGATGGGTATCTGAGCTACAGAGGCCTGACCACAGGCAATCAGGGTCTGGTTTTCAAATCTTATGATCTCACTAAGTTTTGTTAAACCGCTTACAGGGTCTAGGTCTATCCAGAATCAGTGAAGGTAACTGACCTGCCCGATATGACCTGGGCTGTAAAACTACAAAACACAACTGTGAAAGAATATTGCCAACCTTGCAGGTATAAAACCCAATGACCAGATCATCGGTCAGACAGACATCAGCCTGAGCTACAGAGGCCGGCCCACAAGCAATCAGGGTCCAGCTGTTAAAATCTTATGTTGTCGTTGTCATTAGAATTTTTTTTTCTGTTTCTCACATTATACCCAGTAAATTTGCTTACTAACTTATGAAACTGGAATGATCTAGAACACTAAAAGTCGGTAAACATTTTGTTTACAAGAAAATGGATTAAGGAATAATCCAGAAAGTTCTATGTCACAATAGTATAAGAGCGAATATTTTTCTACAGTGTTCCAGAACATTCCCTGACTGTATAAAAGGAAAATATTCAGCCCCCACCCATTGGGGGCTTGAAGAAATAGATGGGCTGCATGATGCTTCCACGCAGAGCTGAAACCGACCCACACACGAGTACTGGTAAACCGCTTAGAGGATCTAAGCCTGCCCAGGCAAAGAATTGCGAGTCAGACCGTCCAGGGGCTGACAAATCCATTGCCCGGCCGCCCGGGACAAGTCCGAAATCACGCCGGGCAGGTGCACTTTGACCTTTCGACGCCCGGTCGGGCAAGTGCAAAAAATTGTCTACAACTGTCAGTCTTTTGAGTCCTTAAATACAGTAAAACTAGACCCGTAAGTAAATCACAATAATATCCGCTTTGTCAGCAATTCAGAGACAAAACCATCTATGTTTTTATAACGGTTCAATTATGACTATTCGTATTGTTAATCCCTGTCATATAATTACCAATTAAACAAGATTGCCCGGCGGTGCGTGTCTTTCATTTCTGGTGTAGCGTGTACCACCAGCGCTATCGATAAGCGTGACAAGGTGTGAAAATAGGATTAAGTTATGTCTCTAATTTGCATTTATCCCTGCCATAAAATTTAATCCACAATCAATGTTAAAATGATTTAATAGCTCCTAAGACGATTTGCTACATCTTACGGCAGTAAAAACAGACTATTCTACTATCTCGTGAATGGTTATGTTTTGGCGCCAAATAGCAGATGCTGGCAGGAAAGTCGATTTTTTTAATGTTGGTAACCGTGGATTGGTCGTGCCTCTATCCACAACCGTTAGGCTAGCGAGAAAATTTTTTTTTTTACCGGTTCCAAACATTTTTTTAATGAAAGAGATACGCCCGATTAAAATAAAACAATGACGTTAAACACGTGTAGGGTTGCTGGGGTCGGATGACGTCATTTACTGATCGCGGGCAGAAAAATGGGAATGGTGGTTTATGGACGACGATTTGGATGGCGGAAATGTTGATCGCATTGAACTTGCTTGCAGGGTGGGTGTGAAAGTTTGGGTTCGTTTTGGATCGAGTAGGTCCTCGCCCATAGGGGCTTGAAGAAATATATGGGCTGCATGATGCTTCCACGCAGAGCTGAATCCGGCCCGCACACTAGTACTGGTAAACCGCTTAGAGGATCTAAGCCTGTCCAGGAACCGCGGTGCGAGGCGGACCGTCCATGCTAATAAACCCTATTGGTTTCACTGGACGACAGGTCTTGAGATGTCATTTCATCTCAATGTCGGGTAAAAGTCCCACAAAATTGGAAGCAACGTCCCCAAAATGACCTTTAGTGTTGACGGGGACGTTAAACCTCAAATCAAACAAAACAAATCAAGCTAAATAAATTGCATTCGTTTAATCTTTTATCTCGCTGCCCTGACACTTCTGATCTTTTGAGTAGATCTATATCGGCTGCAGCTCTTGTTCATCATGCGTGTCAAGCTAAATGTGTTTATATAACTGTATCTTAAATTGCTAATCGGTAAAGGTATTATGTCAATTAACTTGAAAAAGTACCATTATTGACTGTGACAACAACAGGGAAATAAATAGAAGTGAATGCAATGATCAGGAATCGATACAATTAACCCTGAGCTCCCATCAGAAACACCAAAGAGAAAGAAACACAAACATGAATTAACTACATTTAGATCCTAATGGAAAGTGGTTGTACTTGAAGCTTGACAGAAACCTTGGATTATATTTATAAATGTTGGTCGTCATCTTCGTCACCATTGTCACCCCCCCCCCCCCCCCACACACCCCCTCCGCATCCAACTCCACTTTGAGTTCCAAAATCCTGGGCAAGTATGATTTTGAGCTGGGCAAGTGCAAAAATATTTTACTTGCCCGGTGGGCAAGTGGAAAATTTTTGGATTTGTCAGGCCCTGCAGTCCATGCTTATATTGGTTTCATTGGGCGACAGGACTTGAGATGTCATTTCATCTCAATGTCGGGTAAAAGTCCCACACAATTGGAAGCAGCATCTCAAAATTGACCTATACTGTGTTGCTGGGGATGTTAAACCTCAAATCAAACAAACAAATAAAAGGAAAATGATTTTCCTTTTCTACTGTTTAGGTGTTTCAAAAAAACTTCATTGTAAATTCTGTGTTGGATTACTTTAACCCTTGTCCTGCTGAATATTCATATATGCCACACCCACTACCGATTATCAACAAATCAGATTACTTGATGCAAATTATTGCAACAAATTCACAATCAGAATGGCAAACAATGTAGATCCTGATCAGATGGCTTCGTCAGAAGCCATCTGATCTGGATCTTCATTGATTGGAAAATAAGGCATATCTGCACTCAGCAGGACAAGGGTTAAGATTATTAATGATTTTTTCATTACGTGCTTATAATCTAGGACCAGACAAGAGAAATATAAGTAGAGTTAAAATCAGAGCTAAGGAAATGTTTTGTTTACTACAGTTTAAACATTTTGTCAATAAATTTTATTTATTTTAAAAAGGCTTGTTTGCTTTTTCTTTCTGCAATGCTTGGCTCTTCACAAAAAAAATTGGGGGCTCGTCTGGGATGTGAACCTGGGATCTCTCATTGTCAAATCTTTTAAACTCCATTAATTTAATGAGGCAAATATGCTTATATTTTTGCTGAAGCTTCTCACATTTTTTCAGCAAAAATATCTATGTATAAGGGATTGTTTTTGCTAGGGCATTCAACATTTTGGCAGCAGCCTCTGTGTTGCAGTGGTTATGCTACTCCCCTTGTAAACCAGGGGTCGCAGGATCAATCTCTGGCTTCTCTAGACTTTCGGATGAGTCTTTAAACCGAGGGCCCGTCTCCGTATGACCTTAGATGTTGATGAGATGTAAAGCTCAAACATTTACTCAACGTTTTGGCCACTAATGAGTTTGTTAAGCAAACAACACATTCAAGAACTGGGCCCACATTTTGGGTTAGTTTATCAGAGAAGGATAATTGAAACCAACCCCACACAAGAACTGGTAAATGGTTTAGGATGTTCTAGAAAGGGTTATCCTTTGGAAGCAAGGAATACACCACAGAAATGGAAAATATGGAGTGTACATGTTTTCTGGGCCAGACTAGCTAGTTTCGGCCAATTAGGCCTCATCAGTGACCCTCAAATATTTTAAAATTCCACAACGGAATCAATGATCCCAAAGGACAAGAAAATATAAACTACACTATGATGTAGGGCAGGGAGACTTTTTACTGCCACCACACATTCCCAGACACCAGCTGTAGTGACGTTAAATATGTTCTAGAAAGGGTTATCCTTTGGAAGCAAGGAATACACCATAGAAATGGAAATATGGAGTGAACATGTTTTCTGGGCCAGACTAGCTAGTTTCGGCCAATCAGTGACCCTTAAATATTTTAAAATTCCTCAACGGAATCAATGATCCCAAAGGACAAGAAAATATAAACTACACTATGATGTAGGGCAGGGAGACTTTTTAAGCCTGCCAAGGAAAAGTGGTGCAGGTCAGAGGGCCCCTTTAACCGGATTCTTCCATTGCTATATGTTGGACAAGTCCATTTGTTATATAAGGGCTGTCAGGCCTACTTTTTTGTTTTTATTCTATTTTTGACAGAAATTCCGTTAGCAAATAGTGCAGGCCTGATTAGACGCCGCATTCTACAGCGTCTGATCTGGGCCTGCACTGTTTGCCAAGGTATCCATTTAGGGATTTTCCTCATGCAATGGGTTAACCCTAGCAGTTTGTTTTGGGGGTAGGGCTTGAGATGTCAACGTTGGTTAAAAGATACAAGTCCCACAAAATTGGAAGCAACATCTCCAAAAATGACCTAAATAGTGTTGGTGGGGAAATGAAACAAATGAACAGACCTATAACTTTATATAAAGAAAACTGGCATTTACATGGTTTGTTCATTTTGCTGACAATCATAGATTGTGGATACTTGATAGAACCCACTCATTGAGGCGGTTCTATCTCTGCCACATACCGGTAGGTTATGCTAATGACCTGGAGAACAAGAGCTGTCACTATAGGTGACTAATGCCCCCCGTGGGAGCCAAATTCTGATTTTTTGCAAAATTTCAAGGGGAGATAATTCAGCCAAAAATGACAACAGAGTTATGGCCCTTGGTCAGAAAGTAGCCCTTGTGATGGTGAATAAGTGTGTGAAGTTTCATGGTCAAATACTTTTGAAGTTATGATCAAGGTTAAAGTTTTTGTGACGGACAGACAGACAAACAAACAAACAGACAGACAGGGCAAATACTATATGCCTCCCGAATCAAAGATTCTCGGGAAGCATAAAAAAACAACTGAAAATCTGTAGCAGAGCTTGGCCATTCATTTGTGACCCAAAGGACTAGTGGAAAGCCATCTTAAGTCACCCAAACAGGCAAGGCAAAGGTCATGGGTTCCATTCCAGACTTTTGGATGAGTTTTTATAACCTAGATTCCATCTTTTGACCTTAGTTGTTGGTGGGACGTAAAACTCAAACACACACACACAAAGGCAAGGCAAGTTGAGGCAGTTCTAACAAGAACCAAAAATGTCTGTCACACAGGTTATGCTAATGACCTGGAGAAAAAAACAAGAGGGCCATGATGGCCCTGGATCGCTCACCTGATCCATAGTGTAACAAGTGGGCCCCAGAGAGGGCCATTATTGGCCCCAGGGCTTTAATGTACATAATGTTGAGGGAGGTCTTAAAGGTGAAGCTTCATACCAAACATCAACAAAGGCTAAAATTTGAACAATCTTGTCAAAGGTCCACTAGATGAAGCTACACATCAAATATCAAAGACCTGGGCCTAGCGGTTTCAGAGAAGAAGATTTTTAAAGATTTTGCCTATATAAGCCTATGTAAAATCAAAGGGCCCCGGGACAGGGGCATTTTTTGCCCCAGCACTATAGTTTGAACAATCTTGGTAGGGGTCCACTAGATGAAGCTTCATACCAAATATCAAAGTTCTGGGCCTTGTGGTTTCAGAGAAGAAGATTTTTAAAGATTTTCCCTATATAAGCCTATGTAAAACCAAAGGGCCCCGTGGCAGGGAGGGATTTTTTGTCCCAGCACTATAATTTGAACAATCTTGGTAGGGGTCCACTAGACGAAGCTTCATACCAAATATCAAAGTCCTGGGCCTTGTGGTTTCAGAGAAGAAGATTTTTAAAGATTTTCCCTATATAAGCCTATGTAAAACCAAAGGGCCCCGGGGCAGGGGCATTTTTGGCCCCAGCACTAAAATTGGAACAATCTTGGTAGGGGTCCACTAGATGAAGCTTCATACCAAATATCAAAGTCCTGGGCCTTGTGGTTTTAGAGAAGAAAATTTTTAAAGATTTTCCCTATATAAGCCTATGTAAAACCAAAGGGCCCCGTGGCGGGGGCATTTTTGGCCCCAGCACTATAATTTGAACAATCTTGGTAGGGGTCCACTAGATGAAGCTTCATACCAAATATATAAGACCTGGGCCTTGTGGTTTCAGAGAAGAAGATTTTTAAAAATTTTCCCTATATAAGCCAATGTAAAAGCAAAGGGCCCCGTGGCGGGGGCATTTTTGTCCCAGCACTAAAATTTGAACAATCTTGGTAGGGGTCCACTAGATGAAGCTTCATACCAAATATCAAAGTCCTGGGCCTTGTGGTTTCAGAAAAGAAAATTTTTAAAGATTTTCCCTATATAAGCCCATGTAAAACCAAAGGGCCCCGTGGCGGGGGCATTTTTTGTCCCAGCACTAAAATTTGAACAATCTTGGTAGGGGTCCACTAGATGAAGCTTCATACCAAATATCAAAGACCTGGGCCTTGTGGTTTCAGAGAAGAAGATTTTTTAAGATTTTCCCTATATAAGCCTATGTAAAACCAAAGGGCCCCGGGGCGGGGGCATTTTTGGCCCCAGCACTGTAATTTGAACAATCTTGGTAGGGGTCAACTAGATGAAGCTTCATACCAAATATCAAAGACCTGGGCCTTGTGGTTTCAGAGAAGAAGATTTTTAAAGATTTTCCCTATATAAGCCAATGTAAAACCAAAGGGCCCCGTGGCGGGGGCATTTTTTGTCCCAGCACTATAATTTGAACAATCTTGGTAGGGGTCCACTAGATGAAGCTTCATACCAAATATCAAAGTCCTGGGCCTTGTGGTTTCAGAGTAGAAGATTTTTGAAGATTTTCCCTATATAAGCCTATGTAAAACCAAAGGGCCCTGGAGCGGGGGCATTTTTGGCCCCAGCACTATAATTTGAACAATCTTGGTAGGGGTCCACTAGATGAAGCTTCATACCAAATATCAAAGACCTGGGCCTTGTGGTTTCAGAGAAGAAGATTTTTAAAGATTTTCCCTATATAAGCCAATGTAAAACCAAAGGGCCCCGTGGCGGGGGCATTTTTCGTCCCAGCACTCAAATTTGAACAATCTTGGTAGGGGTCCACTAGATGAAGCTTCATACCAAATATCAAAGTCCTGGGCCTTGTGGTTTCAGAGAAGAAGATTTTTAAAGATTTTCCCTATATAAGCCTATGTAAAACCAAAGGGCCCCCGTGCGGGGGCATTTTTGGCCCCAGCACTATAATTTGAACAATCTTGGTAGGGGTCCACTAGATGAAGCTTCATACCAAATAACAAAGACCTGGGCCTTGTGGTTTCAGAGAAGAAGATTTTTTAAGTTTTTGGTGAAAAAAATCTGTTTTTGGCTCCTGTGACCTAGATGTGCAACGGACCGGAACCATTTGACCCATATTCAAACTTGACCGAGATATTGTCATGATGATCATTCTGAGCAAGTTTGATTAAGATTGGACCAAAATTGTGGCCCCTAGGGTGTTCACAAGGTTTTTATATGATTTGACCCGCTGACCTACTTTTTAACCCGATATGACCCATATTCGAACTGGACTGAAATATTGTCACAATGGTCATTCTGAGCAAGTTTCATGATAATTGGACCAAAACAGTGGCCTTCAGAGTGTTCACAAGGTTTTTCTATGATTTGACCTACTGACCTACTTTTTGACCGGACATGACCCATATTCGAACTTGACCAAGATATTGTCATGATGATCATTCTGAGCAAGTTTGATTATGATTGGACCAAAATTGTGGCCTCTAGGGTGTTCACAAGGTTTTTCTATGATTTGACCCGCTGACCTACTTTTTAAGCCGACATGATCCATATTCAAACTTCACTAAAATATTGTCACAATGATCATTCTGAGCAAGTTTGATGATGATTGGACCAAAATTGTGGCCTCTCGAGTGTTCACAAGGTTTTTCTATGATTTGACCTACTGACCTACTTTTTTACCCGACATGACCCAAATTCGAACTTGACCGAGATATTGTCATGATTATCATTCTGAGCAAGTTTGATGATAATTGGACCAAAACTGTGGCCTCTAGTGTGTTCACAAGAAAAAGTTTACGCACGGACGACGCACGACGGACGACGGACGACGCACGACGACGCCGGACATCTTACTGTCACAAAAGCTCACCATGACCTTCGGTCAGGTGAGCTAAAAAAACAACTGAAAATCTGTAGCAGAACTTGGCCATTCATTTGTGATCCAAAGGACTAGAGAAAAGTCCTTTTAAAACACTCAAACAGGCAAGGCAAAGGTCATGGGTTCAATTCCAGGCTTCTCCAGACTTTTGGATGAGTATTTATAACCCAGATTCCATCTCCTTATGACTTTAGTTGTTTGTGGGACATAAAACTCATACACACAAACACACAAAAGCAAGGCAAATTGAGGAAAAAAGAATAAAAAATCTAGAATAAGGCAGGTATTTTTCTTGCATATTTCTAGCCAGAAAAACCACAGGTGAAAGTAGCAAAAACAAACAAACTGAAACGATGTTTACTTTATTAACAGTTGCTCAGTCTCCTTGCTTAACCCTTTTAGTACCAAATGGAATCTTCCTCCTTATATATAACAGGAGTCCATTTCAAAATTTAGGGGTGTCAGGTTGTGTTTTCATCAAAATTTATTTGGAAAATGACTGAACTTTTAGCAAACAGTGGAAGCCCTGTTCAGATGCCGCGTTCTGCAGCATCTGATCTGGACCTGCACTGTTTGCCAAGGTACCCCTTTATGGGTTTGTGGTACTGAATGGGTTAACCTGTATATGCCAAGCATCCCAAAATGGGACACTGGCAAAAAGTATAGACAAGAGAATGTTTCCAACATTGCAAGTATCTAACCCTCGGCCACCAGATCACCAGTCAGATGCCCATCTAACTGAGCTACAAACTTCCGGGAATGGCTTACGGATATCTTTTCATTCTTTACAATAAAAACGTGGCATAAATTTTCAAAACTGTGTAACATCACTTCTCACTGCCTGGCATCAGGTTTTACACAGCTGACCAGCTATTTTGTGCAAAGCAGAAAAATTGTACCGCCCCTTAATTTGGGCTAAAAATTATGGTAATCAAGGAATATATTCAATTTTCTATAAACAAAAGGTATGTTTTGTGTACTCATTAGAATCACCTCAAAGAGGAAATTCTAATGATTACACACAATGTATACTCAGTAGAATCGCCTCTTTGAGGCGATTCTAATGATTACACACAAATACATTTTCATGATAGAAAAAGAAAATTCTTCCTAATTTATCCAAAATTTATTAATATCATGAGTTACGGGAATTTTTTCCTAGGGGCTCAAAAACAAGTTCTAAACCGCCGTGGTCAATGAGCCATCAGTGTCCAAATCATCTAGTCACCTAGAAGTTCATCTGGTGTACTCAAAGTGGTACCAGTATTCTAGAATTCTGTTCATCTGGGGATCTAGAAGTTCATCTGGGTCCAGTTGTCCAAAGCATTGTTAGCTTAACCAGCCCGTTAGTAGTCATATTGTTAGCTGTTCTAGCATGTTCAATATCCAAAATTTTGGCATTTTTGCTGAAAAAATGTGAGCGGCTTTTGCATTTGCAAAAGCTGCTCCCATTTTTTCAGCAAAAATATTAGCATATTTGCCATATTAAATGATCAAAGTTTTAACAATACGGTACTAAAAGTTTTTCCAGTGTTCTTGAGTTTAGCTTCTGTTCCAATTCATTTGGTGTTCTTAGTCTATTCTAGTAATTTAGAAGATCATTCAGGTGTTCTTGAAGTTCAGATTCCACTCAAATTCATTTAGTGTTCTAGAAGTTCAGCTAGTCTTCTAGAAGAAAATGCAGTATTCTGGAGCACAGCTGTTTCAATTAAACTGGCGACCTAACAAGTCATCTGGTGCTCTAGAAGATCATACAGTATTCTATAAGTTCAAATTCTACTCTAGTTGACCTGGTGTTCTAGAAGTTTACTAGTAGTATAAAAGACTATTCAGTGTTCTACAGTCCAGATTCTGTTCCAATTCATCTGGTGTTCTAGAAATTCAATCATGTTCTCGAAGATCATTCATGGTTCTAGAGTTCAGCATCTGTTCCAGTTCAACTGCTGTTCTAGAAGTTCATCTGGTGATCTAGAAGATCATCCAGTGTTCTAGAAGCTGAGCTTCTGTTCTTGTTCATCTGGTAAACAATCTAGTCAACATTAGGGACATCTTGTATCACATCTGTCTCATCTGTTGACTTCAGTAAGCCTGTAACAACCCTGTTCTGTATCTTCTCTTACATTCTGTCAATGTTTTATCAGCTCTGGAAAAGAACATACATATCATTTTTAAGACAAATGGATACGACTTCAAAGAAGGAAAGTCCTTCAGATATACCTTAATCTCCTTTATTAAAATTGGTCTATACTCCTAAAGGAAAGAATTTGCTCCAAAGGAAACAAGTCTATTCTTAATTGAAAGAATTTTCTCCAAAGGAAACAAATCTACTCTTAAGGGAAATAATTTTCTCCAAAGGAAACAAGTCTACTCTAAAAAAAAAATTTGCTCCAAAAGAAACCCAGTCTACTCTTAAAGGAAAGAATTTGCTCCAAAGGAAACCAAGTCTACTTTTAAAGGAAAGAATTTGCTCCAAACGAAACCAAGTTTACTCTGAACGGAAAGAATTTGCTCCAAAGAAGCAAATTCTTTCCTTTAAGAGTAGGCTTGTTTTTCAGAATCCTCATTACACATACATGTTAGTTAGCTTTTAAAAATGAGTGGAAATGTGGAAGTTCTGTCCATTTCTCTTAAAGAAAGGCAAAAGAAAAGTTTTCGAAAAAATTCAGCAGACGACATAAGCAGACAACATTTTCAGATGTAGTTTTTCTCGGTGTCTTAAGGAGTGGAACCATTTAAGCAATTTGAAACATGGTCATGAGAGGATTCAAAACATCTATGAGATGTTGTTTGAAGAAGGGCCATCTTGTTCAGTCGAGTGGAACCATTTTAGCAATATTTGAACAGGGCCATGAGATGAACATTTATGTGAGATTATATGAAGTCAAGCCATGTGTTTGAGAAAATGTGAATTTGGAGATATTTTCTGCCTTTCAACGCATAAAAAGCCAATCACAACAACTATCGTCTGCTTTGTCATCTGCTAGTAACGTTAAAAGTCATTTTTGCAAACAGTGTGGACCCAAATCGGACTGCTCCTTTAGGACCAGACTGATTTGGGTCCACACTGTTTGCCTGTATGCAAATATATTTTTTAAAACACTCGCAAGAAATTCAGCAGACGACATAAGCAGTCAATATTTTCAGATGTAGTTTTTCTTGGCGTCTCAAGGGTTAATTCTGGCAGCCATCTTGTTCAGTGGAATGCAACCATTTTAGCAATTTTGGTACAGTGCCATGAAAGGATTCTGTGAAATTATTTTGAAATCAAGTCATTGGCTTCAGGAAAGGCTGTTTGAAGATTTCTTTGATTCCCTCTGGCAGCCATGTTGTACAGTGGAATAGAATGATTTGGTATAGGGCCATGAGAGGAAAATTTCTCTAAAATTATATTAAAACAAAGCAATCTGCTTGCGAGATGTCATTTAAAGGTTTTCCTATTTTTAGTTTTGGCCATCATCTTGTTCAGGCTGTAGTTGTACCATTTTAGTAATTTAAGTACAGTGCCATGAGACAGACATTGCTGTAAAAATATGTCGCTTAAAGTATTTTTCTATTTTAAGCTCTGGTGGCCTTCTTGTTCAGTCGGGAGAGATTCTGTTTAAAGATTTTTCTATTTTTGGGTCGATTGTTCATCAATCGACCCAAAGGTATAAAGGACAAAACCTCTATTAGTGCTGGAGTCCACGTGACTATCACATCCACGGAGATTATTTATAGAATTGTATCGCAGTGAGGTCAGCGTGTTTACGTAAAAAGGTTAACTGTAAAATCAGGGCTGGAATCATGGGTTGGGCTAGGCAAACAGTGTAGACCCAGATCAGACACCGCAGGATGGGGCGTCTGATCAGGGTCTTCACTGCTTGCCTTCAGTATAGGAATTTAAGGGTAAGACGCTGAAAACCGCAGCGTCTAATCATGGTCTACACGGTTTGCTTTCCGTAAAGGAGTTTAACCCTTAACCACTCAGATACGTATTTTCCCGAGTCTATCCATTAACACTAAGACCCGTATATTCCCGAAGTTAACGATTAACGTACAGATACGTATATTCCCTTGTGTCGCCATTTGAACAAATACGTGTTTGCCCGTGTCTCAAAATCAATCGCGTTATTTTTACCTTTTTCCTAAATATAAAAACGCCGGATGTTTATAAGTGTTAAGTTTGGTATTTTGCCAACAATATTTGCAAAAAAAAAAACAAATATGTTTCTATACAAAGTTTTTGTGTAATTTGCAACCAAACACACTAGGGGTTTCTTCTACTGAATCACAATGACCTTGCCTGACGTAATGGAAAATTACTGGTCTGAGTTACTGAATGATGCAATATTTGTGTGTCGGTCGCCCATGATTTGCATGATTTATGTAAAGACAATTAGCGCTGTATAATCAGTTACATTCAAGGGATTTATGGTCCAAGATAATTAGTTAATTGGGGATTATGATACCCTAGGAATGTTTATACAGCAGATCCCACCCACGCGTGCAGAGTTTTGAGCCGCAAGAAATTGCGTAACAGTACCCAAAAGTGTACCCAGGTGGTCATCGGAAGGGCAATAAAACCCACAGATGGGTATAAGGCCTTTCATTAGTCAATAGTTTCAGCCCCTTTAATGAATATTAATTTCTTCAAAAAATATGTGACGTCTGATCAGGGTCTCACCGCCAACACTTTAACAGACAGGCAGATGCAATTATTAAGCGGCACCTGATCAGGGTCTTCAGGTTTTTGGACCTTATGATGCTACAGCACTCGAATCAGACGCTCCGCAATTATTGCCGCGACATCTGATTCAGCTCCAACCGCCGACGGTTTATTTTATTTTATTTTCCGCGACCGAAAAGGTTTGGAGAATATAGCGACCGTCCAAATGTCCGTCCGTAGACACAACAGACAGATGCAAACAATACAGATCCGGATCAGACGCCGTACTATTATTGAACGGCGTCTGATGAGGGTCTGCATGTTTGTAGAAGGCATCTGAGACGGCGCAGACCCGGACAAGACGCTGCTCAACGGTAATGCGGCGTATGATCAGGGTTGCATCGCCAATGGTGGTGTTTTTTTAACCCTAGTCTGAACAGGTTTGGAGCCTGGCATCCGTTCATTCGCCCGTTCGTAGACACAAACTTATGAGTGGCGTCCGTTCAAATGTTCGTCCGTAGATGCAACAGACATATGAAAACAATGCAGATCTGGATCAGATGTACAATTATTAAACGGCGTCTGATGATGGTCTACAGATTTGTAGACGGTATCTGAGACCGCGCAGACCCGGACAAGACGTTGCGCAACAACAATGCGGCGTCTGATCAGGGTCTTATCGCCAACAGTGGTCTTTTTTCAACCCTAGTCTGAACAGGTTCGGGGGATATTGGGATCAGCGTGGCATCATCCACCTAACCGTCTGTATAATAAAAGCACCGCAGACACTGCATAATACCCCGCCACTGCTAAGCAATGTAACTTATGTGAAAATATATCAAGGCTATATAACTAGAAAGGGGATAGCAGAGATATGATCCGCAAGTGTAATGTCTTAATGTGAGTGGATGAAGTTGTTAGAAGATGTAGGAAGCAGATGTAAAAATCCATTTTTCAGACATTTGATGGGAAGGCAACTCAATAAGTTGACATTATTAGAAAATTATGGAGGCAAGTATTTACCTTAAATGGCTGTGGAACATGTATTTTTATGTGGTACATGTAAGAATTTCATTTTTTTCGATGTACTGCCTGTCTGACTATATTCTTTCGTGAAGACTGATCATGAAGTGTATGACAGTGTAGATCCTGATCAGATGGCTTGTTCAGAAGCCTGATCTGGATCTTCATTGTTTTGCAAAAGTTGCGGTTGTCATGAACAGCAGGATAAGCCTGAGTTTATCTCCAGTAAAGTTTTGTTATGTTATGTCTTTGGGATTGTTCAAAAGTGGTCTTAAAGACCATTTTTAACAGTCCCAAAGGTGGTCTCTGACCACATGACATGGAATGCAGAAAACACATAGAAAGAATGACTACAAGCTACTAAATATCCTTTTTAAAGCAGAATTAGTCTTAGTTTTACTATATTCCATATAGTAAGGGAACTAGAGGCCAAAAACCATTTTTCAGATATTTCAAAGGCAGATAACTCAATCGCTGGGAAAGCCAGAGTCATGTTCCTTTGCCACAGTATATAACAATTCATCTACTACATATCTATGAAGTTTCAGCAAGATATTGTAAATGATAAACGAACTACAGTCTAAAATGCATTTTTTAAATACATCAAGGGCAGATAACTCAAGAACCGGAACAGCCAGAGTAGCAGTCCTTGGCCACAATATGAACCGTTTAGTCCTCTATATATCTGTTAAGTTTCATCCAGATATTCCATATAGTAAGGGAATTAGAGGCCAAAAACCATTTTTCAGATACTGAAAAGGGCAATAACTCTGCTAAAAATTAACGGATTTTGCACATTAACAATCCCAAACCACTCATCCCGGATACCAATATGTATGCAAAATTTGAACAAAATCCGTGAAAAATACTCAAGTTATCGATCGGAAAGTAGTGCGGACGGACGGACAGACCCACATTTTGGGTTTGTGTGGCTTCACCTGTCCATATTTTATGGGGCTAAAATTTTTATGTGGCTAACGGTTTATGTGGCTATAAGACACACAAATCTGTACATCTAATGTGGCTAGCCACACAAACTTTGGACATCAGCCACATAAAGGCTTCTGTACGAAACCGTCTTTGTCTAAACTTATGTGGCTACCAGAGGTTGTGATATCTAGCCCTCTAAAGGTAGAACAGAACTTTCTTTATAGTGCACTGATACATCTTATGGGTCTAGCTCCTCACATAGAGGGACTTTTTCCTACTGCAGCATTCAGCCCCAGGACAGCCAGTTAAATTTATGTGGCTCAGCCCCATAATCTCAAAATTTAGCCTCATAATCCTGGACATCCATGTCCAAGGATGTCCAAGGTGATGGACATAAATTTATGTGTCTTTTTTTTATTTGATTTTTCTAGTCCCCCTGAACCCCTCTGTACTAACAGAAAAATGGGTTTGTGAGGCTAGCCACACAAACCCATTTTGCCACACAAAACCCTTCTGTACCTAAAAGAAGCCACATAAACCCATTTTGTAAGAACGGACGGACATAGGGACGGATGGACAGACGGACGGACACCGGAGGGTATAACATAATACCCCGCCACTATCGTGTGGCGGGGTATAACAAAAGACAAAACACAGAGGTGCAAACAGTGCAGATTTGCATCAGACGCCATACAATTATTATACGGCGTCTGGATAGGGTCTACAGGTTTGTAGACGCAATATGCGACGGCACCAACCCAGACCAGACGCTGTACAATGATCATACGACGTCTGATCATGGTCTGACCGCCGACGGTGTTTTTTTTTATCCCCTGACCAAATAGGTTCGGGGATATAACAATCAGCCTGGCGTCCGTCCATCCGTCCGTCTGCAAACAAAATTATGAGTCTGGCGTCCGTTCATATGTCCGTCCGTCCTTAGACACAACAGACAGATGCAAGCAATGCAGATTCGAATCAGACCCTGTACAATTATTAAACGGCGTCTGATGAGGGTCTACAGGTTTGTAGACGGCATATGGGTTGGCGCTGACCCGGACAAGACGCTGCACAACGATAATGCAGCGTCTAATCAGGGACTTATCGCCAACGGTGGTGTTTTTATCCCTAGTCTGAACATGTTTGGGGGATATAGCGATCAGCCTGGCGTCATCCACCCAACCGTCTGTATAACAATAGACAGAACACAAAGGTGCAAATAGTGCAGATTTGAATCAGACGCCATACAATGATTATACGGCGTCTGGATAGGGTCTACAGGTTTGTAGACGGCATATGCGACGGCACAGACCCAGACAAGATGCTGTACAATGATCATGCGCTGTCTTATCATGGTCTGACCTCCACCAGTGCGTTTTATTTTTTATCCCCTGACCAAAAATGTTAAGGGATATAACAATCAGCCTGGCGTCCGTCCGTCTGCAAACAAAATTATGAGTCTGGCGTTCCTTCACATGTCCGCCCGTCCGTAGACACAACAGACAGATGCAAGTAATGCAGATTCGAATCAGACCTGTACAATTATTAAACGGCGTCTGATGAGGGTCTGCAGTTTTGTAGACGGCATATGGGTCGGCACAGACCCGGACAAGACGCTCCACAACGATAATGTGGCGTCTGATCAGGGACTTATCGCCGACGGTGATGTTTTTTTATCCCTAGTCTGAACATGTTCGGGATATATAGCGATCAGCCTGGCATCATTCACCCGTCTGTCTGTAAGACTATGGAAAGAACACAAAGGTGCAAACAGCGCAAATCGGGATCAGAGCCCAGAAAATTATTATAAGGCGTCTGATCAGGGTCTACAGGGTTGTAGACGGCACAAACCAAGACCAGTAGCTATCAGCATGGCGTCATCCTGCCGTCTGTCTGTATGACAATAGACAGAACACAAAGTTGCAAACAGTGCAGATCGGCATCAGAGCCCAGACAATTATTATAAGGCGTCTGATCAGGGTCTACAGGGTTGTAGACGGCACAGACCAAGACCAGTAGCTATCAGCATGGTGTCATCCACCCGTCTGTCTGTATGACAAAAGACAGAACACAAAGTTGCAAACAGTGCAGATCGGCATCAGAGCCCAGACAATTATTATAAGGCGTCTGATCAGGGTCTACAGGGTTGTAGATGGCACAGACCCAGACCAGACACTGTACAATGATCATGCGCATCAGATGTCATCTCACCTCAGTGTTGGGTATAAGTCCCACCAAATTGGAAGCAACATCTCCAAAATGTCCTAAATAGTGTTGACGGGGATGTTATACCTCTTGTACCTCTAATCAAACAAACCAATCTTATTTCTAAAAAAAAATAAAAAAAATACAGATACGGCTCTTTGGGGTGAGCTGGCTATGGGGTGGTTGATACACTGATTTAAAAAAAGGGTAAGGTTGGGGATGGGGGTGCAAAAAAGGATAGATAGGCTGTAACAGTTATTTTAATCTTAAGCAAAAGTACTGATTTTTTCATAAACAAAACGTGTCATAGCACATTTCTTTAATTTCTCCAAAATGGCTACTTTTCCATTGAAAACTTTGATATTTTTCTTATTTATACTCAGAACATAGTTTGTGGGTGCCTATTGAGGCGGTTCTAACGATTACCCACAACCTTGGTCTTGGTGCAGAAATAAGGAAAATAATGTATACCGGGTTCAGAAAGATGTTCATTTCACAAACTTATGAACATGATCTCATTTCTGCATAAAAAAGTATGTTATGGAAACTTGTTGGAAGAGCCTCAGTGACATGCCCTAATGATTACCTACAAAATACGTTTTTGTGCGGAAATAAGAGGAATAATACGTGGATACCCCCCCCCCCCCCCCCCCCACCCCTTTTCTGGGGCTATGGTGGTTAAAAATACTTTCTCTGACCAACCCGAAACAGAAATTTTTGCTAAAGAATATATTTTGCTTACTTTGACACTTCATATTTTCAAAACGCAAAGAGAAACTATAATAAAATCAGTACCATTGGAAAGAAAATTTCCTAGAAACCTTACATTTACATAAATATTGTCAAATGTCCAGAAAATACTAAAATAATCATTTTTGTAACATAAGGGTGTAAATCACACAAAAATGCCAATATCTCTGTTCAGATAAGACTGTCAGGCCTATCAGCCATATATGGACTATTGATTATTGATTTACCTATATCAGTGTTCTGTTAAGATAGCTATATTTGCTAATTTTCTGAGTGGTAAAGGGTTAAGGGTTAAACGAAACCGTTCAGTCCCATTTTTCCTAACTACACCCAGAGACAATCGACCCACCAGTACTCTCAGTGCTTTGATTAGCTCTAGTGGCCATTTGTTCAATGATGTGGAATCATTTACAGAGAACCCTTGTTATAACAACAGTAAATGTATTTGTTCTCTAATATTGTGCCATTATAATATAAGAATCTTATCTCGGCAAGCCTTGTGATGCCAGACAGTGATCCCGAGGGACGGATTTTTCTATCCACCCCTCACACCCATATTGGATTCTTTTCTTGCATACCTTCCATTTCTTAGTATGGATTTTTAATGCTGCTGTCACTTCTGTTACCGATGATCGCCATTTTGTGATGACACGACAGGAATGTTTAGTGACGTCAGGCATGACGATGCCGCGCATAAGGTTGTAATCAACCAGTGCATTTATCAAACACGCGATTATATTCGATTTGGGGTCGGAACACCAGGGTCAGAACATAAATTTCTATCCCAGGGTAAAATCACGGATTTGCTTGTCTGGTGTGCAAGAAAGAATTTTCCATTGTAAAGAATCCCAATCAGGATTATGTTAGGCAAACCAAGGGTCTATCAAAATTTGTTGTTATAACGAATGTCAGTATAGAGAGGGTTGACTAACAATTTTATCAAAGGAACATAAGAGGAGTATATTTGTGAAAGTACTTTGAAATTGTGCAATTAGTCTAGGAGGAGATACCGTTAGCTCTGGTAACCATTTTAGCACTTCTGGTACAGGGCCATGAGAGGAACATTTCTGTAAAATAATTTGAAGTCCAGCCATAGACTTGAGAGCAGATGTCGTTTAAAGGTTTTTCTTTTATAGCTCTGGTGGCCATCTTGTTTATTTGTTTGTTTTGGAGTTTAACGGCCCAGTCAACACTATTTTAGGTTATTTTTGAGCCTGTCAGTTTACCTATCCACACTTTTCCTGGGCAGGCTTATACGTAAGCATTTAACAAGTACAGTGCACATTCTTTTGCCAGAAACTGACAACTGCCCTTTTTGAATCTGACAGCGGAAGGGGTGAATGACCGTAGAAAAGATTTCATGATCAATCTCCACGAAAGAATGTTGCCGACCCCGGCAGGTATCGAACCCACATCCTCCTGATAACCAGTCAGACACGCATCCGACTGAGCTACCGAGGCCGGTGGTGGCCATGTTGTTCAATGGAGCAGGCCATTTTTGCATTTACTGCAGTGCAATTAGGCTCAGTGGTTTAGGAGATGTAATTTGACATCAAAAAACATACAGCTCACCTTCAGCATCTTGTGCTAAGGAGAGCTAAAAGAGCTGATTTTGTTTGTTGCAAACAGTGATTTGTTTGTTTGTTTTGGAGTTTTACGGCCCAGTCAACACTATTTAGGTCATTTTTGAGCCGGTCAGTTTACCTATCAACACTTTCCTGGGCAGGCTTATACGTAAGCGGTTAACCAGTACAGTGCACATTCTTTCGCCAGAAACTGACAACTGCCCTTCTTGAATCAGCGGAAGGGAGAGAATGACCGTAGAAAAGATTTCATGATCAATCTCCACCAAAGAATGTTGCCGACCCCGGCGGGAGTCGAAACCGCGTCCTCCTGATCACCAGTCAGACGCACATCCGACTGAGCCACTGAGGCCGGCGTTGCAAACAGTGAAGGCACTGATCAGATGCACTGTTTGCTAATGTCCCATTTTGGGGAATGCGGGGTGGAGGGGTTCCCATCTAAAATCTAAAAGAGAAAACGCACCTTTAATAAAGAAGTAGCGGCTTCATCATCCACCCTACTGTCTTCCTCCTGCTCAATCATTCTCTCAGTTATGTCATCGAGTTGTTTACCCAGATCATTCAATGTTAACTCAGCTGAAACACATATGGTGAAATTTCATGATTAACCCTTAAGACCTTGAAAAAACTACCTCTGAAAATGTCGTCTGCTAATAAGCAATGTCGTCTGCTGAATTTTTTTTGTAAACTTTTTTAAAAATATTTTTGCATACAGGCAAACAGTGTTGGCCCAGATCAGACTGCTCACAGGAGCAGTCTGATCTGGGTCCACACTGTTTGCAAAAAAATACATTTAAGGTAACCAGCAGGTGGCAAAGCAGACGACAATTGTCATTTTATGGGCTAACTCATATCCTGCTAAACACAACAAACCCTATCTTTGCAAACCGTGAAGATCCAGATTAGATGGCTAAGCCATTTGACCAGGATCTGGACTGTTTGCTATGCAGTATGTGATTTGAACAAATACATTATATCAAATACGAATTTAATTGATGACAGTCAGAAATGGGTGTGACTGAATTTTATTTATTCAGCAGGATAAGGGTTAAAATGTCAAACAGCAATTGTCATCTGCTTTGTTGTCTCTTGATTACTTAAAAAGTTATTGTTGCAAACAGTGTGGATCCTGATCAGACTGCTCCTACCGTGTGGACCCTGATCAGAGTGACCATCTAGGAGCAGTCTGATAAAGGAGCAGCCTGATCAGGATCCACACTGTTTGCCTATATGCAAAAGTCAGACATTTTTCCAATGCAGTTTTTTTTTGGCTTTGTAAACTTCAGACGTATTTTTCTTTCAAATGCATCTCAAAAGGTTTCAGTTTTTTTTTTTTTTTTCAATACCCAATAGAATGAGACCACCTATTGGGCTGATCAAAAGTGGTCTCCAACTAGTTTCAAAGGTGGTCTTAACCCATAAAATGCCTATCACAACAATTGTTGTCTGCTTTGCCATCTGCAGGTTACTTTAGAAGTCATTTTTGCAAACAGTGTGGACCCAGATCAGACTGCGTTTCTAGGAGCAGTCTGATCAGGGTCCACACTGTTTGCATGTATGCAAAAATATTTTTAATAAGTTCGCAAAAAGATTCAGCAGAAGACATAAGCAGACGAAATTTTTAGATGTAGTTTTTCTTGTTGTCTTAAGGGATAATATGGGAGTTTTACTGAATTTTCGTGACATCATACGGAGTATCAAATAAAAATCAAAAATGAGTTCCTTTAAGAGCAATGAAAACATTCATAAGAAGGCAGATGGGTCATACTACGTAGTTTCGGCTAATAAAGCCTCATCAGTGACCCTGAAATGATCCGGCAAAGAAAGCCAGAGGAAACATACTGCAATTTTGCGAATTTCGAATAAGCAGTCGATTCAAAGACGGATATAAATCAAAATGGGGTCCAAATAATTAAAAATCTGTCTAGAATATGAATCTAAACCAATAATTTATTTCCGATTTCTCAGAATATTCACGCTGATCTCAAAGGACCAAAAGTAAAATATAAACTGCACTATGGTTGATGTACGGGGAGACGTTTTACGGCCGCCACACGGCACAACACCAGCTGCAGTGAAGGCAAATAAAAATCAAAAATGAGTTCCTTTAAGAGCAATGAAAACATTCATAAGAAGGCAGATGGGTCATACTACGTAGTTTCGGCTAATAAAGCCTCATCAGTGACCCTGAAATGATCCGGCAAAGAAAGCCAGAGGAAACATACTGCAATTTTGCGAATTTCGAATAAGCAGTCGATTCAAAGACGGATATAAATCAAAATGGGGTCCAAATAATTAAAAATCTGTCTAGAATATGAATCTAAACCAATAATTTATTTCCGATTTCTCAGAATATTCACGCTGATCTCAAAGGACCAAAAGTAAAATATAAACTGCACTATGGTTGATGTACGGGGAGACGTTTTACGGCCGCCACACGGCACAACACCAGCTGCAGTGAAGGCAAATAAAAATCAAAAATGAGTTCCTTTAAGAGCAATGAAAACATTCATAAGAAGGCAGATGGGTCATACTACGTAGTTTCGGCTAATAAAGCCTCATCAGTGACCCTGAAATGATCCGGCAAAGAAAGCCAGAGGAAACATACTGCAATTTTGCGAATTTCGAATAAGCAGTCGATTCAAAGACGGATATAAATCAAAATGGGGTCCAAATAATTAAAAATCTGTCTAGAATATGAATCTAAACCAATAATTTATTTCCGATTTCTCAGAATATTCACGCTGATCTCAAAGGACCAAAAGTAAAATATAAACTGCACTATGGTCAAGCCTGTCTCAGTAGCTCAGTCGGATGTGTGTCTGACTGGGGATCAGGAGGACATGAATTCGATACCTGCCGGAGTCGGCAACATTCTTTGTGGAGATTGATCGTGAAATCTTTTCTAAGGTCATTCTCTCCCTTCTGCTGATTCAAGATGGGCAGTTGTCAGTTTCTGGCTGTACTGGTTAACCGCTTACATATAAGCCTGCCCAGGAAAAGTTGGTTGGTTGGTTGGTTGATTTGAGGTTTAACGTCCCCGTCAACACTGTAAAGGTCATTTTGGAGACGTTGCTTCCAATTTTGTGGGACTTTTACCCGACACTGAGATGAAACGACATCTCAAGCCCTGTCGCCCAATGAAACCAATAGGGTTTATTAGCATGGACGGTCCGCCTCGCACCGCGTCCTGTCAACACTGTAAAGGTCATTTTTGAGAAGTTGCTTCCAATTTTGTGGGACTTTTACCCGACATCGAGATGAAACGACATCTCAAGCCCTGTGGCCCAATGAAACCAATAGGGTTTCTGCGGTTCCTGGACAGGCTTAGATCCTCTAAGTGGTTTACCAGTACTAGTGTGCGGGCCTGATTCAGCTCTGTGTGGAAGCATCATGCAGCCCATATATTTCTTCAAGCCCCTATGGGTGGGGGCCGTCCCAGGAAAAGTGTGGATAGGTAAAATGACCTAAATAGTGTTGACTGGGCCGTTAAATTCCAAAACAAACAAACGAACGGAGTATCAAGGGTAATTAAGGAGCAATTTCCCATATTTCTTGTTACAGACATCTGTTGTGGGTACTTGTTAGAATCACCTTACAGAGGCAAGTCTTACCCATTGTATGCGGGAAACCCCTAAAGGGGTACCTTGGCAAACAGTGCAGGCCCAGATCAGATGCCGCAGAATTATGCATCTGATCAGGGCCTGCCATATTTGCTGATAGAATTTTCCATCAAAAATGGAACAAGAGGGCCCAATGGCCCTATATCGCTCACCTGTGTACCAGAAAATCATAAGTGTAGGAGACCACTTGACATTGCTACATACTAAATATCTGAGCTCTGGGCCTTATGGCTTTGGAGAACAAGATTTTTTTTTTTTCCAGTATAAGTCCATAGGTCAATTTTGAACCAAAGGGCATGGATGGCATGATTTATGTAGGCGACCATTTTATGTTGCTATATACTAAATATCTAAAGTGCGTACTTCATGGCTTCAGAGAAGAAGATTTTAAAGCTTTTTTTTTCCATTATAAGTTTATTGGATTTAACAAGCCACAGGATTTGGCCAATTTGAACCCCAGGGGCAAGACTCAGGCAGGATTCATGTAGGCAACAACTCCATGTTGCTACATGCTAAATACCCAAGCTCTGGGCCTTATGGTTTCACAGAAGAATATTTTTTAGTTTTTTTTTTTTTTTTTTCCATTTTAAGTTTTTTTCCATTTTAAGTCCATCCATGGTAGCTAATGGGCCATGGGTGTGCCCAATTCTGCCCCAAGGGGCATGTCTGGCAGGATTCATGTAGGTGACCTGGGCCCTGTGGTTTCAGAGAAGAAGATTTTTGAAGCTTTTTTCCATTAGGAGTCTATGGGAGCTAAGGGGCCCTGGGGTGTGGCCCTTTGGACCCCAGGGGCATGAATGGCAGGATTTATGTAGGTGACCATTTTCCGTTCCTACATGCTAAATATCTAAGCTCTGGGCCCTGTGGTTTCAGAGAAGAAGATTTTTGAAGCTTTTTTTCCATTAGGAGTCTATAGGAGCTAAGGGGCCCCCGGCATGGCCCATTTGGACCCCAGGGGCATGATTGGCATGATTTATGTAGGTGACCACTTGCCGTTGCTACCTGCTAAATATCTAAGCTCTGGGCCCTGTGGTTTCAGAGAAGAAGATTTTTGAAGCTATTTTTCATTATGAGTCTATGGGAGCGAAGGGGCCCCGGGCGTGGCCCATTTGGAACCCAGGGGCTTGATTGCCAGGAATTATGTAGTTGACCACTTGCCCTTGCTTCATGCTAAATATCTAAGCTCTGGGCCCTGTGGTTTCAGAGAAGAAGATTTTTGAAGCTTTTTTCCAATATGAGTCTATGAGAGTGAAGGGGCGCCGGGGCATGGCCCATTTGGAACCCAGGGGCATGATTGACAGGAATTAAGTAGGTGACCACTTGCCGTTGCTACATGCTAAATATCTAAGCTCTGGGCCCTGTGGTTTCAGAGAAGATTTTTGAACCTTTTTTTTCATCATTAGTATACAGGAGCTAAGGGGCCCAGGGGTGTGGCCAATTTGGACCCCAGGGGCATGATTGGCAGGAATTATGAAGGTGACCACTTGCCATAGCTACATGCTCAATATCTAAGCTCTGGGCCCTGTGGTTTCAGAGAAGAAGATTTTTGAAGCTTTTTTCCATTATGAGTCTATGGGAGAGAAGGGGCCCCGGGGCATGGCCCATTTGGAACCCAGGGGCATGATTGGCAGGAATTATGTAGATGACCCCTTGCCCTTGCTACATGCTAAATATCTAAGCTCTGGGCCCTGTGGTTTCAGAGAAGAAGATTTTTGAAGCTTTTTTCCATTATGAGTCTATAGGAGCTAAGGGGCCCGGGCGTGGTCCATTTGGAACCCAGGGGCATGATTGGCAGGAATTATGTAGATGACCACTTGCCCTTGCTACATGCTAAATATCTAAGCTCTGGGCCCTGTGGTTTCAGAGAAGAAGATTTTTGAAGCTTTTTTCCATTATGAGTCTATAGGAGCTAAGGGGCCCGGGCGTGGTCCATTTGGACCCCAGGGGCAATTATTGGCAGGAATTATGTAGGTGACCACTTGCCGATACTACATGCTAAATATATAAGCTCTGGGCCCCTGCTTTCAGAGAAGAAGATTTTTGATGCTTTTTTCCATTATGAGTCTATGGGAGTGAAGGGGCCCCGGGGCATGGCCCATTTGGAACCTAGGGGCATGATTGGAAGGAATTACTTAGATGACCACATGCCATTGCTACATGCTAAATATCTAAGCTCTGGGCCCTGTGGTTTCAGAGAAGAAGATTTTTGAAGCTTTTTTTATATTATGAGTCTATGAGAGCTAAGGGGCCCCGGGGCGTGGTCCGTTTGGACCCCAGGGGCAATTATTGGCAGGAATTATGTAGGTGACCACTTGCCGTTAATACATGCCAAATATATAAGCTCTGGGCCCTGTGGTTTCAGAGAAGAAAATTTTTGATGCTTTTTTCCGTTATGAGTCTATGGGAGCGAAGGGGCCACGCCAGAGAAGAAGATTTTTGAAGCTTTTTTCCATTATGAGTCTATAGGAGCTAAGGGGCCCGGGGCGTGGTCTGTTTGGACCCCAGGGGCATGATTGGCAGGAATTATGTAGGTGACCACTTGCCGATACTACATGCTAAATATATAAGCTCTGGGCCCCTGCTTTCAGAGAAGAAGATTTTTGATGCTTTTTTCCATTATGAGTCTATGGGAATGAAGGGGCCCCGGGGCATGGCCCATTTGGAACCTAGGGGCATGATTGGAAGGAATTACTTAGATGACCACATGCCATTGCTACATGCTAAATATCTAAGCTCTGGGCCCTGTGGTTTCAGAGAAGAAGATTTTTGAAGCTTTTTTTATATTATGAGTCTATGAGAGCTAAGGGGCCCCCGGGGCGTGGTCCGTTTGGACCCCAGGGGCAATTATTGGCAGGAATTATGTAGGTGACCACTTGCCGTTACTACATGCCAAATATATAAGCTCTGGGCCCTGTGGTTTCAGAGAAGAAGATTTTTGATGCTTTTTTCCGTTATGAGTCTATAGGAGCTAAGGGGCCCCGGGGCGTGGTCTGTTTGGACCCCAGGGGCATGATTGGCAGGAATTATGTAGGTGACCACTTGCCGTTACTACGTGCTAAATATATAAGCTCTGGGCCCTGTGGTTTCAGAGAAGAAGATTTTTGAAGCTTTTTTCAATTATGAGTCTATGGGAGCGAAGGGGCCCCGGACTGTGGCCCATTTGGAACCCAGGGGCATGATTGGCAAGAATTATGTAGGTGACCACTTGCCATTGCTTCATGCTAAATATCTAAGCTCTGGGCCCTGTGGTTTCAGAGAAGAAGATTTTTAAATGTTTTCCCTTTATAAGTTTATGGGAACTATATGTTGCCATGGCAACCAGAATTCCAATCTGATCAGCCCCAAAACCTTATGAAGCCTTTCCCCCTACCTGAAGATGCTTCACATGAAATTTGATCAAGATTGGCCATGAGGTATAGAGATATACTTATTTGAAATTGTTTACGGACGGACGCACGCACGACGGACGACGGACAAAAAGTGATCACAAAAGCTCACCTTGTCACTACGTGACAGGTGAGCTAATAAAAACGAAGAAATAGGCCTACCACCCCTTATATGAAAAATGGGCTGGTTCAAAATATAGCAATGGAAGAGTCCACTAGTATACAATGGGCTAACAAGTACCCACAACATGTGTCCTTTTTATGAAAATTCCTAAATTTACCCTCATTCCTCCTTAACTGGAGCAGAGTGTGTCAGTGAGTGTTTGAGTTTTATGTCTCTCACCAACAGCTAAGGTCATACAGAGATGGGACCTCAGTTTAAAGACTCATCCGAAAGTCTGGAGAAGCCCGGGATCGATCCTGCGACCCCTGGTTTACAAAGCGAGTAGCATAACCACTACAGCACAGAGGCTTCTTCTTATCTGGAGCTATTGACATCACATTCAAGGAATATGCCAAGGAATCATTCAGTGAAATCAAAATCCAATATTTCAAATAAAATTTGAGGTCTGACGTATTTTATCACATCCTATATGCTTATCCTTCTTTGTAAACAATTCTGTAATTCTGCCCTAGAAATGTTACTTGTTATAAATAATAAACTGGAGTATAGTAATGCATATGGAAACAATGAAGGTGGGTATTTGGTGATAATTTATGTCAATTTGCCACAAAACCTATCTTGTGGGTATTCATTAAAACTGCCCTATGGAGGTGTTTTTTATGAATACCCACAGCATATGTTTATATGGAGAAATAAGGAAACTTATAACAATAATCCTTCAATTATCACCAAATATCCACATTATTTGTTGCTATGATTAATGTCAATGATATATATGGAAAACCTATAAAAATTATCGGTCCTCCTGCAAGAGTTATGAAAAATTATCGGTCCTCCTGCAAGAGTTATGAAAAATTATCGGTCCTCCTGCAAGAGTTATGGTGAATTGCATTTTATGGCTCTGCTGATGTGCCCCAGAAAAACAAATAAAACTAAAGATGTACACCCACTCCCCCACCCTCAGCCCCAGGACAACCCTCACATGACAATTTTATAGACAATTATCCATAAAGCATTTACCTAAACAGAAATAGACTAGAAATGCGTCCATAGGACACGGATGTCCCCACCTGAAAATATGTCTATGTTCAGATTAACCATTAGGAAGTTATTGACCGTGTTTAAGTTTTGGACCCTTTGGACCCTTTTTTGACATTTGACCTCTAAGTATGACCTTGACCTTGGTTGTATGGACCTGGGTTTTGTGCATGACACATTGTCTCATGATGGTGAACATTTCTGCAAATTAAGTTCTAAATCTATACAGAAATAAGAAAGTCATTGACCATGTTTAAGTTGCGGACCCTTTTTTTTTTTTTATCTTTGACCTTTAAGAACGATTTTGACCTTGGAGGTACTGACCTTTGACACATCGTCTCATGATGGTGAATATTTCTACCAAGTAATGTCAAAATCCCTCCAGAAATAAGAAAGTTATTGACTGTGTTTAAGTTTCAGACCCCTTTGTTTTACCTTTGACCTCTAAGTACGACCTTGACCCTGGCAGTACTGACCTGGGTTATGGTGAACATTTCTGCCAAGTAATTTCAAAATCTATCGAGAAATGAGTAAGTTATTGACTGTGTTTAAAGTTCTCACTCTCTTTTTGCCTTTGACCTTTAAGTACGACCTTGACCTTGGAGGTAAGACCCCGTTTTTGCACGCTACACATCGTCTCATGGTGGTGAACATTTCTGCCAAGTAATTTCAAAATCCAAAATTCAGAATTAAGAAACTTATTGACTGCATTTAAGTTTCAAGCCCTTTTTTGACATTTGATCTCTAAGTATGACCTTGACCCTGGGTTTTGCGCACAACACATCGTCTCATGATGGCTAACATTTCTGCAAAAATAAGAAAGTCATTGACCGCGTTTAAGTTTCGGATGCACGCACAGACTGACAGACAGACGAACGAATGGAAAGACAGGGGCAGCCTATATGCCCTTTCCACCATTCTTCGAATGATGGGGGCATAAAAAGTGGCAATCCTTACTTTTCAATACCGCCTATGAGTTTGTTTTGGAGATAGCACAATCAACACTTTAAAGTCTTAAGCATCAAACCTCACAAATTAACAAACCCCAAAATCTTTATTAACTGAATGATCCAAAGAGGAATGGGAACACCTGGCAGATTTTTCCACCATTTTCCAAAGGGAGACAACTTTCAGGACTTCCTGTCCGCTTTCCTATAAGCACTGTCCCACTGAAAAAGGGGTCTACTCTTAAAGGAAAGAATTTGCTCCTCAGGAGCAAATTCTTTCCTTTAAGAGTTGACCCCTATTGACATGGGAGACAAAAGTAGTTTTGCAGGAGTTGCCTCCCCTGAAGGTGTATCCATTCCCCTTAAAATGAACTCACAAGGCTCTGTGTCATTTATTCCTTCTTGGCTCTCTGTTCCTAGACTTTCCAGATTGACGTAAGACTGTTGCCGAGAAAGGTCTTCTTCACTGTCGACAATATTCACATCCTTCTCGTCTTCTTCATCTGAGGAGATCATCTCTCCGAATATATCTGAAATAACCAGCAATGTTTTTGTGTGGGTTTAGAACTTTATTTCCCACCAACAGCTACATAGACCCCTGCCCATCAGGGACTGGAGAAATTGATTTGGCTGCATGATGCTTCCACGCAGAACTGAAACCGACCGCACTTGAGTACTGGTAAACCACTTATAGGGTCTAAGCCTGCCCAGGCAATTTGATGCCAGTCGGACTGCCCATGCATATAAATCCTATTGGTTTCATTGGGCGTCTGGGCTTGATTTAATCTCAATGTCAGGTAAAAGTCCCGCAAAACTGGAAGCAATGTCTCCAAAATGACCTATATAGTGCTGATGGGGAAGTTATACCTCAAACAAACAAAACCATTAGCTACATGCAGAGACAGGACCTCTGTTTAAAGACTCATCTGAAAGTCTTGAGTAGCCCAGAATCGAACTCACGATCCCTGGTTTATGAAGCTTAACCACTGCACCACGGAGGCTTCTCCAGCAATGTTTATTGAAGAGAGCTGAAGAAAAATGAACCAACACAATGTAAAAGGGCCCTTTAGCATTATTTGTTATAGTAACTACAGTATCTGTTCCCTAACATTTTGCCAGTATATAGAAATTGTAGCTATATGGCTTCCCAATCAATAGTATAATAGGTAATAAATGGCCTTTTACCCCAGAAATAAACGTTGTCACCTAATGTTAACTGCTATCATGTGTAATTCCTTTATCACTGGGGTAATATGTTCATACTAAGATGTCTGTGTTATTTTACATGCTGTGGTACTTTTGAAGACATGTATAAGCCTGTACAAGATAAGAGTGGTTAACCCACTGTATGCGGGAAACCCCTGAAGGGATTCCTTGGCAAACAGTGCAGGCCCAGATCAGACGGGCCATTCTGCGGCGTCTGATCAGGGCCTACACTATTTGCTTACAGAATTTTCCATGAAAAAATAGGAATAAAAACAAAAATATAGGCCTGACACCCCTAATATGACAAATGGACTTGTCCAACAATTAGCAATGGAAGAGTCCACCAGTATACAATGGGTTAATAAAGCTCACTGGGCTGCTAAACCAAACCAAACCAAACCAAAGTTACTTTACCAATATCTAGACTAGCAGTTGTGTCTGCCCTGGACAGTCCACTGGTTCCCGCTCCCAGGCCAGTCTTCACCTCCCCTGACTCTACTGCAGGCTTCTCATCATCTTCTGTAATAAGCTCCCATTTCACACTGATCGCCTCTGAATCTGTCCTGAACAGACGCTTGACTTCCTTTTCAATGTCTGGCTGCTCCATGTACTATACAAAAAAGAATAAAGATCATGTCTATGAAATAAGAGAAAGATACGGATAAAATATGGTAAATAGATGATCTTACATGAGTGCTCATGTATTATTGAATTTATTAAACCAGTTGAGGAAAAGGGATAAAATGTGAGGCCGTGCCGAGCATTTTATGCATTTTCCTCAATGAGTTTAATAAATTCAATAATACATGAGCAGGAATGCAAGATTCTATTTATCATCTGATATTTAAAACATTTTCTTCACGCTCTGTTTACAAAAATGGCAATATTACGCCATTAGTAAATGCGACGTCATTAAGGATGTCGTACATGTAATTTACAGGGCATATCTAACTAATTTGCATATTTAATCCACTAATGGATTACAGAATTTATTCCACGACATTATTACATGCTCAGATGCAACGTCATATGATAAATGTTCTTAATCATATAATTTAGTTGCTTTGACAGTTTAACAGAACATATGTTTTACCATTCAACTGCTATATGAAATCAATGAGCCGATGGTAATTTTAATTTTAGAAGTATTTTTCATAGTAAATAAAGCTGGACATTGCATGTGACTTATCTGCTGAACAGACAATTCGTATGTTACATCAAGCATTCTTTTCACTAAGAAACGAGAAATACATGTATTGCTAACCCCAAAAGGGGTACACTGGCAGACAGTGCAGGCCAATGCACCACAAGACATGATAAATTGACAATAATTCCAGTCCTCCATCATTGTATACATTTCGAGTGACTTGATTGGTTGAAAAAAAAGTGTTGTACTTTGATAAATTCCATCAGCAAGAATCTCAGATCTATATCACACAGCGACAGGTAGTAAAATAACTTGATGTCAAAAAGCACATTTTGAACCTGCATGTTACATCATTGTATATGAAGAAACTTCAACAGTGTTTCATTGAAAGATGGAAACTATTGAAAACATAACTGTTAGAAGAGAAATAAATTGAATTTAAAGACTTGACATTTTTTCACTTGGGTTTCTTTCAAAGATGGCAGCTTCTAATTGAATAATCATTCTGCCGTAGCCATTGGTAAATTCATTCTTATGCCTACAAATTTAACATTATGGTGGCATTTTTAACAAAGTTTGCATCAAAAGGAATGAATAATCTTTTTGTGGATTTTATTGATGTGTAAACTCCGGCAAATCACTCTCAAACTGCATGAAGCCCAGGCTTCATGCTAAGTTTTTGAGTGATTCGCTGTGTGTCTCACATGTGACCCAAGCAAGGCTCAAACTACAGTGGTGAGAGTCCTAATGATTAAGAGTTTATGCTCCTACCCACTAGGCCAGTAAATTTATTTGGATTAACATTAATATCTAAAACAGTTTCTGTTTTGGACCCCAGCCAGGGCTCGAGAAAATGTCAGTTTGCCTGTTATGGACCGATTTTGGCTTCCTTAAACAGATTTTGACTTCAGAAGAAGATTAAAAATAGCCATCGGAAGAGATTGCAAATCCCCCGACCAAAAGCCAATATGGCCTTCAGAAGATTGTTCACCAATAGAAAGTGCACCAGAATTAAACCAGCAATATATCACAAAAGTTTTGGAGTTATGGCCATGACAAGATTATACTGTCAGGGGAGATAACTCAAAAACCAGGGAACTCAGAATTGTGGTTCTTGTGCATGACATGCCTGCTTAAGCTCATGTATTTCTGTACGAATTACCATTAAAATATGTCTCAAAGGGTATTGGAGATATGGTGATCACAAGCTGGTCATACTGTTATATTGGAAGGGTAAATAACTCAAATACCATAGCACCAACAGTTGTGGTTCTTGCACATGACACCCCTTCTGTACAATTGCGTCAAGTTCCTTCAATATATCTCAAAGGGTGTTGGAGTTATGGCCATCACAAGGTTATATTGTCAGGGGAGATAACTAAAAAACCAGAGCACCCAGAGTTGTAATTCTTGAGCATGACACACCTGCATAACCTCATGTACATCTGCATCAAGTACCACCAATATGTCTCAAAGGGTATTTGAGGTATGGTGATCACAAGGTGGTCATAATGTTATATTGGAAGGGGAGGTAGCTCAAATACCATAGCACCCAGAGTGTGGTTCTTAGGCATTAAGCGCCGTCTCAATCTTGTATACAATTGTGACAAGTACCATCAATATATCTCAAAGGGTATTGGCGTTATGGCCATCACAAGTTATATTGTTAGGGGAGATAATTAAAAAACCAGGACACCCAGAGTTGTGGTCCTTGCACGTGACACACCTGCTTAAGCTCATGTACAACTGTACCAAGTACCATCAATATATCTCAAAGAGTGTTGGAGATGTGGCCATCATAAGGTAGTGATTCTATTTTATTGGAAGGGGAGAGAACTCAAAAACCATGGCACCCAGAGTTGTGGTTCTTGTGCGTGGCACTCCGTCTCGGCCTTGTGAACAACTGTGCCAGGTACCATCAATATATCTTAAAGGGTATTGGAGTTATGGCCATCACAAGGTAGTCACTCTATTTTATTGGAAGGGGAGATAACTCAAAAACCATGGCAACCAGAGTTGTGGTTCTTGTGCATGACATGCCGTCTCAGCCTTGTGAACAACTGTTCCATGTACCATCAATATATCTCAAAGGGTATTGGATTTATGCCCATCACAAAGTAGTCATTCTATTTTATTAGAAGGGGAGATAACTCAAAAAGTATGGCATCCAGAGTTCTGGTTCTTGCGCATGACACGCCTCTCAGCCTTGTCAACAATTGTGCCAAGAACCATCAATGACTCTCAAATGGTATAGGAGTTATGGCCATCACAAGGTTGCGTCTACGGACGGACGGACGCTGTGCTGATCACTATATCCCCCGAACCTATTCAATAACAGTTTTTAAAAATCGGTTCGAAAATTTTCGGTAAATCATTAGAGCTATGTTGTAAAAACAAGCTGACCATTTGCCACTGATAATCCAAGCATGTATACAAAAAAAAAAACCTGGGGCACAAGGTGTTAGACCGGTTCATTATCTAACTAGGTGAAAATCGGACAAGTCCACGTTGGGTTCTTTGATCTTATCGCAGCGAAATTTGACCCGTGTGTCACAATTATTAAACCGTGAACACTGGCCTCAGGCGTTATCGGCAAGCTGGCAAACAATGTGACAGGGTGAGAAAATTAGGTCAATCATTGCAGGACATACGCTAGTTTGTTTACACAAGTCATTAATTTATGGCTTACTACAGAACCGGTATTTGAATATAAAATTGTTTTTTCACAAGGCGCAATTTTTAATCCACACCTGTCATGTCTGAACATTGCATGTTAAGCCTTCGAGAGAAAATGCCTTTTTTTCATCCATTCTAAACAATATTTTTATTTAAGAAATACGCTCCATTGAAACCATTAACATAAACCATGTGTGTATTTCGCCCTTGAATGAATTAAAATGAAACCGCATGACGTCATTTTCCAATCACATGGCTTCAATATCGGTCATCATTTGAAGACAAATCGATTTGTTTTAGGCTTGTGTAATCGTGAAATATGTGTTTATATTCTTTAGAACTCTGTTCGGCCATGTAAGATTTTCAATAACTCTCGTTCGGCCATGTTTTGGTTTGAGAGTAAAGAAATGTTTTTCGATTTTTTAACCCGTCCAAAACGATTTTTTTTTTTAGAAATACGCTTGACTGCATAAATGTGTATTGTCTTCAGGTACTGAGTGACCCGGATATTGGGAAAATGGAAGTAGATGAAATCTGGCGTAGAAAATGAAATTAGATGAAATCTGAACAATGTGAGCAATAATTGCTGTTTATAATTGAGATACTGGTGCTCATATTTGTTGACACATGTAAGAGCAATATTGGTATGTCATTCGTTACGCTAATAACACATTTTGAAATTGCAAATCACTAAGGACGTTTACAGAAATTACCGAAATCTGCCGGCAATTTACGTAATTTTTTACAAAATCTGGCTCAACCGATTTGGATTCTTCAGTTTCTCGAGCCCTGCCCCCAGCAATAATGCCATAAAGAAGTGATTACCTTTTTTTTCAAAGTCTTTCTAAATCTTCTTCTCCTTACATTCTTCAGGGGTGGGGTAACTGTGTAAACAAAGCTCACAATAAATGCACATGGAGATACATAGATGTAGTGCACATTATGCATATTACACATGTGCATAATGTGAAATATTTGCAGTATAGAAAAATAAAAACAAAAACATCTTTTCTATTGTATACGAGGACTGTTAAAATATGAATGCAAGTAGAACGTTTTCTCATGCACTAATGCGAAAATCACCTGGAAATAAATATCACGGCGTAGAAAAACATTTTACCTATAAATTGATACCAAACCTGTTAAAATCTGTGCACTTTAGCCATGTATATCGTTCGATAAACACTGTCTACTCTTGTATATTAATACAAAACATGGTTGGAAGAAGGTCAGAGTATGCCGTTGAAATACGGTCCTATATTAAGAATCGTTGTATTCTTGATATACGCTGCAAAGACATTTTTGATGAAATATGTTTGGTTTATGGGCATAATGAAATGTCTTTTCCGACAGTTTTTCGTTGGTGTAAAAAATTCAGCTGTGGGCTAGGCTCAACAGAAGATGCAACAGATGATAGTCGACCGAAAAGAGCAACATCTGCCAAGATGGTTGCTAGAGTGAAAGAAATAGTTGCTACCGATGCACGATACACCACTAGGCAAATAGCTAGTATGGTTGGCATCTCATTTAGAGCAGCTCATACAATTCTGAAATGGGGCTTGAAAATGAGAAAGATCAGTGCTAGATGGATTTCCCATCTGTTGACAGATGAGCAGAAAAAGACACGTGTTCAGTGCGCCAAGAAGTTGCTTAAAAGTTTCCAAATTACAATGCACGGTCTTTCGCTAATGTAGTCACAGGTGACGAGACATGGGTTCACTTTTTTGAGCCATAACGAAAGATTCAGAACAAAATATGGGCAACAGGGCTCGAGAAAATGCCGGTTTTCCAGTTCTGGACCGAATTTGGCCTCCATAAACCGATTTTGACTTCAGAAGAAGATAAAAAATCGGTCCGTAACTCTATACATTTTAAAAAAATCGGTTCGAAAATTTTCGCTAAATCATTATGTTATAAAAACTAGCTGACCGTTTGCCACTGATAATCCAAGCATGTATACAAAACGCCTGCAGCACAAGGTGTTAGACCGGTTCATTATCTAACTAGGTGAAAATTGGACAAGTCCATGTCGGGTTCTTTGATCTTATCGCAGCGCAATTTGACCTGTGTGTCAAAATTATTAATCCGTGAAAACTGGCCTGAGGTGTTATCGACAAGCTGGCAAGGTGAGAAAATAAGGTCAATAAATGGACATACGCTAGTTTGTTTAGACAAGTCATTAATTTATTGCTTACTATAGAACCGGTATTTGAATATAATTTTTTTTCACAGGGCGCAATTTTCAATACACACCTGTCATGTCTGAACATTGCGTGTTATGCCTTCGAGGGAAAATGCCTTATTTCACCCATTCTAAACGATATTTTTATTTAAGAATACGCTCCATTGAAACCAATAGCATAAACCACGTCATTTGAAGACAAAGCGATTTGTTTCAGGCTTGTGTAATCGTGAAATATGTATTTATATTCTTTCAATCACGGTTCGGCCATGTAAGATTTTCAATGACTCTCGTTCGGCCATGTTTTGTTTCGAGAGTAAAGAAATGTTTTTCGATTTTTTAACCCGTTCAAAACGATTTTTTTTAGAAATACGCTCTATTAAAATCAATCACTTAAAACAGGTGTGTGGGTTACGTCCTTGACTGCATTAATGTGTATTGTGTAAACGGAAACCGTATGACGTCATTTTCCGACCACGTTGTCGCCATTTTTAAACAAAGCAATTTGGGCAAAATAAAATGCGTGAAATAAGAGAAATATTTTAAAGGTTTTAAAAAGGGGGAAAAATATAGTGACCATCGAACTGGTCTTTTACTACCCCACGTCGGTTGTTTCCCTTTAGCAGTCTTCAGGTTCTGAGTGACCCAGATATTGGGAAAATGAAAGTAGATGAAATCTGGCGTAGAAAATGAAAGTAGATGAAATCTGAACGATGTGAGCAATAATTGCTGTTTATAATCGAGATACTGGTGCTCATATCCGTTGACAAGTATAAGAGCAACATTGGTATGTCATTCGTTAAGCTAATAACACATTTTGAAATTGAAAATCACCAATTGAGTTTACGGAAATTACCGAAACCGATTGGCAATTTCCGTAATTTTTTGGCGAAATCTGGCTGGACCGATTTGGATTCTTCAGTTTCTCGAGCCTTGATGGGCAACAAAGTATTGCAAAAGACCATGCATTGCAAAGCGGACCATGAACGTCAAGAAGGTGATGTATGCCATATTCTTTTCAAATCAGGGTCCTGCCATTCAGGTTCCTGTGCCTAAAGGCAAATCTGTAAATGTGAAGTTTTGCAAGAATAAAGTTCTTCGAAAATTGAAGAAATATTTCAAAGAACGAAGACCCGCATCTGGTTTGGCCAATGTCAAAATGCTACATGACAATGCGTCATCGCACAAGGCGTTCAATGTGCAAGACTATCTGAAGCAGGAAAAGGTTGTTGAACTCCCTCACCCCCAGTATTCCCGACCTTGCCCCGTGTGACTTTTTTTCCCGCGGCTGAAAAAAATATCTTTCTGCTCGAAAATTGGTACAGCACAAACACCAAAATGCATTCAATGATTGGATCAGAAGACTGAAAGTTTGTATATCTGTTGAAGGGGAATACTTTGAGGGGACAAAATAAATTTTTCATCGAAATCTATCACGGAATCATTTTTATTTGATTAGTTGCATTCATATTTGAACAGTCCTCGTATTATAAGGGATGCTCTTAAAAATATTTCCTTAAAGAGCAGCCCCCATCTAAGAAGAGAGATGACCTTACAAGGATTCTCCTTATTGAAAATAATAATACTTTTGTTCTGACTTCTCAACTGAGATAAACACTTCATGCTGGAGTATGCTCAAACAGTCAAACACAGCCAACGATATTCATTAACTACAAAATTTTCTATACCTTTGCAATGTCATTTGGTTTACACAAAATTACTTATCTTTACAAATTTACATACTTTAGCACAACAAATTCAATTTTAAGATAAGTTATTAACCCATAAAATGCCAATCACGACAATTGTTGTCTGCTTTGCCGTCTACCGGTTGCCTTAAAAGTAATTCTTTGTGAACAGTGTCTGATAGTGTGGACCCAGATCAGACTGCTCCTGAAAGAGCAATCTGATCTTGGCCCACACTGTTTGCCTGTATGCAAAAAATATTTTTCAAAGGTTTGCAAATTTATTCAGACAAAATAAGCAGACAACATTTTCAAATGTAGTTTTTCTCAGCATCTTAAGGGTTAACCCTTCAACTGAAACATAAATTTCTAGTTTTCCCCACTTCCCCCCCCCCCCCCCTGATGCCAAGGATGGGCCACATCTTGTGATTAACCCTTATCCTGCTGTTCAAAACAACCCCTATCTTTCAAAACAGTGTCGATCCAGATCAAATGGCTTCTGAAGAAGCCATCTGATCTGGATCCGATCTATACTACTTCTCAACCTCGTTATAACATGGAACTCCCAGTCCAACCAACGGACCGTGTTAGTTAAGCGAACCATGTTATAAACGCCGACCGTATTTGTCACAGATCAACCATTGACACTATGGTGATCAATAGTTTTCCAAACAAGATGATGTGTGGTCCAGTTAATAACCGTATTTCCCGACTAAAATGTGTTTAGAACTTATCAATGGCAGCAAATACCATGGCTCATCAAGTCAAACAAGTCCCTTTAATCGAAACCAGCTGATAAACCACTTTTATACCCAGAAAATCATCCGATTTTACAGCGAGTATGACGCCATTTTGATAGCTGGTTCCTGGCTAACTTTGTTGCAACTGAGCGTCAGGAACAGCACCAAACTACAATACTGTTAATAGATTTCAACGGTAAAATTACCGAGTTAGGGTTTGGAACCGGACAATGGTGAACGCTTACAAGAAATTTGAATTACTTCCCTTGGAATATCTAACCCTTAAATATTTAAGCCATTTAAAATGATTTTTAATGGCGCACATGGTCTTTGAATGATTTTTTTACCGCGAAAATTGATCATGAATATGTTTTATCATAAGCTGGAATAAATCTTTTCTTTTACATGCGGCTCTAGAAAATCAGTTTTATTGCAGTTGACCGATCACATCGTCTGCATCAATATGTTTAAAATTTCTACTGAGCAGTGATCCTTAACAGAGCGTGATAAATTTTTTTTTTCCGGTTGCATAACAATTCTTTAATCTCTTTATCTCGCTAAGCCACCTTTTGATTTTGCCAATGGCAGTTCATTTTTATCATGCATGTCAAGCTAAACAAGTCTATATACTGTATATTCAACTGTTTGGAGGCCTGCAAAGTACTGTTAAAGGCCGTGTTAGCTACCGTATTACCCCAGTCAAAAGTGGGAGGAAAATAAAGTTGTTGTGCTTAAAACCTTACAGAATACTTGGATAATATGTATAAATGTTGGTTGGGAAAAATATGGGGTCCAAAACAAAACCATGATATATCCGAATTCGTGCTATAACGATGTCCGGGTGTATTTGTCATTGAGTTTGCAAATTTAGAAGACTATAATATTGTAAGTAATTTGTTTGGTTGACAGTCAGAAATGGGTGTGGCAAATTTATATATTCAGTAGGATTAGGGAAAACACTCTCCTGCGATTTTTCTTTTAATTTTTTTAACAGAACCAATATATTTTCCAATATATTAGGGGAATGGGAACTACTGGAAGATTTTTCTGCCATTTTTCAAAGGGAGACAACTTTTGGGATTTCCTGTTTGCTTTTCTATAAGACCTGTCCCACTGAAAAAGGGATCTACTCTTAAAGGAAATAATTTGCTCCTATTCTTTCCTTTCAGAGTTGACCCCTACTGACGTGGGAGACAAAAATACATTTGCATGAGTTACCTCCCCTGAAGGTGTTACCATTCCCCTTAAATAATTCTGTTTTCCTTACTGCCATGATTCCACTGGAATTTCTTGTCTTTATCTTTCTTTCTTGGGCTCTCATTCTCATCCTGAGCTAAATCTTCTTCCGTTGTGGTTATCAACATCTGTAACGAGGCAATAACAATCTAAAACTGCCATCATAAACCCTTTTGACAGCTAATCATGACTTGCAGAAGAAATTTTCAAATCAAAGCACTGAGAGGATTGGTGGTTCGATTGTCTCTGATTATAGCCTGGGAAAATGGTCCTCAGTGGGGACTTTGACTGTTTTTATTTAACCCTTAAATTCCTGTACGGTAAGCAGCTGTGTAGACGCTGATCAGACGCTGCTGTTTTCGGCTTCTGACCAATACATTCCTTTACTGTAAGCAAACAGTGTAGACTCTCATCAGATGCCACATTTTGGGGCGTCTGATCAGGGTCTACAGTGTTTGCCAAGCCGAAATCATGATTCCAGCCCAAATTCTACAAATAACCCTTTTACGCAACAAGATGACCCCACTGCGATAAAATCCTATAAATAAGTTACATGGATTTCGTACAAATCAGTGAAAGTCACGTGGACTGGAGCACTAACAGAGATTTTGTCCTTATAACTTTGGGTCGATTATTTTACGAGGACTGTTCAAATATGAATGCAACTAAGCACATAAAAATGATTCTGTGATAGATTTCGATGAAAAATTTATTTTGTCCCCTCAAAGTATTCCCCTTTAACAGGTATACAAACTTTCAGTCTTCTGATCCAATCATTGAATGCATTTTGGTAGTCTTTTCGAGGTATACTATGAAGGCACTGGAATATTGCAGAACCGAGGTGTTTGGGCTGTACAAATTTTCGACCAGAAAGGTATTTTTTCAGCCGCGGGAACAAAAAAAGTCACACAGGGCAAGGTCAGGGGAATACGGGGGGTGAGGGAGTTCAACAACCTTTTCCTGCTTCAGATAGTCTTGCACAATGAACGCCTTGTGCGATGACGCATTGTCATGCAGCAATCTGACATTGGCCAAACCAGTTGCGGGTCTTCGTTCTTTGAAATATTTCTTCAATTTTCGAAGAACTTTATTCTTGTAAAACTTCACATTTACAGATTTGGCTTTAGGCACAGCAACCTGAATAGCAGGGCCCTGATTTGAAAAGAATATGGCATACATTACCTTCTTGACGCTCATGGTCCGCTTTGCAATGCATGGTCTTTTGCAATACTTTGTTGCCCATATTTTGTTCTGAATCTTTCGTTTTGGCTCAAAAAAGTGAACCCATGTCTCGTCACCTGTGACGACATTAGCGAAAGACCATGCATTGTAATTTGGAAACTTTTTAAGCAACTACTTGGCGCACTGAACGCGTGTCTTTTTCTGCTCATCTGTCAACAGATGGGGAATCCATCTAGCACAGATCTTTCTCATTTTCAAATCCCGTTTCAGAATTGCATGAGCTGCTCCTAATGAGATGCCAACCATACTAGCCATTTGCCTAGTGGTGTATTGTGCACCAGTAGCAACTAATTCTTTCACTCTAGCAACCATCTTGGCAGATGTTGCTCTTTCGGCCGACAATCATGTGGTGCATCTTCTGTTGAGCCTAGCTCACTGCTGAATTTCTTACACCAAAGAAAATTGTCGGAAAAGACATTTCGTTATGCCCATAAACCGAACATATTTCATCAAAAATGTCTTTGCACCGTATACCAAGAATACAACGATTCTTAATATAGGACCGTATTTCAACCGCCTACTCTGACCTTCTTCCAACCATGTTTTGTATTAGTATACAAGAGTAGACAGTGTTTATCGAACAATATACATGGCTAAAGTGCACGGATTTTAACAGGTTTGGTATCAATGTATAGGTAAAATGTTTTTCTATGCTGTGATATTTATTTCCAGGTGATTTTCGCATTAGTGCATGAGAAAACGTTCTACTTGCCATACCTGCCAACATTGAGAAAATCCAAAGAGTGAGACTGCGCGCGGCGGACCCTTTTTCACCTTCTTTTTTAGTATTTGGCTCGCGGGTAATTTTCAGGAAAAATTTGAAAGAGTGAGATTTTTTTTCCCTAACCGTATGGGGGTGGGGATGGGTGCTACCTTTTTCAAAGACCCACCACCCATAAAAAAAAATAAATTGAACCTCACCACCAATAAATTTCAATTTTTAACCAGACCAAGCACCCATTAAAAAAGGAAGTGCTAGCTCACCCACCTAGCATAAAACATGCATTTTTAGCAGGGGTGAAATGTATGAAACTGTGTACTGTCCGAATATATGTGAATTAGGTCACTTTACAAGTCAGATACAATGATTCATTTTACCAGAGAACTTCATCAAATCTTATTGAAAACTGAACATATTTATGCTAAAATAAATAACTGATCAATACTATGAGCGTTTTTGCTAATGTATACGTTTTCATAGATTCATAAACAAAATGCAAGATAGGCCATAGGTCGCCACACAACATTTTGGGTGCCTTGTAAAGTGTCAAAAAAAGAGAAAAAGATCGTTTTTATGGAAGATTATTAGTATTTAATGAAGAAATTAAATGGCTAAATATGATTTCTGTAATATTTTTGTAACGCAGGGATGCCTCGATATCTGATAATTCTGAGGACTAAACTTAGAAATTTACCGATAGATAGATTATAGACAAGATGGATAGTTTTGTTTATTTACCTGTCCAATAATAGATTTGCTAATAATAGTCCAAATATACCTGTGACCTGAGGTGATTTTCCAATAGTTCTGTATCCTGGCTCTAATTGCATATATTAGCGATTCAGAAAAGCCGATAATAACCAGTTTGCAATGTAAATATCCGGTATGACAAAATTAGCGAATTTCTAAGCGTGAGATGCATTGAAATTCGTGAGATTTGGGCCATTTTCAAAATACGATCGTGGGGGAGTGAGACCCACAATAAATCGTGAGAGTCACGCTCAAATCGGGAGTGTTGGCAGGTATGACTTGCATTCATATTTGAACAGTCCTCGTAAACATATTTTATTTCCAAACACATTTGAACATGCAAGCAAATAAACAGAGTCAATACAAAATTTTAGGCTCAGAACGAAAGCAGTAGCTTATTTAGTTCCTTTCCTAAAAATGATAACAATGATAATGATAAACAATTGACCCAAAAAGTGTTTTTTTTTTTTTTTTTTTTTTCTTATTTTTTAGAGAAAATAAGGTTAGTTGATTATTCACATGTTATTTCAAGTCTTATTTTCTATGAGAATTATTTAACCCATAAGAGGCTAATCTCGTATGCCGGTTACTTTAAAAGTCATTTTTGCAAACAGTATGGACCCAGGCCAGACTGACCCTAGAGGAGCAGTCTGATCTGGTTCCACACTGTTTGCCTGTATGAAAAATATTTCTAAAACACTTGCAATAAGATTCTGCAGACGACAAAAGCAGGGGTATGGGAGCAAGAACTTTCTACATGTATTTTAAGCTCTGGTGGCCATCTTGTTCATCAGAGGGGAACAATTTTAGATATTTTGGTAGAGACCCATAAAGTGAGGTTTAGAGGGGTGTTCATTGCATTAACCGATGGCAATTGGCAAAAACAGGTCCTCTCATGACGTGCCTCACATCATATTACTGGATACATACAGTAAACTTTTAGTAACTTACCTGGCAAATATCGGCAGTTTTATAGAATGTCTTCATATCAACTGTTTTTAAACTTTCCACAATACAGGGTAAATCAACCATCTGAAAATAAAGAAAGGAAAAAAGTATAAAGATGTGAAACTGCAATGCAGCATTGCTCCAGATAAGGAGACGTGATAAAAGATAGTTTAGGGACAATTTTCCATGTTTCCATCATGCTGAGTGAGTGAGTGTTTTGAGTTTTACATCCCACCAACAGCTAAGGTCATACGGAGATGGGACCTCCGTTTAAAGACTCATCTGAAAGTCTGGAGAAGCCCGGCACTGATCCTGGGACCCCTGGTTTACAAGGCAAGTAGCGTAACCACTACACATCGGAGGCTTCTCCCATGATGCGGTGAAAAACTACATCTGAAAATGTCGTCTGCTCAAGTTGTCTGCCGAGTCTGCTTGCAAATGTTTTAGAAATATTCTTTCACACAGGCAAAGAGTGTGGACCCAGATCAGACTGCTCCTAGGGAAGCAGTCTGATCTGGGTCTACACTGTTTGCAAAAATAACTTTTAAAGTAACTGGCAGACGACAAAGCAGACGACAATTGTCGTGATTGCGTCTTATGGGTTAAATTATTCTCATAGAAAATAAGGCTTGGCATAACAAGTGAATCATCTACTAGCCTTATTTTCTCTGAAAAATATAAAAAAACAACAACAACAACAATTTTTTTTTTTGAAAATGACGTCTGCTTGTTGTGATAAGCAGTCAAAGGGTTAATGATGGCAGTTTTAGATTGTTATTGCCTCATTACTGATGCTTATACCCACAATGGGAGAATATTTAGCTTGTCAGAAATATATGTTGTGGGTACTTGTTAGAATCACCTCAAACATTGCACGACCTGCAGAAAAAGTGACCGACTGAAGTTGGTTGATTTTCTAAGAGTGCCCTAAAATCACAGTGTCATTCTGTCAGTCTGTCTGTCCGTCCGTAACCCGTTTGTGAAAATTGGTGATAGTGACCTAACCGATTGGAATATTTAAATAATTTTTGGCATACTGTTAGACATCAATGAGATCTAACCAATGAACTTGCCAAATATTACATTCCATTTAGTATAGCCTCGCCGAGGCGAAAAATGTGAAAATTTTCAAACTGCTTCTCCTCGGAAACCATTGGACCGATTGAAGTCAAATTCCATATGGAGCCTCTATGAGATGGGTAAAACCAAAATTTGCTCATGGGGTCCAGGTCACATGACCAAAATGGCCGCCAAGTCATATATGGTAAAAACCCTTCAAAAATAGTCTTCTCCAGAACCACTGGGCAAATTTCCATGAAACTTGATAAATAGCATCTGGGACGTAGGCCCATCATAAAGTGCTAAAATGGTGACCCTGGGTTGACATTGACATTCTTTGTGCCTAGGTCAAACTTTGACATATATGCTTTTGTATTGGAAATGTAAGAATGCATTTTATCCTGCCAACGATTCAGAATACAGTACTAAAGTATAAGATTTTTTTTTGCTCCTTACGATAAGGTGCATTTACTGTGGGAACCGTTTTAAGTCCAGGTCACATGACCAAAATGGCCGCCATACCCATATATGGTAACACTCATAAAGCTAAAAGCATCCGGCGGGTCGTGCACTTCAGCTGAAGCACTGGTTATCTCTTTAGTATCTTTGTCAAGCCTATCAGGAGCTATGAGTTAAGTTTTTGCTGCTTATAAGTTTTTTGGTTTATCCGGTTTCAAGTAAATGCTGATTAATCAATTTACTTGATGATTCATTTAAGGCAAACAAGTATATTTTATTGATCATGGTTTTCCATGATCAATCATGATTTCCATGACCAATTAAACTTTATTTTCTATCTATGTAGCAAGGTCTTTTTATACATGTACTATGGTGGATGCCGAGAAAATTGTATCCACTGCAAAATGTGTGACAAATGCGGATGCAACATGTCTAGATTATATAGAAAAATGACCATTAATGGTCATTTTTCTGTATAATCTATACATTTCATCAACCAAATTCCAGCTACATGTATACTGTATCCAAAACCATAGATAAACACCAACACTGTAAATATTTTTAGTAATTTCACTGAACAATATTCAATCAATCATTGGTAACTGAAATAAGCCGATGAAGCCGACCATAAAAATATTCTGTTTGCTGTCACCCTACCAACCCGGAAAAATGGCCCTTACCCAAAAATTTTATTGGCCATCATGAAGATTTTTTTTTTTTAATTTTAATGTAAAGATACATTAACCTGCTGAATATTTGAATTAGTCACACCCATTTCTGACTATCAGCCAGTCAGATTACATGACAAATTTTTTACGTTTAAATTCATGAACTGAATGATAAACAGTGTAGATCCTGATCAGATGGCTTCAGAAGCCATCTGATCTGGATCTATGCTGTTTGCAAAGGTATTGATTGTCGTGAACACTGAGCAGCAGGATAACGGTTAATTGCATTTGTTAAATTTCTTTCAAAAAGCCTCAATTCGTATTTGGGATGTTAAACTAGTATGTGGACATAGAATTACTGAAAAAAAAAAGAATAAAGCTAAATAGATTTTTAGAAGATCAAATAAATAAAATTTATAACTAGAAATGCGTCCATAGGACACGGATGCCCCCGCCCGAAAATATGTCTATGTTCGTATTCATCCATAGAAAGTTATTGACAGTGTTTAAGTTTTGGACCCTTTTTATGCCATTTGACCTCTAAGTATGACCTTGGAGGTACGGATCTGGGTTTGCACGTGACACATTGTCTCATGATGGTTAACATTTCTTCAAAATAATTTCAAAATCCATCCAAAAATAAGTAAGTTATTGGCTGCATTTAAGTTTTGGACCCTTTTTTTGACCTTTGATCTCCAAGTATGACCTTGACCTTGGAGGTACGGACCTGGATTTTGCATGTGACACATCGACTCATGATGGTTAACATTTTTACAAAGTAATTTCAAAATCCATCCAGAAATAAGAAAGTTATTGACTGCGTTTAAGTTTCGGACCCTTTTTTGACCTTTGACCTCCAAGTATGACCTTGACCTTGGAGGTACGGACCTGGGTTTTGCACTTGACACATCAACTTATGATGGATAACATTTCTCCAAAGTAATTTCAAAATCCATCCAGAAATAAGAAAGTTATTGACTGCGTTTAAGTTTCGGACCCTTTCTTTTTACCTTTGACCTCTAAGTATGACCTTGACCTTGGAGGTAAGGACCTGGTTTTTGCATGTGACACGTCGTCTCATGATGGTTAACATTTCTGCCGAGTAATTTTAAAATCCATCAAGAAATAAGGAAGTTATTGGCTGCGTTTAAGTTTCGCACGCACTGATGGACGGGGGCAAGGCTATATGCCCTTTCCACCATTCTTCAAATGACGGGGGCATAAAAAAAATATTTTACCTAACTACCTATCCATCTTGAAAACTAAGAGTCGGGTGACAGCAAACAAATTATTTTCTAAAGATGGCCTCAGATCAACCATTAACTTTGAGCCAAGTCCAGCCAGTAGTCAGGAAGTAAGTTACATGTATGTACACAGCAGGGTTGTTCCTTCCAATCAAAATGTCTGTTGATCCAAAGGACAAGCTTACCTCAACATCTACTGATCTGACGCTATTATAGCTGGCCAACTGATTCAGACTTTATCTGATGTTTCATAATATTTCCTTTAGGAGGTAATCATTACTAGCAGATGACATTTTCAAAACATTTTTTTCTATCAGAGAAAATAAGGCTTGACATTGCATATGAATTGTCTGCTATTTTTTCAGAGAAAAAAGGCTTGACATTACATAGGATATGATTCACACGTAATGTCAACTTTTTTCTGTTTCTCTGAAAAATAAGAAAACAAGAGGACCAAGATGGCCCTGAATCGCTCTCCTGATGTAAAATAGCTTCTGAAAGTTCTGGCAGCCATCTTGCTCATCAGGGCAGAACAATTTTAGCTAATTCGGTAGAGGGTAACCTAAGCAACATTCCTGTGAAGTTTTCTATTTTTAGCTCTAGTTGCCTTTTTGTTCATCCAAGCCGAAGGATTTTAGCTACTTTGGAGGGTCACCTAAGCAAGGTTCCTATGAAGTTTGATTAAAATTGGCCCAAGGGTTTATGAAGAGTTAGCATCCAAAGCAAATTGTTGATGATTTTCTATTTTTAGCTTCGGTGGCCATTTTATTCAACCAAGCCAAACAATTTTAGCAAATTTGGTAGAGGGACACCTAAGCAACATTCCTACGAAGTTTGATTGAAATTAGGCCAAGGGTATAAGAGGAGTTGCTATTTAAAGATATTTTTTTTATTTTTTCGCTCTGTGGCCATCTTGTTCATCAGAGCAGAACAATTTTAGCTATTTTGGCAGTGGGTCACCTATGCAACATCCCTATCAAAAATGATTGAAATTGGCCCAAGGATTGAGGAGGCATATAAAGCCAAGTGTTGACATTTTCTATCTTTAGCTCGGGTGGCCATTTTAGTCATCAGAGCTGAAGTGTATAGCTATTTTGGTAAAGGGTCACCTCAACAACATTCCTATGAAGTTTGAATGAAATTGGCCCAATGGTTTAGGAGATGTTGTCTTTAAAAAATTTTCAATTTTTAGCTCTGGCGCCCATCTTGTTTACTAGAGTGAAATGGTTTAGCTATTTAAGCGACATTTCTATAAAGTTTGATTGAAATTGGCCAAGGGGTTTAGGCAGAGTTGGCATTTAAAGCAAATTGTTGACATTTTTTCTATTTTTAGCTCTGTCAGTCATTTTGCTCAACAGAGGGGAACCGTTTTAGCTGTTTTGGTAAAAGGTTGCCTAAGCAACATTCCTATAAAGCTTGAATAAAATTGGCCCAATGGTAAAGGAGAAGCTGTAGCTCTGGTGTTCATTGGAGCGGAATGGTTATAGCTATTTTGGCAGAGGGTCACCTAAGCAACATTCCTTTGAAGTTTGATTGAAATTGGCACAAGGGTTTAGGAGGAGTAGGCATTCAGTAAAGCAAATTATTGATGTTTTTCTATTGTTAGCTCTGGCAAACATTTTGTTCACCTGAGTGGAAATGTTTTAGGCAATTTTGTAGAGGGTCACCTTAGCAACATTCATGTGAAGTTTGAATGAAATTGGCCCAAGAGTTTAGGATAGGTTGTTGTTTAAAGATTTTTTTCTACTTTTAGCTCTGGTGGCCATCTTGTTCATTTGAGCAGAACTCTTTTAGCTATTTTGGCAGAGGATCACCTGGGCAACATTCCTATGATTGGCCCAAGGGTTTAGGAGGAGCTTGCATTTAAAGCAAAAAATTATTGACATTTTTCTATTTTTAGCTCTGATGCTCATTATGTTCATCGGAGGGGAATCGTTTTAGCTATTTTGGTAGAGGGTCATCTAGACAACATTCATGTGAAGTTTGAATGAAATTGGCTCAAATACATAGGAGTTGTTGTTGTTTAAAGATTTTTCTATTTTTAGCTCTGGTGGCCAGCTTGTTCAATGGAGTGGAACAATTTTAGCTATTCTGGAAGAGGGTCACCTTAGCAAAATTCCTATGAAGTTTGATTGAAATTGGCCCAAGGGTTTAGGAGGAGTCAGCATCTAAAGTAAATTGTTGACGCCGCAAGATACATGACGCACATTGACCAATCACAATAGCTCACCATGAGCACTTTGTTCTCAGGTGTATTAAAAATACTACTGTATTCCAGAAGTTTTATTGACTGAGGCTAACTGACTGATTGTGTTAAGGCTTAATGACACATCAACCCATGTGGGTCATTTTGTGTTGTCTCCCAGAGAAACTTTGAAGCTTGTCCAGCAGTTTCAAGTCAGGAAGTAAGTTATGTACACAACAGAGGTAATCCGGCTCAGCCATCAAGGCTGTTTATTTTGTTTGAATTGATGTTTATCATCACCGTCAACACTATTAAGGTCATTTTTGAGACATGGCTTCCAATTTTGTGGGATTTTACCCAACAATGAGATGAAATGACATCTCAAGCCCTGCCACCCAATGAAACCAAAAGGCTTATATGCATTGGACGGTCTGACTCACACCACTTTGCCTGGGCAGGCTTAGTCCTTCTAAGCGGTTTGTACCAGTACTCATGTGTGGCCAGTTTCAACTCTGCCTGGAAGCACCATGTAGCCCAATGTATTTCTCCAAGCCCCGATGGGCAGGGACGAAAAGCATATATACACCATCAGTATTCTGTAGAAATGTCAAACATTGCACCTTTTCAATGACTGAGAAAATTTTACCTTGGCATGATAATAATCATTGCCGTATCTGATAGCTCCTCTCCTGAGATCATGTTGTAGCTCAATACTAAATCTATCCTTCAAAGTCATACTGCCGTTCTTTACCTCTTCTCTCAAAGCCATAGCTGGCCCCTGCAAAATATAAAGCAACAAAAACTGCCAGAATCCAAGGCAGAATGTCTAAACACTAAAGTATGGATGTAATAAAAAGAGGTTGTTGCGTACCATTACGGTACACATCAACCCTTTTTATTACACAGTAACACTATTGCTTGGGTTCAAAGCTGAAACCTTAAGTTACATTGGAATGATAATATATAGATTCTAGTTATCTACACAATATTGACTGAGACCTCATGCCACGTTTTTGTGCCCAACATCCCTCTGAATTTTGCCTGATACATACATGTACCAGTATTGACAGTGTACACAAAAAAAATATCAAGTTTATCATCAGACCCAAAGAAATACTGCAAATTTTAGCATACCCAAAATAATATTCCCAAATTATACTGGCTTGCCTTCTGTAAAGAAAACAAAATTTGTTTTAACTAATTTCTGTCTATTAATAATAGTATTTGGTAACAAAAGAGCTTTAAACAGTTTGTAACAGTACAGTTCTGTAAAATGAATTGTTTGTTTGTTTGATTTGAGGTTTAACGTCCCCGTCAACACTGTAAAGGTCATTTTGGAGAGGTTGCTTCCAATTTTGTGGGACTTTTACCCGACATTGAGATGGAATGACATCTCAAGCCCTGTTGCCCAATGAAACCAATAGGGTTTATTAGCATGGACGGTCCGCCTCGCACCGCAGTTCCTGGACAGGCTTAGATCCTCTAAGCGGTTTACCAGTACTAGTGTGCGGGCCGGATTCAGCTCTGCGTGGAAGCATCGTGCAGCCCATATATTTCTTCAAGCCCCTATGGGTGGGGGTGCAAAAAAATGTATTGTTATGCAACATGAAAAAAAAAAAAATATATATATAATCGAAACAGCTTCTAACAAGAGTCACATGATGTGTCAACAACACTGATTACCCTTTTTGTACCAAATGGAATCTTCCTCCTTATATATAGCAGGAGTCCATTTCAAAATTTAGGGGTTTCAGGTGGTGTTTTCATCAAAATTTATTTGAACTTTTAGCAAACAGTGGAGGCCCTGATCAGACGCCACGTTCTGCAGCATCTGATCTGGGCCTGCACTGTTTGCCAGGGTACCCCTTTTGAGGTTTCCGGTACCAAATGGGTTAAGCCCCCCCCCCCCCCCCCCAACAAAATACCAAAGATATTTGATAGTCCCATTTTAATTTTTGAACCCAAAACAATAGTCCTTCCCTATGTAGCAGGCAAAGCTCAGAGCATCCCCACCCCCGGGGGCTTCAACTTCAAGTTCATCATCGTTTGTCAGCTCGGCCCAAAAATGTCAATGTGCAGCCAAACGTGACTGGCATTTCCAGTCTGACTATAAATGGTTGTAAACGGCATGAGAAAGACCACATGTTTTTGGACACTTGCATCTATGTTAAGAGTGCAAACAATCCATTCACTAAAGGTTGTACAAACTTTCAAAATTCAACACTAATCCATCACTAGGAGACCAAAGTCCACATGAACAGTATTCAATTCCTGAATATGTATTCTGATTTCGAGACCATGCATTTAATCTGCAGTGCAACGGATGGATGGAAAGATGGACAGATGGATGGATGAATGGCAGGATGAAAACATTACACCCCCATAGCATACTTCGTACGCCGGGGGTATAATAAAGTGAGAAACAGACTCAATGCAGGAAGGTTGAACAGACTAATGTTCATTAATCTGATTGGGCCACCTATTGAAAATGTTGATTTTTTACCAGCTGCAAGAATCTTTGCACAAGGCACATAGGGCAGGCTGTGAATTCATGTTTCGTATGAAGGACCAAATCCCCCCCACCCCCGCTCATTTTTGTATAGGTGGACAAAATCTCTCCCATGTTTTTTGCAACGTGGACATAATCCCTCACGCACATTTTGCAAGGTGGACAAAATCCCTTCTAAAATTTTTCCAAATGGGACAAAAACCACCCCAAATTTCTTTTGCAGCAAGTAGATAAGGAAGTGTTGCAATTGTTCTGCTTGTGATTGATTGAAAGGTGGCTTTAACAAAGTCACACGAAGGTATGAAAACCTTATGTGCGCAATGTAACCGGACTGCATCGTATATTAATTTATTTCTATTATGCGATCTTTTTGCTTTTTCGGGTGTCTTTTTGGGTCTTTCCGGTGTTTAGGCACCCCCGTTTAGTACCTTTATTCGATCAGAGCTCTCGGAAACGCAGGATTCTGCGTATCTTACGCCAACTTTTGAAGTTGTACGCGTAAAATTCACAACCGGCGATTCTTGTGTACGCATGTTTTTATTGCGACACGCGTCCAAAATTACAGAAGCGGTAAATTCAGAAGCTAATTTAGGCCGCTTATGCAATACCAATAAAAGATCAAATGCGGCGCCGCTTTTTATGTTGAAAGCGCACATGCCTCAAATCAGTAGGCGTGACCTATATTGATAGGTATTTTTGCACCTGTCAGTGGGAGAGACGATATTGGAAAGTGGTCGGTTTGCGGCACGTGTTAAAAATGATTGTACCTGTTTAATCTCGCCGCGCTAATCCCCGTGTTATTGCGGGTTACAATTAATAAGTTTACTAATTGATGTAACGGATTAGCATGAGTCGGTAAAATATCACGTTTAGCTAAACCAGGGTTCATGGGTTACGGCGAAAACGATATAATTGACGAATTACCAATGTCATGTATTTTCGCGACTACACGATCGTACTTTTTATCGCTCGGTCAAAGTGTGTTTCGCCGTTTACTGGTGACAAAAATGTATGTAATTCTTCAAAATACAATCATTTTTAACAATTACAGGAAGCCAGACGTGGTTACGATGCTTCCCATACGTATTTGTGTACACCAATAAAAATTGAGCTACTGTCACGTACATATTTGTCCGAATTTGAAATCACAAATATAGCTAAATAGAATGCTGCTTTTCTGATCATTACATTTACATTATACATTGTATCTGCTGTTAACCTATTACTACCTTATTTTTATATGTGGCATTATTTGACTAGAAGTGTGAGAATAAATCTGAGCAACTGCATTTGGGGGGGGGGGGGGATAAGACACATCAGTGAAATATTCCTATCTATCTATCTTCATATACTGAGTCGGTAAAACTTGGCCATTACCTCAGTTAACCACAATCTAAATGTTTGGAACGAAGATATTAAATGCAGTTATCAGAAAAAAAGAGTTTGTGCGTCTGGAAAGTATACAGTTTTTCATATGGACGTGTAGCCTGATAATAAGAAGTTTTTGTCTACGTTCTATGCACGATCAAGATCAGAACTCCAACTTTTTTATGTGGGAATCCAACTTTTTATCTGTGAATCCAACTTTTTACAAGGAAGGATTCCTGGAATCCTGTTTTCAAAATCCTAGTGAGAGCTCTGTTGATTGTCAAAATTTACTCCCGGCCGTTACTCTCGAGTTTTATACTTTCCCCAATATTGACAATGTGCAACCTGGGAGCCAGCAAATAATGCAAATACAACATCATCAGTGAATACCAGCACGGGTTCAGGAAGCGCCGCTCCTGTGAATCACAGCTCATCACCACAGTGAACGATCTTGTCACTGGCCTGGATAAGTCCAAACAGATTGATGCAATTCTTTTGGACTTCTCCAAAGCCTTTGACAAGGTACCGCACGAGCGTCTGCTCCTGAAGCTGCACCACTATGGAGTCAGACATAACACACTTAAGTGGATCCGCAGCTTCTTGAGCCATCGCAGCCAGCAAGTTCTACTAGATGGGACCTCTTCGAGATCTGCACCAGTCACCTCAGGAGTCCCCCAAGGCACAGTACTAGGACCTCTCCTTTTCCTGGCCTATATAAATGACTTGCCTGAGCGTGTTAAAGCTTCCATCTGTCGCCTCTTTGCTGACGACTCCCTGCTCTACAGAGAGATCAACACAGCAGAGGATGCAAAGCTACTCCAGGAGGATCTAGATGGACTACAGGACTGGGAGAGGACATGGCTGATGGAATTCAACGCTGACAAGTGCGAGGTTCTTCGAATCTCCAACAAGCGGAAGATTGTCGAAGCCACCTACACCATCCATGGCCAGACCCTACAGGAGACCAAGAAGGCCAAGTACTTGGGCGTCGTACTCTCCTCAAACATGTCTTGGAATGCTCATGTCGACTCGGTCACCCAAAAGGCCAACAACACACTAGCCTTCCTAAGGAGAAATTTAGGTTCATGCCCCAAGTCCACCAAGGAGGAATGCTACAAAACCCTCGTCAGGCCACAGACAGAATATGCATCCACCGTCTGGGACCCCTACACCAAGGCCCTCACACATCGTGTCGAGATGGTACAACGCAGAGCTGCCAGATTTGTTTCTGAGGATTACCGCCGAACAAGCAGTGTTAGTACCATGCTTGACAACCTGGGTTGGGAAAGCCTCCAAGACCGCAGAAGCCAAACCAAGGCTGTAATGATGTACCAGATTGTAAACGGACTTGTTGCCGTCAGTGTCCCCACCTCCATACACCACCAAAGCGTAACTACAAGAGGACACTGCAACCGGTTCATCCCTCCTTTCTGCAGAACCCAGACGATGAAGGGGTCCTTCTTCCCCACGGCAGTCCTCATCTGGAACCAACTCCCTGACGGCCGAATCCGGGACGTTTCGGCCCTGAGTCGTTTCGGCCGGGTCGTTTCGGCCTGGGTCGTTTCGGCCTAAATTTGGTCCTGGGTCGTTTCGGCCTATTTCGGCGGGTCGTTTCGGTCCTGGGTCGTTTCGGCCTGGGTCATTTCGGTCCGATTTTATTAGGTAACTTTTTTTCTGTATAAAGCATTATTATTTAAATTTGAAAATATTATTTAAACGCCCTGTCACGTTAGCCATGGTTATGATAGCCCAAATAAAGTGTTTTAATTAATTTAATTTATTCAGCAGGATAACGGTTAAAGAATTAAAATTATACACTAAGGTAATGGCCAAGTATGACCGACTCAGTATATGAAGATAGATATACTTTTCTTTCTACAGTGATTGAATTTGGTAACGAAATCAGCAGGTAAAATCACATACATACATACATACATACATACATACATACATACATACATACATACATACATACATACATTTATCGCCCCCGCCCGCGGCGCCCCCGCCCATCGGGACTGGATGATGCTTCCATGCAGAGCTGAAACAGACTGCACATGAATACTGGTAAACCCCTTAGAGGATCTAAGCCTGCCCAGGCTGAGCGGTGCGAGTTGGCCAGCACATGTTTGTAAACCCTATTGGTTTCATTGGACGACGTGTCGGGTAAAAGTCCCGCAAAATTGGAAACAATGTCTCCAAAATGACTTATACAGTGTTGACTGGGACGTTAAACCTCAAATCAAACAAACAAATTGCCCTCGCCCATCAGGGCTTGGAGAATAGATTGGGCTGTATGATGCTTCCACGCAGGGGTTGAAACCGACTGCACATGAGTACACATAAATAAAGAATAAAAAAGTTAAATAAATAATAATAGGGTATTTGGGAAAACCGAAAACAAACTTTTACCGGAAATAACCGAAAACAAATTTTCATAACCGAAAACAAACTATATGACCAATTATACCATGATTATTGTACATTTAGACATATACATGTTTAAATGATATGTAAACAGATAATATGGCCAAGTTTGGGAGAATAATTTGAAATAATAACGATTTTATTGCATTTTTATACAATTTTCATACATGGACCGGGATCTACATTGCTTGTACTAAATGTTTGCCTTGTTGTTTGTGATCTAAATGAATACATTATACTTAGTAACTCAGTTGTTTGAAAGTCAGAAATGTTTGTGACTAAAACAATTTATTTAGCAGGATTCTGCTTAAGAAATTTAGTCAAAATTGGTTTATTTGGCTGGTCATCAGGAGGTCCCAGGTTAGGTAAATGCCAAGCAAGTAACATCAGGATCTACACTGATCGCACTTACTGCTTGCCATGTTGTTTTTTATTTAAATGAATACATTATAGTTTGTACTTTGATAGTCAGGAATGGGTGTGACTAAATTAATTTATTCAGCAGAATAAGGCTTCAGAAATTTTATATATAAACAAATACGTCGAGTATATCCTTCGGATGTGCGTCTCACTGGTCATCAGGAGGTCAATGGTTTGATAACGGCCCTGCTAGAAACATCTTTTCATGAAGATTGATCATTAAATCCTTTCGAGTGTGACACTCCAAGAAGGGCAGTTATCAGTTTTATAACGAAAGAATCGGCACTGGACTAGTTAATAGTATATTAAGCCTATCCAGGAAAATGTGATTCAGTAATTGACTCCCTTGATATGACCTAAATAGTGTTGCCAGGCCTTTTAAACTTCAAGTAACACATCAGTGGACTAGAGTGCATACTTTCATATCTCCAAACAATCATTTTATTGGTTATTGTTTGTTTGTTTGATTTGAGATTTAACGTCCCCGTCAACACTGTAAAGGTCATTTTGGAGACGTTGCTTCCAATTCTGTGGGACTTTTACCCGACATTGAGATGAAATGACATCTCAAGCCCAGGCGCCCAATGAAACCAATAGGGTTTATAAGCATGGACGGGGTGACTCACGCGGTATTGCCTGCGTAGGCTTAGATCCTCTAAGCGGTCTACCAGTACTCGTGTGCGGGTCGGTTTCAGCTCTGCGTGGAAGCATCATGTAGCCCATCTATTTCTTCAAGCCCCGAGGGGGGGGGCTACTTTTCATTGGTTATAATATATGATATTTTTTTTCTTATTATACGAAATTTCTAAAGCCGTACCCGCTGATCCTGAGGTTACTGGTTGGGCAGTTAGCTAACCTTGAACCACCTGATGGCCAGCCAGATGAACCATTTTGACTAAATTTCTTAAGCAGAATCCTGCTGAATAAATTGTTTTAGTCACAAACATTTCTGACTATCAAACGATCAAGTTACTAAGTATAATAGATTCATTTAGATCTCAAACTACAAGGCAAACAGTTAGTACAAGCAGTGTAGATCCCTCCATCTATAAAATTTTATTTAAAAAAGGCAATAAAATCGTTATTATTTCAAATTATTCTCTCAAACTTGGCCATATTATCTATTTACATATCGTTTAAACATGTATATGTCTAAATGTACAATAATCATGGTATATTTGGTGATATAGTTTGTTTTCGGTTATGAGAATTTGTTTTCGGTTATTTCCGGCAAAAGTTTGTTTTCGGTTTTCCCAAATACCGATAATAATAATATTAAATAATATTTAAAATACCTGTTCCACAAAGGCGATGCTTTCAAGGATAAGTGATGGGATGGTGTCTCGGAGCACCTTATATACATTGGTTGCCGACATTTAAAAGACTTCAGTGAAACAAATTTTAAAGCATTACAATTATAACATTTGTTTTTCTGTAAATTAACAGAACCCGCCTTTAACGTGTGTTTTCAAACTGTTATACGTTAACATAATTACACCGCCACATAGTTGATCACTTATATACAAAAATAAGGGGATTGGCTAACTCCATAGAAAGTGATTAACGGGTGACTGATTAACGGGCCATTATCATGTGATGAAATAATTTACTTCTTAAAAAGCCAATAACTTTAAAGTCCATAAACAAACTGGGGTGTCATGATGGCTGCAGAAGGTTCATAGTTTGAAGACAATAATTAGACTGCACATTACTCTTACTGAGTCTTTCATTGTCGGATAATGACAAAATGATATAGGCGTGTTTTCGTCATGTTGTATGTCGCTGTGTCTGCAGAATGTCCCCAAAGATTTTGAAGGTTTGTGAAGTCCGTCTCAAAGGTATGATTAGACTGCATGCAAGCGCACAATGGTCTACTTCACGTGCCCCATACAGACATGCATGGTGCGCATCCATTCTTAGGTTTATTTTTAATAGCCCTGGGGCGGCAAAATGCTTCTGCGGTTAGCAGATACTGATCACACGGCACCGACTTGCAGGATGATCAGTATTTACTAGTATCAATGACACGCACATTTTGAGAACAGCATGCGAAATATTTGCGAAATGTAGCCTAATTATTTTATATGATCAGCCTGCATCTGTCGTTGTGATACCTTCAAATACTTAATTACCTAGAAATCTGTTCATTGTGATCAGAGTCTGAACAGTTTGAAAAAGCCCTCTGTTTTCTGAGCCATTAATATCTGAACGCTGTAATTATTTTATATGATCAGCCTGCATCTGTCGTTGTGATACCTTCAAATACTTAATAACCTATAAATCTGTTCAATGTGATCAGAGTCTACGCAGTTTGAAAAAGCCCTCTTTTTTTGAGCCATTAATATCTGAAGGCTGTAATTATTTTATATGATCAGCCTGCATCTGATACCTTCAAAGACCTTATAACCTATAAATCTGTTCATTGTGATCGGAGTCTACACAGTTTGAAAAAAAAAGCCCTCTGTTTTCTGACCTATTAAAGTGTTAACCAGCGAAGATAGCAAAAGCACAGGCTGATCTTCGACAATCAGAATATATATACAGATAAATAAAGTGATAAAAAAATCAGGCCGAAACGACCCACCAATTTGGCCGAAACGACCCACCCCCGAAATCGGGCCGAAACGACCCAGGCCGAAACGACCCGGCCGAAACGACTCAGGGCCGAAACGACCCAGGGGCCGAAACGACTCAGGACCGAAACGACCCGCGACCTGACGGCCTTGTCGCAGCCCCCAGCTTGGAGACCTTCAAGTCTGGGATCGCCGCAGCCCACCACTTCTAATCCAGCTGGCGGTTTTTAACCTGTTTTTAAGTTCTGGACCCTCCCTCACACATGTACATAGTCACCATGGTGCGAGTATGCTAGCAGATTTGCAGCCCTGCACAAGAAGAAGAAGAAGAATACATTCCAGGTTTGCAGGATGAAAGCCTACACAGTAATCATGTAATTACGGTTGGGATCTTTTAACGTACACAGGGAGTGGTTCTCCCTGCACTGGGGGTCTCCAGTTAACTCCCCGATCCGATTGCCGGTGCGCTTTATGACATTCATCCCTTCAAATGATGCCAATGGAGCATGTACGGACACCAAAATTTTATCACTGCTGCCAGGGATCAAACCCGGGACCTCTAGCATCAGAGGCAAGTGCACTAACCACTGAGCTATCAAGCTCCTGTGGTTTTGGGGTGTTTGTATGGACTGGTAAACGGACCGTAAATATGCCACTTCCACAGGCGTGTGTGCATCTTTTGCTTTTGCTTTTTTTTTTCTTTTGCCGGTATACTGGTATGCCATCAACTATGAGGATTATCACCAGTGGAGTGCGAGAAGGAAAAAATTAGACGAAATTGAAAAAGATGAGAAAGAGCACTAGGGTAAAGGGTTGTGGGACAGCTCGGCACATAGCAAACTCGGCACATGACAAACTCGGCACATAGCAAACTCGGCACATGACAAACTCGGCCTATACAAACTCGGAACATAATTAGCTGTTTGGGTCAATTATCTAGTGTTCACTTGGTAATGATAATTACATAACCAAACAAACAATCAAATTAAAGTTACATGTGAAATAGGGACCAACTAAATAGGGACCAAACATCAAGTAGATCTTTATTAAAAAAATATGAATATTTTTTTTCAATAAAATTTCAACTATTTAAGTTTCAAATATTTAAGTTAATTCTTAAATTTACCAGCGAATAAATCTTTAAAAAAAAAAAAAAACAAGACCTAGTTAGAACCGCCTCAATGGGGTGGTTCTAACAAGCACCCACTACCTATTTTTACTGAAAACAAGGAAAAATATCGTTTGACAAGACGCCCATCAACTCGGCTGGGCAATCTCTTGTTTTACAATACGCCCATCAACTCGGCTGGGCAATCATGAGTGGCAATAATGAGTCCCAAATATCATATTCACAGCTTTAGTCATCGTCTGATTAATCAGATAATTAGTGGAGCAATTATGTCATATCAAGAGCTAATTGATTTAGATGATGTTTTTAATGCAAAAATAAACTAGAAACTTCTTTTTAATTTAATTACCATTATTATTATAAAAAAAAAATAATAAAAATAGTAAAACAGGCAGATAAAGTATTAATGTACAGCTAAATAAGCATTATAACTATTGTGGGCCGAGTTTGCTATGTGCCGAGTTTGTAGGGGCCGACTTGGTTATGTGCCGAGTTGGCTATGTGCCGAGTTTGCTATGTGGTAACTGGTCAACTCGTACCTAAGTCAACTCGTACCTGAGTCAACTCGTACCTGTTTTTGGTCAACTCGTACCCGTTCTTTGGTCAACTCGTACCCCCTAGTCAACTCGTACCTATTTTGGTCAACTCGTTCCCCAGGGGTAGGTGGGGTACTCTATTTTTTGCCGAACAATAGTTGAAATGGGTTATAACTTGCCCCGAGACATGTCTTGAGTTCACCGGAGGCCAGAAAGAAGTACTTTGGGTCCTTTTATTGTAACATGGTTTTCACAGCGCGGGGATTTGCGATCGCGCGCCATCAACCTGCTCTAGTTATTATTATTTTTATTCTCATTATTATTATCATTTTATTAGTATTATTCACTTTAAACCATTCCGTCCCTGCAACCCACAAAGGGGTACCTTGTCAAACATTGCAGGCCAAGATCCAACGCCGCAGAACGCGGGGATATGCGATGGCGCGCCATCAACTTGCTCTAGTTATTATTATTATTATTGGTATTATTATTATTATTATTATTATTATATTATTGTTCACCTTTAACCCATTCAGTATCAGAAACCCACAAAGGGATGCCTTGTCAAACACTGCAGGCTCAGATCAGACGCTGCAGAACGCGGCGTCGTATGATCAGGGCGGACGCTGTTTGATAAAGTTTAGCCACTTCCCGAATAAATTTTGAAGAAAACACAACCTGACACCCCTAAATTTCGAAATATATAAGATGGAAGATTCCATTTGGGTTAATTTAATTAACACTTTAGTTAATCGTGTACCGATTAATGTGGGTGTAAAAAAAAAAAAAAAAAAACATTATCGGTACTAGTTTAATCTAATCGTCCTTCATTAAAGACTGTTTTTAATTGCTTTAATTTTGCCGGCGAGCGGCTGTTTTTGTTCTGACAAAACTTAAAACTAAATCCCAGTTTTACTATTTATATATAAAAGTGGGTTTTAAGAGGGACAAATTCATATAGGCTTGCATTCGTGATGATTGTTTTTATTTAAGAGTTTGTTAGTTAAACGGTATAACAAATGTTTATAATTTAAGCAATAAAATTATATAAATAACTGAATTTATTCTTATTGTGCTACCTGTACATCCCGCTGTGTTTATACTCGCCGACATGTAACCGGTTTTGTCCGTGCAATGGGCACACCCCTAAACCTCACTTTATATAGAGAAACTCGGGTTTACGGGGGTATACATTATCTTTCTTTATTTATGCTCCAATACATAGGTTGAGGGTACTCGTTAGAGTTGTTCCAACCAAAGATCACAGCCTATGTTTGAAGTATAAATAAGAAGGAAAAAACAACAAAAAAAACACGGATTTTCGTAAGAAAAATTGCCATTTTGGAGATGTGAAAAACGCACCATAATGCACGGGTGTGTTATCGTAAAGTAACAGTAATATTAAAGGAATATGCAACATTTATGTTAGCCAACATTTATGTTTTGAGCATATATGAGAACAAATTATAATTGTATAACTACATTTTATTTGCAAATGAGCATGAAATGTAAGTTCTACAATTATATTTTTCTCGTTATTTTCATTTACATATTTACATATGAAGTTCGTCTTATGTTGAGCATGGTGTTATGTACCAATCACATCCCTCTGGGGCATAGATTGTTGGCACTCGTTAGAGCTGCCCCACAGGGATAGTTCTAACGAGCACCCATAAATTATGTCTGGCTAAAGGGATATGGGGGTCATACACATGAAAGGCGCCATTTTGGCGCACGTGCGTAATGGCGTCATGTACACACTATGTATAGTCTTCATCGTTGGGAAAAGGATCAGGAGTCTGCATAGACCATAAAGTTGACCTGTATATATGTGTATAAACTTACCCAAAAACAAATTTTATTTTTACTAAGGTACGAGTTGACTTAGGTACGAGTTGACTAAGGTACGAGTTGACCAAATTCGGGTACGAGTTGACTAAGGTACGAGTTGACTTAGGTACGAGTTGACCAGAAACCTGCTATGTGCCGAGTTGTCCCGATACCGGGTAAAGTCATAGAAATAGAAGAAATATTTTGAACTAATTGAGTCTGGAGTGCATACCTGAGGCATGCGTAGAATAAACTGTTGCTCTTGATCAAAAACAGCATCTCCTGTGCCTTCTTTCTTCTTCTTTGGTCCCGGTTTAATTGACATTTTCTTATGACAGCAAAACTAAAACAGATATTTTAACCGGAAGTGTGAACTAACGCAAAAATGATGACGTCTTGAATAAACCGAAAATATTAGTAATTACCCCAATCACACCAAACCACTTTGTTTTGTGTGTGTGTGTTTTGCTGTTGTTGTTTTTGTTTGTTTTTTTATTTAGGATTAACGTCCCCATCAACACTTTAAAGCGCTCCACTGCACCAAAGCGCTCCACTGCACCAAAGCGCTCCATCAGTTTGCCGTTCCCCGTCCATCGGGGCTTGAATATTTGGTGCAGTGGAGCGCTTTGATGCAGTGTTAGCGCATCGGATTTGTGATCGAGAGGTTGCGGGTTCGAACCTCACACTGGCCAAAGTGTTGTTCCCTTGAGCAAGGCACTTCATCCACATTGCTTAAAAAAAGTACTGGTTATCACCCTGGAAATCCTGCTCGTAATGCTCAGATGTGAGCGAGTAGCAGTAATAGCCTAGGAGAAAAAAGAAAAAGGTAATTTTGGAGACGTTGCTTCCAATTTTTGTGGGACTTTTACCTGACATTGAGATGAAATGACATCTCAAGCCATGTCACCCTATGAAACCAACAGGGTTTATAAGCATCGACAGTCCGACTCGCACCGCTTTGACTGGACAGGCTTAGATCCTCTAAGCGGTTCGCCGTTCTCGTGTGCGGCCGGTTTCAGTACTGCGTGGAAGAATCATGCAGCCCATCTATTTATTCAAGACCCGATGAGTGGGGGCCGGCAAACCACTTTGTTTTGTTTGTTTGTTTGATTTGAGGTTTAACGTCCCAGTCAACACTGTTTAGGTCATTTTGGTTCAAAATGTTGTGGGATTTTTACCCGATAATCAGATGAAATGACATCTCATAATTTGTTAATTCCCAATTGTCGAGGAAAAAATTATTTACTCATGTGCGGCTAATTTCCCAAATTACCAGTAATGACCATTACTCGCAGGTGTACATTACACACACACCAGGTTTGCAGGATGAAAAATAAAAGTGAAGGCAATGATACTGTGAAAGCCTACACAGTAATCATGTAATTACGTGCACATGGCATGATCATTGCCTTCGCTTCTATTGTCAATGGTTCGGCTCCTGATTATTTACAAAAATACTTTAATCATGCCAGTCGAGTGCATAGGTACTTCTATAGTAGTGAATCATCCCGTGGACCCCGCCCCGCCCCCCCCCCCCCTTTTTTTTTTTTTTTTTTTTTGATACAGCTTCTTTCAAAAGGGAATGATACAGAAAAAAATAATAAGCCATGAACCTGTATCTATTTGTACTGGAAATTATCAACAATAGTACTTTTTAAAGTTATTGTTTGATCAATGTACCTTTTAAGGTAGAAGTAAAACAAAGATCAGGAATCGATACAATTAACTTACTCCACCCATCAAATAAAAATCAAAAATAAGTTCCTTTAAGAGCAATGAAAACATTCATAAGAAAGAAGATGGGTCATACTACGTAGTTTCGGCTAATAAAGCCTCATCAGTGACCCTGTAATGATCCGGCAAAGAAGGCCAGAGGAAACATACTGCAATTTTGCGAATTTCGAATAGGCAGTCGATTCAAAGACTGATATAAATCAAAATGGGGTCCAAAATATAAAAAACCTGTCTAGAATATGAGTCTAAACCAATAATTTATTTCTGATTTCTCAGAATATTCACGCTGATCTCAAAGGACCAAAAGTAAAATATAAACTGCACTATGGTTGATGTACGGGGAGGCGTTTTACGGCCGCCACACGGCACAACACCAGCTGCAGTGAAGGCAAATAAAAATCAAAAATGAGTTCCTTTAAGAGCAATGAAAACATTCATAAGAAAGAAGACACCAAAAGGGAAAGACACACAAACATTAAGCGACCAGACCATAATGGAAACATAAACAAAGGAATGCCATAAGGACAGCAGACACTTAACACTTGAAATGAAATGCATTCTGTGTAACTTTCATATGCAATCCGGCCCTCGCCCATCGTGGCGCGAAGAAATTGATGAGCTGCACGATGCTTCCATGCAGAGCTGAAACTGACCGCACATGGATACTGGTAAACCACTTAGAGGATCTGTCTTTGGATGGGCCCATCGTAGTCTAACTGTTGTTTTCTTTTGCTCCAGCATTTCAGTGGTTCCTTGCTGTCGAGTCCTCACCGTTGTTCCATCTCTGGGGTTGATTGATTGTTGTGTTCACGGAGATGTTGCACTGATGAGTTAGGAGGCCTTCGTGCGGACTGAACAACTTATTTTTCTAAATCGCGACGGAAGTAAGGGCGATGATTGTGGCCGGGTAAATCGGGCTCCTGATTATTTACAAAAGACTTTAATCATGTCAGTCGAGTTTGTATTTCCTTCCCTTTGGTGTCTCTAATGGGGACTGTTGATAAAATGGAACTGAGTGACAAGGCCGACTTTCTGTATTTTAAAATATAATTTCAAAATGGTTTGCCGAACTAGAATCTTTTCCTATCATGAAAAGTTTCTGACCCATTATACTCAACGTGTCTTAAATGATTTGATAGTATATGTTTTATAATTAATAATCATGTGAAAGATTTGTTCAAAGTAGAAGTAAAACAAAGATCAGGAATCGATACAATTAACTTACTCCACCCATCAAAGATACCAAAGGGAAAGAAACACAAACATTAAGCGACCGGACCATAATGGAAACCTAAACAAAGGAAAGCCATAAGGACAGTTACTTTCCCACAAAATGACCATATGGCCATCCAAAATAAAAAGACACAATTGATACACACAGTGAGTAACAAACAACAAAATAAATAAACCGCCACAGAAGAACCGCCTTGGAACGGTCAGTGGAATGATTTCCATTGGGGGGCTTAAATCGATTTTACGTGGCCACAATCCTCGCCCTTACTTCCGTCGCGATTTAGACAGATAATTCGTTCAGTCCGCATGAAGGCCTCCTAACTCATCAGTGCAACATCTCCGTGAACACAAAAATCAAAGAACCACAGAGGTGAGACAACGGTGAGGACTCGACAGCAAGAAACCACTGAAATGCTGGAGCAAAAGAAAACCAACAGTTAGACTCCGATGGGCCCGAACAGAGACAGAGCATCAGGCACCAACCAACATTACCTTGAATTAGATCTCTCTAATTCTCAATATTCCTTTACGCTGGAGCCGTCATAGAATCTGAGGCCTGACCCACCGGCGTGCAATTAAAGAGGGAAGCAAAGTTGCCAACCGTGATTGGGTTAACTACCATGCATGCAGTCTGTAGTATAACATCCATGTGGTACCCAATCTTTTTATATCGAAGAATGATTTTACGAAATTGGATGCTGAAGTCATTGCGGTTATATAGTTTTCTGAATTTATATACTAAGTCACCATAAAATTCGAGTTCCGATAGACCTTGTTGCAGAAGAGATTTAAGTCCAATATTGAATTTTGAAATTAAATCAGAATGGCGTCTATAAAAAGTTGAAAAGGCTTTGCGTAGTTTATGGTACCGATAACCCTGATTAAGGTGTTTAGCCGTTAATAATTTATTACGAGCGTTGAAGTCAGTTACATAACTACACACTCTAGCAAATCGAATTAATTGCGAAATATAAACGCCATAGGATGGCGCACGAGGAACATCACCATCCAAAAAAGGAAAATTAACAATCTCAAAATCAAAGTCATCGCGTTTATCATAAATTTTGCACGAAACAAATCCATCTACAATAGATAGATGTAAATCCAAAAACGGGGCCTCGGTATCAGAAGAATTTGCTTTATTTAACTGAAGTTCTTGGGGGTAAACCTGACTGATCAATCCATCGAAATAGGTATTATCAATATTTAATAAATCATCTAAATATCTAGAAGTGGAGCTAAAAGCTTCAATAATTTCAGGTTGTTTATCAATGGAAAGCGACAACATGAATAAAAATCAAAAATGAGTTCCTTTAAGAGCAATGAAAACATTCATAAGAAAGAAGATGGGTCATACTACGTAGTTTCGGCTAATAAGGCCTCATCAGTGACCCTGTAATGATCCGGCAAAGATAGCCAGAGGAAACGTACTGCAATTTTGCGAATTTCGAATAGGCAGTCGATTCAAAGACTGAATAAATCTAAATGGGGTCAAAATAATTAAAAACCTGTCTAGAATGAGCCTAAACCAATAATTTATTTCCGATTTCTCAGAATATTCACGATGATCTCAAAGGACCAAAAGTAAAATATAAACTGCACTATGGTTGATGTACGGGGAGACGTTTTACGGCCGCCACACGGCACAACACCAGCTGCAGTGAAGGCAAATAAAAATAAAAAATGAGTTCCTTTAAGAGCAATGAAAACATTCATAAGAAAGATGATGGGCCATACTACGTAGTTTCGGCTAATAAAGCCTCATCAGTGACACTGTAATGATCCGGCAAAGAAAGCCAGAGGAAACGTACTGCAATTTTGCGAATTTCGAATAGGCAGTCGATTCAAAGACTGAATAAATCTAAATGGGGTCAAAATAATTAAAAACCTGTCTGGAATGAGCCTAAACCAATAATTTATTTCCGATTTCTCAGACTATTCACGATAATCTCAAAGGACCAAAAGTAAAATATAAACTGCACTATGGTTGATGTACGGGGAGGCGTTTTACGGCCGCCACACGGCACAACTGAAGTCTCTTTCATAACAATACAAGAACAGATCAGCCACAAGAGGTGCGCAATTCGTACCCATCGGAATACCCACAATTTGTCTAAATAACTTAGTACCGAATCTAATATAAATATTGTCAAGTAGAAAGGTGAGGGCATCACACACTTTCTGACATGACCAAAGTGTATAATTCTTATGCTCTTTAGAAGTGAAAAATGCATTTCTGACATTACATGCAAGATAGAGAGAATCTTCTCTGTGAAAAGCCCATGCAAGTAAATCATTAAGTTTTTCTTTTATAAGATTATGAGGAAGTGTAGTGTAAAGAGTGGAAAAATCGTAAGTAGACAGACTTGACAGACTCTGTCTCTGGTCGGGCTCATCGGAGTCTAACTGTTGGTTTTCTTTTGCTCCAGCATTTCAGTGGTTTTTTGCTGTCGAGTCCTCACCGTTGTCTCACCTCTGTGTTTCTTTGATTTCTGTGTTCACGGAGATTTTGCACTGATGAGTTAGGAGGCCTTCATGCGGACTGAACAAATTATTTGTCTAAATCGCGACGGAAGTAAGGGCGAGGATTGTGGCCACGTAAAATCGATTTAAGCCCCCCAGTGGAAATCTTCCACTGACCGTTCCAAGGCGGCTCTTCTGTGGCGATTTATTTATGTTGTTGTTTGTTACTTACTGTGTGTATCACTTGTGTCTTTTAATTTTGGATGGCCATATGGCCATTTTGTGGGAAAGTAACTGTCCATATGGCCTTCCTTTGTTTAGGTTTCCATTATGGTCTGGTCGCTTAATGTTTGTATTTCTTTCCCTTTGGTGTCTTTTATGGATGGAGTAAGTTAATTGTATCAATTCCTGATCTTTGTTTTACTTCTACTTTGAAGCACGAAAATGTCTGGATTTCAATTTATTTAAAACCTCATACGAATTTTTTATAGACCAAAACAGATTTCTTCCTGATCTTTCAAAGACTTTATCACACTATTTAATTACATGCGTTTTAATAGCAGTAAGACAGGAAGTTAATAATTTAGAAAGTTCAGTGGTAGTGCAACAGCTAGAATTTGCAATAAACCGTACTTTGTAAGGTCTTTTATGAAGTTTTGGTAACCAGTATAGCGTAGGAAGCTTGTCTTGGCCTTCGTTAACACACACAGCAAACTTGGTGGCTGAAAGACAAACATGTTTATCTACTATAGCTCTCTCTTCAGCTAAAGGCTGAAGTTCATAGGCCTTAGTACCATCAAGCTCCTGCTTAAGCGTGTTAACATAGTGGAGCCGTCACACAACGACGACGTTGTTAGCGGCCTTGTCTGCAGGGGCCAAAACAAACTTCTTATGAAACTCTTGAATACCTAGTTTAAGATGACGTAAAGACGTCTTGGGCTTAGGTGTTAATAAGTTAGTATTTTGAGAATAGAAAGAAATGCGTTTATTCACTAGTTTTAAAATGCTAAGTTTCCAGTCCTTAAGGGCTTTATGCTCAACATACTCTCGCTTACACCATCGATTACCGAATTCATTCAAGGAAGCAGCGATTTCATCTCTACATTTACTGAAATCAATTTTAGAAGGAAACCGATATTTCGGTCCTTTAGAAATTATATACCTTATCCGAGATTCAGGAATAATTTTCAAATTGCCAATAATTACATGACCAGCAGCAGGATAGCAATACTTTGAGTTTTTACAATCACATGAATCAGGAGTATTAGTATCAATATCAATATCTGAAACAAGTTTATTGAAATTAAAAATGATAACAGGTTTGTTATATTTATAGCAAATTATAGGTGTTTCAGTATTTTGAAAATAAGCAGGAATGGAAGAAAGCACCGATCTCTCACGGAAGATACTGGGCAAATCTATAAAATCCATACCCTTATTAATGAAGGATATTTTGAAGAAATGGCGTTTATGATTAATTTCAGAATCAATGTAAGGACGGAGAGTATGCTGAGTATAGCCTCTAGTTAAGAGAGCCGCATCATGTAACTGATGAGAACTATCGTAGAATTTATTCGCCTCGGTGTCCAGAAGACGTAAAACAGAAACGGGTAATGAACTTAAAAATGAAAGCATTGAGTGGCGTCCATGATTTAATAATATCACTGACAATCACTTCAGTCTAGTACTGTTTCGTTTAAACGCACGTGATTTACGTTTAAAGTTACCATTTTTCCTGGTGCCATGAGATCTAGTTCTGCGTTTTCGACATTCCAGGAGCGAGAAAATACAAGGGGGGAAACCTACGTCACGATGACGTCACACTTTTACACCAAGACGGTCGCCATCTTGAAAGGAACTCTCGCTTCGGTAAGTATTTCTGTGTTAAACATATATTTTACGCACAATCTTGACATAGCTATTATCGCAAAGTACGGACAAAATTACAATGTTTTGTCAGCAAAAAGAAATTTAGGCAAGCTTTAAGTAGTATGGAAGAACACGTCGGATTTAGTTCATTTCAGCGATCCATTCGTCAACACTCTGGATATGAAAATCATTCATATGAAGCAGCGCAGTGTTTTCATTAATCCTCAAGTAACGAGTACACGACTTTTTCAGAAGAAAATACCATAGAAGTGTTTATTTGTATTAAAATTAAAACTTTTGAACTTTATAAGACGTTTTCAGTAAATGGTATCGTTAACACTCGATCTGAAAAGAGATACGTACACACTCTGAAAATCAGCATATAGTTGTTTCTCGTGACAACCTGAAAAGCAGGGTAAAATGCGCCAAATTCTCTAAAGGTTACAAGTATCTTGGACAATAATGGTGGCCAGATGAACAGGCAGTTGTAATGTCCGCTCCCTTGTCACTTAAGAAGATATAGCCCACTCTGGAGCATTGTCGTACTTGCGTTGAGGTATAAAACAACAGAATTAGGTTTACATTTATCTCTGAAAATAAAAAGAGTCATACAGGCTAACGAAGAATAGGCAGAGATCTCTTGAGGTCCTCAATGGTCTTTTACATGAGCGGAAAAATACTGTCGTGGCTGAGAACTAAACTTCTTGCAATGATATACGTTGCAACGTTATAAAAAGGCATTATCTTACTTTATTTAAGCCGGCCTCGGTTGTTCAGTTGGATGCGCGTCTGACTGGTGATCAGGAGGACGCGGCTTCGTTACCTGCCAGGGTCGGCAACATTTTTTCATGGAGATTGATCATGGAATCTTTTCTAGGGTCAGTCTCTCCCTTCCGCTGATTCAAGAAGGGCAGTTGTCAGTTTCTGGCGATAGAATGTGCGCTGTACTGGTTAACGTATAAGCCTGCACATAAAAAGTGTGGATAGGTAAACTGACGGGGATAAAATGACCTAAATATTGTTGACTGGGCCCTTAAACTCCAATACAAACAAACAAACTTACTTTAATCAAAGTAGTAATAGAACCGGTGGGTCAGCTGTCTCTTTGGTGGGTTTGAAAAATACACGGTGACTTAGACTGTAAACATTTGTTTATTCCTTACATCCGTGTACAAAAAGCAAACAGTGTAGACCTTGATCAGATGCCGCGCTCTGTCGCGTCTTGTTAGGGCTTACACTGTTTGCTAAACCCAACACACGATTTTAGTCCAGATTCTATTGATAACCATATAATTGAATACGCCGTCCTCACAGCTATAAGAATAAGGCGGCTATTTTCTATAAATAACAGCTACCTTTAGTGATGGTCAGGTGGACTTAAGCACTATTTTGAAAAAAGGTCCATTGCTTAGTAACTTTTGTCGACCAAAAAACAATATTGTACACTGTAGCACAGTTTTTATGAAAAGTGTAACACTTTTTGTAACGTTAATTTGACATTTACCTCACTCGATGCAGTATTTGGCATAACACCCACAAAAAGTAGGCATTTAAAATTTGTGTAGTTTCAACGTTATTTATTTTAATTAATGAGCCGGTGCAAGAAAAAAGCTACAATAAGGCAATTTATGTGCGACGATAGACTACCCAGATCAGCTTGCATACCCGGGCAGTCTGATCGGTGTATTCTTGCGTTTTAAAAACAGTAGTAATATTTGACACTTCCCACACCTGCTTGTTGTATAAACCGATCCTTATCCAGGCCCCAATGACATTTTGTTTCTCGTTACGCTGTTCAGGATCTGCTGTTGGACTTGTGCGGTTGGTTAGGATTAAGAATCGTCCGTACAACGAGCAGGTGTGAGTAGTGTAATAGCTCACTATTGTTTCAAAAGCGAAATATTACACCGATCAGATGCATGGACTGGTCTAGGTATTCACTAGTCGCACATGTCATAGTTTAGCATTTGTCTTGCACCGGCTGATATATTGACAAACACAAAACAAATAACGTCTCAACTACAAAGATAAAAGAAAAAAACGTCTACTATTTTCGCGCGATACGCAAAAAAACTACAAACGGCATAAACATATGAAATGATGATGCCTGTTTGGTTGAAATTGAGGTTGAACGGCCCCGTCAACAGCACTTAGGTCATTTTCGAGACGTTACTTCCAATCTTTTCGGAACTTCTATCCAACATTAAGATGAAATGACATCTCAAGCAATGCCTTTAGTGAAACAAATAGGGATTCATGACCATTGCATTTACTTCTATTTTATACACATGTACGGTCCAACTCGCACCATTTTTCCTGGGCAGGCTTGGGGTCTTTGGGTGTTTGTGTCGCTTGTATTATTTTATTTTGGATAGCCTTTTGGACATTTTGTGAGAAAGTAACGGTCCTTTTGGCTTTCCGCTGTTGGTGTTTCCTTTGGGGTATGTTGTTTCATGTTTGTGTTTCTTTCCCTTTGGTGTCTCTGATGGGAGCTGTGGGTTAATTGTATCGATTCCTGATCATTGCCTCTACTTCTAATTTGGACCCTCTAAGTGATTACCAGTATTCGCTTATATCATTTTGTTTTGGACAGCCAACTGGCCATTTTGTTGGAAAGAAACTGTCCTTTTGGCTTTCTGCTAGTGATGTTTAGAGTCTAGTTATTTCATGCTTGTGTTTCTTCCCCTTTGGTGTCTCTGATGGGAGCAGTGGGTTAATTGTATCGATTCCTAATCATTGCCTTCACTTCTATTTTTCATATGCAGTTGGGATGATAACTTACATAGTGTAAGAGGCAGTGTTTTTCTTGACATCCCATTTCATCTTTACTTTAATTCTTTCTCTCTATCATAGGTCTAAGTTAAATTTCATCAAAAATTTCCTAGGAGCTATAACATGTTGAAACTTCAATCTTTATCATAGTGTGCCTTTATTTTTATTTATTTGTTGCCCTTGCTTCCAAAGGATTACATTTTTCTAGAAAGTAATATATTTCACCGTAGCTGGTGTTATGGGAATATTTGGCGTCCGTAAAATGTTTATCTGCTCTTCATCAAAGTGTGGATTTATTTTCCAGTCATTTGGGATCATTGGTGCCACTGCAGGGGTTCGTAAATATTTGAGGATTAGTGATGCGGCCTAACTGGCAGAAACTAGCTAGTCTGGTCCATAAAAAAAACATCGTGTACACGTTTTCAGTTCTGTCTTGTAGTCCTTGCTTCAAAGGGATTACCCTTTTATAGAACATTTGTATGCAATGCAATAATGATGGCTTATATTGTATAAAAGGCAATAAGCATCTTCAGCTTATTTGTTCATCTATTCTTTAAAGGTGCATTATTGAGCTGTCGGAAAAAAAGGGCTAAATTTTTTTTTTACATATATCGGGTATTTTTTGTTTAAATAATACAAATGAATGAGTTTTATGTAATATTGCGAACAATTATGATCACAGGTTAAGTTTTATGAGACGGTTTTCCTAACTATGCTACGAACACAGTTAGTCTATTTTTAATTTCGCGACAAAACTACAACGCGCGTGAATAATGACGTCATGCGGTAAATACCTAGAAAAGTATGCAGGGATCATCTCAACATCGTTACACACAATTGTTGTGACAGAAATCGTAGATCGTAGTATAGTGAAATTCTTTTAAACTTTTTATGCGAATTCCAATGTGTAAAATGGAATGAAATTCCGTCTTTCTCTCTCTCTCGCTCTCCTCAGCATGCCATGGCGTACACGTTCCCCAGTGCTCTCTCTCTCTCTCTCTCTCTCTCTCTCTCTCTCTCTCTCTCTCTCTCTCTCTCTCTCTCTCTCTCTCTCTGAAAGTGCCATGGCCAACATGTTGCTAAGTTTTTTTTCTCTCACTCATTATGGGCTAAATGTTGAAACAGTGGGTCAACATCGGGCAGACAGCGATACGACGTCGCCATGTCGTATCGCTCTCGGTCAGACGCACCGTTCATGCGATTTACTCTCTCTCTCTCTCTCTCTCTCTCTCTCTCTCTCTCTCTCTCTCTCTCTCTCTCTCTCTCTCTCTGTGGCCTTCATGTTGCTCATTCGTCTCTCTCTCTCTCTCTCTCTCTCTCTCTCTCTGGCCTTCATGTTTCGCATTAGTCTCTCTCTCTCTCTCTCTCTCTCTCTCTCTCTCTCTCTCTCTCTCTCTCTCTCTGTGGCCTACATGTTGCTCATTGTTTTCTTATCGTGGCCTACATATTGTCCATTCTCTCTCTCTCTCTCTCTCTCTCTCTCTCTCTCTCTCTCTCTCTCTCTCTCTCTCTCTCTCTCTCTCTGAAAGTGTTTTTGTTTGATTTGAGGTTTAACGTCCCCGTCAACACTGTAAAGGTCATAAGATCATTTTGGAGACGTTGTTTTCAATTTTGTGGGACTTTTACCCGACATTTGGATAAATTGACATCTCAAGCCCTGTCGCCCAATGAAACCAATAGGGTTTATTAGCGTGTACGGTCCGCCTCGCACCGCGGTTCCTGGACCGGCTTAGATCGTCTAAGCGGTTTACCAGTACTAGTGTGTGGGCCGGATTCAGCTCTGCGTGGAGGGATTTTGCAGCCCATATATTTCTTCAAGCCCCTATGGGCTCTGAAAGTGCCATGTCCAACATGTTGCTCAGTGTTTTCTCTCTCTCTCTCTCTCTCTCTCTCTCTCTCTCTCTCTCTCTCTCTCTCTCTCTCTCTCTCTCTCTCTCTCTCTCTCTCTCTCTCTCTCTCATTATGGGCTAGCGCACCACATTGGGCCAACATCGGGCCGACAGCGATACGACGTCGCCATGTCGTATCGCTGTCGGCCCGACGTAGGCGTAGTTCAGATGATTCACACACACACACACACACACACACACACACACACACACACACACACACACACACACACACACACACACACACACACCATTACCTACATGCTGCTCATTAGTCTCTCTCTCTCTCTCTCTCTCTCTCTCTCTCTCTCTCTCTTTCTCTGGCAGCGTTGTCAAACTTAGTTGCAGAGATGAATGCCTTGACCTGCTCCATCCTTCGAATGAGGATGTAAGGTGAAAATCTTGATCCTGCCCAAACAGCACCAAAAAGATTGTTTTTCTTCTACACTGTTTTTGTAGAAGTAAAAGCCATACAGGGCTAATGTTATTTGTTAACGGTATAAGACGGAAAATAAATATTCTATGTATATATCGTCGGGCCGACGCTTGACCGACATTTTACGCTGACTGGGTGTCTTCCATTAAAGTTAAAGACCCCTACCTCAGTTTAGTTTTGTATTGGACTAACGGCCCAGTCAACACTATTTTATGTCATTTTTGAGCCGGTCAGTTTACCTGTCCACACTTTTCCTGGGCAGGCTTATACGTAAAGCCACGGTCACAAATCACTATTCGATCCCCGCCCGACTACTCGGGGACTGCGATGGGGTGAGATTGGGCTGGAGTCCGGTCGGCGTCCCGCCGGATGTTGGGGCGTTGGTGGTGGTCGGGAGGGGCCCGGTTAAATTTTAACTCGTAGTTAAAATTCTCCACGAAAACTCACCGACTTCTAGGTCGGTGGCACATCGATAAAAGTCGAGCAGAGCTCGTACCGACGTCGATGTCGATGGCATCGGCTGGCATCCGGTAGTCGTAAAGCGGACCCCGACCAATCAGATAATCGGGCAGTAATCGGCCGAGGCCCGACAGATGATCAAGCGGAATCCGCTGGACGAATCCCGGTTTCGACTGGCGCCGCTCGATCGCTGATTGACGCTCGACTATATAAGGGCCCGATCTCCGATGGGTGCCAGTTTCTAGCAGACCAGTAGGGAGCATTGTACATAAACGTTTGATAACTGCCCATGCAAAGGACGGTACACGATCCATTGCTTCATCCACCATCAGCGGTAGCAGTTCTTCTCCCGCACACAAGGTTGCAAAGACCACATTGGCACGGTGCCGAGCCCTAAGCAGCCACTCCTGTAACCTCCGGATCCTTTCCTGGGGTGACGGTAGGTGCAGTGGTGGGATAAGAGGCATCTTGTTCCGCTTTTCTTCGAAAGTTTTCCTCGACGTCAAGAAAAAGGATGTTCACCCACCAACAGAGCTGACCCATTTGTTGTATAGGCAGGAGAGGATGCAGTTTATATACCCCTGAACAACTGGACAATTCCCGGCTGGGGTAAACCCGTCCCTTGTCCGGCGGCCGGGAACTGGGCGGACATCTGCGGAACATCGACCGATGCTCGGGGACTAGTAACAATCGCCGGGTATACGGTCGGTAACCTGCAGTGCACCGGCCTATTTCCGCCCGGCGTATACGCCGATGCTTCCCCGCAAAACTTAGGCTGACACCGCCCGATTCCCGGCGGATGTCTCTCTAGGCCCCACACGGCATACTTTTTGCCAAAACCGAGCCAGACACCCATTTCTCGGCTTGGACTGCTCGGCCGACCACAACGTATAGTATAGCTCGGCCGGGGTACGCCGAATTTGTGACCGAGGCATCAGCAGTTAACCAGTACAGTGCACACTCTTTCGCCACTGACAACTGCCCTTCTTGAATCAGCGGATGCCCAGTGGTAGAGAATGGCCGTGGAAAATATTTCATGATCTATCTCCACGAAAGAATGTTGCCGACCCGGCAGGTACCGAACACGCGCCTTTCTGATCACCAGTCAGACGTTCATCCGACCGAGGTACTGAGGCCGATGATTATCATACGAGATATTTTGGCCAGCAATAATCAAGTGTATATAAATGTAAAGTGCAGATAACTCCATGTCAACAGACATACAACGTCTAAACAACGTCCAAGTCAACAGACATACAACGTCTAAACAACGATGCATTGACGCTGACGCAGCAAAGTCGATGCAACAACGAAACTGACATAGCGTGTAGCATCGGCTCCGGAACTTGTTACTCAAAAGTACCAGATTAATGTGGAAAATGATCATACCGACGGTAACGGGCCTCCGTGGCCTAGTGGTTAAGAGTGCTGACTCTTGATCATTAGGTCTCTCACCGCTGTGGTTCGAGTCTCGCTCGGGTCATATGTGAGACGCCAAGTTCTGCAACGGAAGGTAAGGTGGTTTTTCTCCGGGTACTCTGGTTTTCGCCCATCTCTGATTAACGATCGCTCGATACGGGTGAAATAATCTTGAAAGGGCCGTAAAACCAAAACAAAAAAAAAAATAAAATAAAAAAATACGGACGGCAGGTAATGACCTAATTTGGCGTTATTACGTAAAGCTAGAACCTAAAACCACTTCCCATCACGTGAACAAGTCCGTGAAATTAAGACCCCACTAAACCCCATTTTATATAAAGAAAACTGGGGTTTACGGGGAATAACATTAATTTCCTTAGTTCTGCTCCATGACATAGGCTGTGGGTACTCGTTAGAACCGCCTCAATGAGGCGGTTCTAACGAGCATCCAAAACCTATGTTTGGAGTATAAATAGGAAAAATATCACAAATCTTCATCAGAAAAAGATGCCTTTTTTAAGGTTTGAGAAATTTACTATATCCCACGGATGTGTTATCCTAATGCCATATTAAATGAACTTATTTTCTCTGAAATTCTTGTGCCGACATTTTGGAGAGTTTTGAAAAGGTTTGAGGGTCACTGACGAGGCCTTATTGGCCGAAACTAGCTATTCTGGCCCAGAAAACATGTACACTCCATATGTTCCAGTTTTGTGGTGCATTCCTTGCTTCCAAAGGATATACACTTTCGGATGAGTTTTTAAACCTAGGTCCCGTCTCCGTATGGCCTTAGCTGTTGGTGGGACGTAAAACTCAAACACTCACTCACTCACCCACTCACTCACTCCAAAGGATAGCCATTTCTAGAACATATTTAACGTCACTATAGCTGGTGTCTGGGAATGTGTGGAGGTCGTAAAATGTCTCCCTGCCCAACATCATAGTGTAGTTTATATTTTCTTGCCCTTCCAGTGGTGAATTTTGAAATTTTTGAGGGTCACTGATGAGGCCTAATTGGGCAAAACTAGCTAGTCTGGTCCAGAAAACATGTACACTCCATATTTATCCCCACGTTTTTCGAAGAAAAGTGGGGATATTGTTATCGCCTCCGTCTGTCCGTTCGTCCGTCCGTCCGTCTGTCCGGCTATCTTCTCCTACACCGTTCATTGGAATTCAACCAAATTTGGTGTGTGAGTTACATACATGAATGGCTTCTGCAAGAGCACATTAATTTTTGGACCAGCCCCCAAGGGTCCCGTGAAGCGGTCAAAACGTGGGGATTTGCGATGGCGCGCCATCGACTGCGCGATCTAGTTTACAGTTTTGTGGTGTATTCCTTGTTTCCAAAGGACAACCCTTTCTAGAACATATTTTAGAACTAAGAAGATGAGAGTGAGTGAGTGAGTGAGTTTTAGTTTTACGTCCCACCAACAGCTAAGGTCATACGGAGACGGGACCTCGGTTTAAAGACTCATCCGAAAGTCTGGAGAAGCCCGGGATCGATCCTGCGATCCCTGGTTTACAAGGCGAGTAGCGTAACCACTGCACCACGGAGGCTTCTAAGAAGATGAGAGAAAGTACAAAAAGGGGACAGGGAATTATTGAAAGGTTGTGTTAGTGCTTTTCAGTTTAGACAACATGTACGATAGAAGTTGGTCTTCTGTCTTTCTCGACTGGTAGGCGAGTATCTCTAGCAATGTTAATAATAAGACGATTCATTACGATAACAGGTCCGTGCAATGAACGCCCCTTTAAACCCAACTTTATAGAGAGAGAACTGGGGGTTACAATATTTTGTAACTGGGTATACAATTTGCTGCGTCAGCGTCAATGCATCGCAGTGATGTTGCATTGACGTTGACACGACGTTGTTTAGACGTTGTATGTCTGTTGACATGGAGTTATCTGCACTTTATGTTTACATACACTCGATTATTGCTCGCCAAAATATCTCGTATGATAATCGTCGGCCTCAGTACCTCAGTCGGATGCGCGTCTGACTGGGTATACAATATTTTTCTCATTCCTGCTCCATGACATACGCCGTGGGTACTCAATAGAACCACATCACTGCGGCAGTTCCAACGAGCACCAACAGCCATGTTTGAAGCATAAATGAGAAAACTATCACAATTTTTCACCAGAAAAGTAAATATTGTTAAGATATGAAAGAATGCACAAAGTCATACGGGTGTAACATCGTATTGGCTAATAGACGATGATAATCAATTTGAAAAAAAAAATAAAAAAAAAAATAATAATAATAATAAAATTCTTTCATGGGAGAGCAGAAAACAAACTGTAGTAACAATATACATGTATTTTCTACAAGATGTGCCTTTTATAGCTAATGGTACAAGTCTACTGCACTATATGTGTGGCAGATAGTCGACGGAAAACAGAACCCTGACACCAAACATAAACATTAAGTCGGAATAGGCCTCATGAATCATCAGTGTTTGGGTAAAAGTAGTTATATGTAGAACATAGAAGTGTAGGCAATGATCAGGAATCGACACAATTTACCCACAGCTCCCACCAGAGTTACCAAAGGGGAAAGAAACACAAACATGAAACAACAGACCCTAATGGAAACATCAATAGCGGAAAGCCAAAAGGACAGTTACTTTTCCACAAAATGGCCAATTCGATATCCAAAACAAAATAAAATAAGCGATACAAACACTCAAAGACAAACCATAACAAAAATAAACAACGACAGAAGAACCGCCTTGGAGCGGTCAGTGAAACGAATTCCACTGGGCTGGGCGAGAGAGGGGCTTTAATCTTAAAGAATTTATCTAACCTGTTGTTTATGAGTGAAATGTATCTCTCGCTAAGCACTTTATTCATAGAAACAAATTTGTTTTCGTATATACAATATTTTGCTAAAACAGAGAGAGAGAGAGAGAGAGAGAGAGAGAGAGAGAGAGAGAGAGAGAGAGAGAGGGAGAGAGAGAGAGAGAGATGTAATTGACCACTTCTGCTTTACCACCGTGTGAAAATAGTATTTTACGATCCTCTAGCGATATTTCTGGATTTACATTTGTGGTCAACCATGATTAAAGTTCAGTCTAAAACGCTCTTACTTTTGGGCATCTAAGAAATAAATAATGGATTTTTTCTGGTTGTTCATTACAGTAACTACAACCCTGATTTTATTAATTTTAAATAGAAATGAATGTGTTACTAAATTTTTATTATTGATTTTGTATTGAAAGTCGCGTAGTTTTGTCTCGTGAAATGTCTTTAATGCTCTTTTTCCACTCTATCTCCTATCTCCGTTTGCCATTTTGTTTGTGCAATGTATTCGTTTACTCTAACCAAAATATCATAAATAGTCTACTCCCTTTCTTTGAACTAATCAAGTCTTGAAAGTATATGTTACAAACTACATTTTGTTTAAATTTAACAGCAAATACACGATTCATGTGAATTTGATCTTTTCATACTTGAGAAATACTATTTACTACATGGTGGTAGTCTAAAAATGTGGCCCTTATATCATATTTCGCCTTTAACTGTTCAAAACTATAAAATACCACTTCCTCACTAGTAAGATCGTAAATTGCTCTTATGCCCATATCGCACCTATTTCTTAAAAACAATTTCCCATTACCAATGTGGTCTTTATGTCATAATGGGCATATAAGAATTTGCTTTAGGTTTTCTACGGGGACAGGTTTACAAAATTCCGACAAGCAGAAAATCCTTCAAAAATGGATTTTTGTAGGTTGAAACTAAATTTCGCCGCATAAGATTTGGTTTGGACATACCTTATGATCACAAAATACTCAACAGCCTGGGAGCGCAGATCTTGTGACACTCATGTGATTCTGCTTGTTTATGACCTTACCAGATCATGATTAAATGGTCAACAAATAGATCTTATCTTGGGTTTAGCATGACCTTTGGCTAGGTGAATCACATGACGCTTCTTCGCAAGCTACTGGTACATGGATTAACTATCCAGTGAATTAAGTCTTTTCTGATTGAGAGAAGTCAGACAGTTGCACTTGAATGTGAGTACTCAGATGAGGTTCCAGTTACTTCAGGTGTACCACAAGGATCAGTTCTAGGCACAATATTATTGTTATTATATCTTAACGACCTACCCGACAATGTGTGGTCCCGGGTTCGCCTATTTGCTGGTGACACTGGGGTGTACCTGACCATAATTCTCCTTGATTATTCGGTCACCCTCCAGAGGGACTTAGACCGCCCCATCATAGAATCTCACTGGGCCATGGAATCAAAACATAGAAAGGCGGCATAATGCTGCGTTTTACCAGATCTGCACTTCTTGTTTAAAATGCTGGTATTTAAGTGTTAAACTAACAGTTTTAGATTACAACTAGGATGAAAATTATTTTAGCTGCCCTTTATATTACAGCGAAAGTAACCTTTTGTGAACGGAAAAGAAATTTATGAAAGTACTTTTATCTCAGGACATCTTAAGTTTCCTCAATACATTTGCACAAGAAAAATATAGATGAAAGATTTGCAAGTTGATTTTCCCCAAAATATAATCCTGATTTCCGTTTAAAAATCCATGTCCCACAAGAAAAAGGTTTGGAGGTATAAACGGTTATTACAGCAAGTACTTTCTTGCATTAGCAACATCCCTGTGCCTTTGAAAATAAATGAAATTCTGTATTTTTCACTTTTACCAGGAAAAAAGGAAACCGCTTTATAGACTTTTTAAAAGTTACTAAAACAGCTGCAGATCAATAGTTCACATCAAATACTAACGAGTCGGTCAAAGCTTTCTATCAAAAAGGCTACCTGAATTGAAAACCAGATTTTTTTGACATGTTTATTCTCGATGGGCGCCATCATCTCCTTTTCTTGCGGTAAATCTGAAATGCTGAGATTTCATCAATTATGCCTTCCACATTTTATTTTCTCCATCATCAATGAAAATACCTTGAAAAGTCAGCTATGTAGCCTTCTTCCTGCGTATACCATAATGAAATCGCCTATCTTGGAAGCCTGTCATCACTGATAAATTAGTGTAGCTGTCAAATTGAAGAGATTTCCATCTTGCCAAATGCAAAAACGTATTCATACGCCTTGGAACTAATTTCCCACCAAAAAAAAACAACAGTACACCATTGCTTTAAATTTAAAACATAATATTCATATTTGAAACTGTCTTGCGCCTACTTTCACATACTTTCTAACATAATTTGTTCGTTAATTCATGAATAGTATGCCTTCATTTCTGAACTAGTTTCTACGTGTAACATTGTCCTGTTTGTGTTGTTCACCCCTGTTCCCAAGTAAACAAGTTGAAAAGGGTAGATTTCTTTTTTAACTTCTTTCAGCAAAACATATTAAAAGTATTGGGCTTCTATGAAATTTTACCAACCCGCACATTGGTAAGTAGGTGACTCAACAGATCATTAATTGGATTAGATAAATATGTCCAAACATCAATTATTTGTTTATGGTGACTCATGTGAACAGAAAACAGCGTGTTTTTGTTAATGGTGAATCTTCAGTATGGGCGCCAGTTTTGTTTGGAGTCCCACAAGGGACTGTTCTTGGTCCTCTATTGTTCTCCCTGTACATCAATGATATTTCCTCTGACATTGACTCAGAAATAAGACTTTTCGCAGATGACTGTGTTTGTTACCGGGAAATTAGAGATACAGATGACTCATTGAAACTTCAGGCTGACATAGATGGATTAGGATGTTGGGCCCGAAAATGGGGCATGAGATTTCAGCCAGTTAAATGCAATATTATGCAGATAACAAGGAAGAGATCTAATAAAGTTGAGGCTTCTTACACTTTAGAGGGAACGGGTCTCGAAAATGTGAATTCCATTAAATACCTTGGTGTGACAATCACTCACGATATGAGATATGCAATATGTGTACAAAGGCGAATAGAACTCTTGGATTCCTGAGGCGAAATCTTCATCAGTGTCCCCAGGATGTGAAAGAGACAGCATACAGGGGACTTGTTCGCCCAATCTTGGAATATGGTAGTTGCATCTGGGACCCAAGCGGAGTGGTCCTAAATGAAGAAATTGAAAAAGTTCAGAATAGAGCGGCTAGATTTGTAACTGGAAATTACTGCTTTGAAACTGGGAGCATGACTGGAATTCTAGGAAAATTAAGATGGGAGTCTCTCAAGAAAAGGAGAAGAGACAGTAGGCTCATACTCTTATACAAAGGTCTAAAGGGTGCTGCCAGCATTCCAACAGATGACCTTGTTCCCCCGGCTAGGCACTGTAGACAGCACCATTCAATGACGTTTCAGACCCTTACTGCAAGAACGGTTATTTATAAAGAATCGTTCTTCCCCCGAACCATTAGAGATTGGAATGCCCTTCCGGATACTATTATTTCGACGGCGGAAGGTGCTGATGATTGTGTAGCTAAGTTTACATCTTTGGTTAGAGCTAGGGACTAACTTCCCATATCACAGGTCCTGGTGTATGAATGTCATTTGACGTGTCACCAGTAACAATTCTGATTCTGATTCTTATGTAACAAATCAATGGGTAAAAATCACTGCTATAACATAGCAGTTATAGGAAATGATCAGAAGCCTTTTGCACAAAAATCCTGGTGCTGAACAGGCTGCTTTCATTCTTTCAGTTCAAATATGGGGGAAACTGTTTTTATCTTTTTTTTTTTTTTGGTTTTGGATTTTATTCCATTATCAAATCATCCACCCAGTAAACACAATCAATAATACAGTGAAACTTTGGTGCAGTGATTCATAAATTGCTATAAATTGCATGAATGAAATATATAAAATGAAATACTAAAAGCACCAAAGAAGGTCAATCATTTTACAAGCTAAATGCAAGAGATTGCAACACCTCAACCCAATCAGTGATCTTACTGCCAACTTGGTAGAACTGGTCATTTTTGGCTACCATACACTGAATTTAAAAATAGTACAAGGTGAAATAATTACATTTTTGGGGGGTGGGGGAGGAATCATTAATTTTCAGTACTATTTAGGTATTTTACTTGAAATTCCACTCTTGCAGTGCCTAACGGCAACCTTTAGCCACAATTCTATGATAGTATTTTACACATTTTTAGTCTGTGGATTAAGATATCATTTTTGCAAAACCATGGAAAAATGCAATAAATTACTAACATGGTGACTTTCCAATAAAAATATTTTGCTTTCATATTCTTACATTTACATGGACTACCATCTGATGAAAAATCTGTTTGGGTAACTATTTGCAAATATGATTTTTTTCAGTACCTCAAATGTAGTGAAATAACTGTATTGAGGAACCTTAAATCACCTTCTTTAAAGTAGCTTTTTGTTGTCTGTGGCGTTACTAAACCGTACAAATGTGAAATGGTTAGAATATACAAGATAAAAATTGCAACATGTGTGCACGTGGCCGATTTCGAAAAAAAAAAAAAAAAAAAAAAAAAACAGAAGACCATCATGAAAACATGCCTATGCAATTTTGACCCTCTTAAACTCCACTTTAATCCAGTAGAATGGGGTTTGTATGGGTGTACATTATTTTTCGCATTTCTGCGCAAAACACAGATTTTTGGTACTCGTCAGAAACCGCCTGGTCGAGACGGTTCCAACGAGTACCCAAAATCTATGTTTTGAGCTGAATTATGAAAAATAGCAGAATCTTTTATCTGAACATTTTCATTTTTTGGGTGGAAATATGTTCAATTTATTTGAAAAGGCATGTTTTCGTAATGCAAAAAAAAAAATAATAATAATAAAAAAAAAATAATAATAATAATAATGGCCTCACTCATAATCTTATATAACTGGAGTATAGTATGCATATTACAGGACCTTCGTTTGAATAAACTCCCGTCAAAGGAATAAACACTTCTCAAAGCATAAACTAACGTCTATTCTAGTTGTAAGTTTCACAAGAACGAAGTAGAAACTATTTCAGCTCACTGAAAAACAAACTTTATTTCGTAAACAAAAACAACAAAAAGAAAAAAAAAGAAAAAAAAAAAAAAGAAAAACTTCCCATCACGAAAGGAAAGTTCCTTCCGTTGAATAGACCAATAGGGGACAGACTTTCTTCCAAAGTATTTTCAGTAATGAAACAAAGCGAAAGCAACGACAAAGAATTCTCAAAAGGAAATATGGCCCTGGTGTAGATTTCACATCTCCATCTGTTTCATGCAAAAATAGATTGATTTACGATCAGCACTAGCATTATAATCGATCCCTATGTGATGAAACCAAACATGATAATAACCACGGCCTTTCCTTCCAAACGATGTCAAAATGGTGTCAGTAGTTTCCAAATTTGCAATTTTGTGACGCAAGTAACCGTACAGTTAATTCAGCATTTTTTTTCCGAGTTGCCGTACTTAAAAAAATCCAAGTTGCCGTACTTGAAAAATCCAATATATATATTTCATCAGCCTAAATACTTTTGTAAGCCTTCATGAATGACGGTTAAACAAATAAAGCTCTTATATCTATCTCAAGACAGGGACATGGATCATTCACACAGAGCTCTTCGTCAATAACAAAACGATCCGGGATTACGAAATTTCCTTAATAAAGCAGACCTTGATTCGAGAAATTCAAGGAATACTAGGTTTTACCAACCTCCTTTTTTTCATTTCCAATATACATATGATCAGTAAGATAGACGATGTGAGCGGAAGATTGCGATTGAACTGGACTAGTTTGTTTGTAGGGGTCCCAGGGGGTGGCAGCATATTCTAGTTTAGGTCTAACTAGTGACTTGTATGCTGTTGCCTTGATGTCCTTTGGGCATGCAGAGAGATTCCTGCGTAGGATAGGAAAGCAGCTGTCTGGCTGTCTGTCGTAGATAGCATGTCATAGTCTAGCTACTAGACCTTGATGTCATATTTACCAATTACCAACCTTCATGTGTGTTTTTATCAAATATGAAACCTTGTTAGACTTTAATCTTGTCTCAGACACCAAGGTCTAGTACAATGCGAATTTTACCTCGCAAGATCCTTGGTAAATGATTGATTACAACTACAGTCATGAAATGTTTATTGCCTTTCTGTACCCCTTACCGAACACCAACTGATAAGGCAAACTGGCATTTTAGTCAGAGTATATCTTCCCAAGATCAAATAAGGGGTAGAAGAATATTACTTATTAACTTTAAAATATGATATCCGACTAGAAGCTAGTCTAAGCATGTCAGTGTGACTATTTCACACCAGTGTACTGTCTATAGCCAGGTTTTTTGCTTTACTTCTGGCAATGGATGTTGTATGATGACTCCATTATCTTGCTTTTGTTGCCGATTCTGATGTACTCAGACTAAGTCTTGTCTGGGTGCAAACGCATCTATCAGTCTCTCTCCCATGCTTGTAAATAATTAAAGTCCTCTTCAGCGACAGCAACTCGGTACAACAGGCAGTGATCAGCGAACAGGGGAGACGCGTGGTGGCAAGTCGTTGATTTATATGAGGAAGGGGAGAGTGCCGAGCACTGTACTCTGTGGAACACCAGAAGTAACGGGCGCAGACGAAGAAATCCTCAATTACGACTTTCTGGTATCCATCAGCAATGAAATTGTGCGGAACCTCGTGAAAGGCCTTACTGAAATCTAGTAGGATGACATTTATGCGCTGTGAGTTGTTCATTCCGCCGGCTTGCTATCAGCTGGTACTCACATGACCCCCCCCCCCCCCCCCAGCAGGGAGAACGACCCAATGTTCAACGAAAGAGCCGATTACTGTGCAGAGTCTCATCCTGCAAACCTGGAGTTTATGTAATAAACTGAGCGTGACAGCTCAGTGGTTAAGCCCAGAGTGGTTAGTGCACTTGACTCAGATGCCAGAGGCCCTCGGTTCGACCCGGCGGTGATTATTTCGGTGTCTGAACACCATTTACAGCGATGAATGTCAAAATGCGCACCGCCCTTTGGATCGGAACGTTTAACTGGAGGCACCGGCCCCCGCCCATAGGGGCTTGAAGAAATATATGGGCTGCATGATGCTTCCACGCAGAGCTGAATCCGGCCCGCACACTAGTACTGGTAAACCGCTTAGAGGATCTAAGCCTGTCCAGGAACCGCGGTGCGAGGCGGACCGCCTATGCTAATAAACCCTATGGGTTTCATTGGGCGACAGGGCTTGAGATGTCATCTCATCTCAATGTCGGGTAAAAGTCCCACAAAATTGGAAGCAACGTCTCCAAAATGACCTTTAAAGTGCTGACGGGGACGTTAAACCTCAAATCAAACAAACAAACTGGAGGCGCCCTGTTCAGGGAGAGTCATCCCCTATGCAGGTTAACTGTTTGTTTGTTTTGGGGTTTACGGCCAAGTCAACACTGTTAAGGCCGTTTTTGAGCCTGTCAGTTTACTTTTCCTGGGCAGGCTTATACGTAAGAGGTAACCAGGAGAGTGCACATTCTTTCGCCAGAAACTGACAACTGCCCTTCTTGAGCCAGCGGAATGGAGAGAATGACCGTAGGAAAGATTTCTTGATCAATCCCCGCGAAAGAATATTGCCGACCCCGGCAGGTATCGAACCTGCTTCCCCATGATCAGCAGTCAGACGCGCATCCGACTGAGCTACCGAGGCCAGCGCAAGATTGATGTGTGCTGTAAATCTGCAAGTAATGGCAAAATGTGGCCGATCCCAGTATCAGTGAGTAGGTCCTGGTGCACGTTTGTTTGTTTGGTTTGAGGTTTAACGTCCCCTTCAACACTGTAAAGGTCATTTTGGAGACGTTGATAACAATTTTGGGGGACTTTTACCAGACATTGAGATGAAATGACTTCTCAAGCCCTGTCGCCCAGTGAAACAAATGGACGGACTCGCATCGCTTTGCTTGCCCAGGCTTAGATCTTCTAAGCTGTTTACCAGTACTCGTTTGCGGGTCAGTTACAGCTCTGCGTGGAAGCATTATGCAGCCCATATATTTCTTCAAGCCCCGATGGGCGGTGCGAATATGGATAGTGTTTCTCTTTTGTTTCGGTATTAAAAAGTTCTTGCTCGGCTCCCATGGCGGGGCTTGAAGAAATAGGTGGGCTGCATGATGGTGCCAGGCAGAGCTTAAACCGACCGCTTAGGAGTATTGGTAAACCGCCTAAAGGATTCAAGCCTGCCCAGGCAAAGCGGTGCGAGTCGGGCCGCCCATTCATATAAACCCTATTGGTTTCATTGGGCGACAGGGATTTTTTTTTTGGTTTTACGGCCCTTTCAAGATTATTTCACTCATATCAAGCCGATCGTTAATCAGAGGTGGGCGAAAACCGGAGTACCCGGAGAAAAACCATCTGACCTTCCGTTGCAGAACTTGGCGTCTCACATATGACCCGAGCGAGGCTCGAACCACAGCGGTGAGAGACCTAATGATCAAGAGTCAGCGCTCTTAACCACTAGGCCACGGAGGCCCGTAAGCGACAGGGAATGAGATCTCATTTCATCTCAATGTCGGGTATATAAAAGTCCCACAAAATTGTAAGCTAGGTCTCCAAAATTACTTATACAGTGTTGATGGGGACGTTAAACAGTGTTAATTGGGACGTTAACCCTCAAATCAAACAAATCAAAAGGTTATTGCTAGTATCGTCTAATTCTAACAAATACCCACATCATACATGTACTCTCACATGTATGCGGTTTTGTGTATCTTTGAAACGACCCCATGTCAATTCTCATCGATTCAGAAATTCGTCCTTAGATATTGACGGTAAAATTACCTTCTTGCCTGTAAATTGATGCGTTAGCATTTGATAACAGATTAACATGCATGATAGTATTGTGTCAGTGCAGTTGAAAGTCAAATACTTGTAATTTGGACTAAAAATTCTACTTTCCTCAGATGAACCGGAGGTCGCCATCTTATTGTTCGCCGCTGTGATGTTGCCCGGCTTTTTGACACGTGACAGGAATATTTTTAGATTGAAATTCCCAAAAACAACAAATAAACAAAAATGAAAACGACGATTTTCACAAAGTTCTGAAGTGGTATTTGGTTTCAGAAGATTACAAATGACATAGCTACATGAATAGAAGAAATAAAACCGAAAAACACGCTTTTCATTTTTGAAGCCAGATAGCTCAATAATGCACCTTTAAATCTTCTCCCAAAAATTAGGCCAATATTAATATTTTGTCAACGTTTTCACAAGAACAAGAAAAGCTAGAAACCTAATTTCGCAGCATAGTCCTTGGGTGGGCCTCTACTTAGATTTTTCTAGCTTTAATAGCTTAATGAAACGCATGTCTTCCATGGGGCAGAACCCAACTGAACTATGGTGAGTATAGTGGCCCAATGGCCTCTTGTTTTTACAGATATTTTAAATCTGAACCATTTGTTTTATCGTCATTTTTTTCCGCAACTCGGCGCAGCATTGTAAATAGTTCAAGTTCGACAATGTTCTAACACTGGGCAATGTCTTCTTAAGTGACATGAGAGCGGAAATTGTGATCGGCTGTTCATCTGGCCACCACTATTGTCAAAGATACTTGTTACCCTGCTTTTCAGGTTGTCACGAGAAACAACTATATGTGGCCTAGTGGTTAAGAGCGCTGACTCTTGATCATTAGGTCTCTCACCGCTGTGGTTCGAGCCTCGCTCGGGTCATATGTGAGACGCCAAGTTCGGCGATGGAAGGTCATGTGGTTTTTCTCCGGGTACTCAGGTTTTCGCCCACTTCTGATTAGCGATCGGCTCGATATGAGTGAAATAATCTTGAAAGGGCCGTTATACCAAAAACAAAAAAAAAAAAAAAAAAAAAACTATATGCTGGTTTTCAGAGTGTGTACGCATCTCATTTCTGATCGAGTGTTAACGATACCATTTACTGAAAACGTCTTATAAAGTTCAAAAATTTTAATATTAATACTAATAAACACTTCTATGGTATTTTCTTCTGAAAAAGTCGTGTACTCGTCATGAGAGGATTAATGAAAACACTGCGCTGCTTCATATGAATGATTTTCATATCCAGAGTGTTGACGAATGGATCGCTGAAATGAACTAAATCCAACGTGTTTATCCATACTACTGAAAGCCTGCACAAATTTCTTTTTGCAGACAAAACATTGTTATTTCGCCCGTACTCTGCGATAAAAGTTGTGTCAAGATTGTGCTTAAATCATCTGTTTAACACAAAAACACTTACCGAAGCGAGAGGTACTTTCAAGATGGCGGCTGCCATTGTCTTTCTGTGTGACGTCATCGTGACGTAGGTTTCCCCCCTTGAAATATCAAAGTAGAAGTAAAACAAAGATCTGGAATCGATACAATTAACTTACTCAACCCACCAAAGACACCAAAGGGAAAGAAATACAAACATTAAGCGACCAGACCATAATGGAAACCTAAACAAAGGAAGGCCATAAGGACAGTTACTTTCCCACAAAATGGCCATATGGCCATCCAAAATTAAAAGACACAAGTGATACACACAGTAAGTAACAAACAACAACATAAATAAATCGCCACAGAAGAACCGCCTTGGAACGGTAAGTGGAAAGATTTCCACTGGGGGCTTAAATCGATTTTACGTGGCCACAATCCTCGCCCTTACTTCCGTCGCGATTTAGACAAATAATTTGTTCAGTCCGCATGAAGGCCTCCTAACTCATCAGTGTAACATCTCCGTGAACACAAAAAATCAAAGAACCACAGAGGTGAGACAACGGTGAGGACTCGACAGCAAGAAACCACTGAAATGCCGGAGCAAAAGAAAACCAACAGTTAGACTCCGATGGGCCCGACCAGAGACAGAGCATCTGGAATTCTGGAAATATTACCCTCATGATAAATGTTGTCATTCAATCCCAGTGGAAAAGGGGTCTGTAAAAATTTAATCCATTTCAGTTCAGCTTCATGTCTTTTGATTATTTTGAATCTAGATGTAGAATTTCCATCGTAATAAAGTTTTTCCACTGGTTGTATAACAATGTTATTTACAGAATGACCTGTACGTCGAAAGTGACGGTACAAGAATGTGTCAGTTTTCTTAGGCTTACTCATTCTACGATAATGCTCGTTCAATCTAGTTTTAAGCATGCGGTTAGTTTGACCGACGTTCTCCATATTACAGTTTGCAGCACGTCATGTAATTAGATAAATTAAATCTGTAGACTGTCATGTCAAATCAGACATGTTAACTACAGAGAAGCGTCTACCGTTTACAGATGAAGTAACGGTAGACGCAGTGCTTAAATGCGAACAACATCTGCACCTCTTGGCATTGCACTTAGAAATACTAGGATACATTCCACTTATTTTCCACGGATTAGTATATTTTCGAAGGATGGGCGATTTGAGAGGAGATAGTCTTATACAAAGACTACTCCCAAAAACATTGGTATTGCCTGCTCCATTGAGATTAACTGAAGTTACAGAAGACAAATTTAAGGGTCTAACCAATACCGAAGGCAACATAGTATTAAAGTTCTTATTAGAATGGGGAATCCGTACAGAAGAAGCAGAGTGTAACCTAAGGTTGATATTGATATTTTAAATGTATTTGTGATACTCATGTGGGTTTAGAAGGTTTTGATACCGTCAAAACTAAAGCGATCTTCATACCGGTCATTATGTAAAGCAGCATATAAAATTACTGAAGATAATTCCTTCGATAGAAGGAAGGTACAACAAAAGTCCACAAAACATCTTAGTCTACTAAAAGTTCAGGGATGTCAAACAAGCAGTTGTTATACAACGGGGAACGAACATCGGTTTAATAATGACCTTCAACAGGTATCTAAAGGATGTCAATTGATGGAACAGTGAAAAGCAATTGCATAAGCAATCCCTGAGATGTACGGGGAGACCTTTTACAGCCGCCACACGGCACAAACAAAACAGCCCTGATACGCAAAGTATAAGTAAAACAAAGATCAGGAATCGATACAATTAACTTACTCCACCCATCAAAGATACCAAAGGGAAAGAAACACAAACATTAAGCGACCAGACCATAATGGAAACCTAAACAAAGGAAAGCCATAAGGACAGTTACTTTCCCACAAAATGACCATATTGCCATCCAAAATAAAAAGACACAATTGATACACACAGTGAGTAACAAACAACACCATAAATAAACCGCCACAGAACAACCGCCTTGGAACGGTAAGTGGAATGATTTCCACTGGGGGGCTTAAATCAATTTTACGTGGCCACAATCCGCGCCCTTACTTCCGTCGCGATTTAGACAAATAATTCGTTCAGTCCGCATGAAGGCCTCCTAACTCATCAGTGCAACATCTCCGTGAACACAAAAATCAAAGAACCACAGAGGTGAGACAACGGTGAGGACTCGACAGCAAGAAACCACTGAAATGCTGGAGCAAAAGAAAACTAACAGTTAGACTCCGATGGGCCCGACCAGAGACAGAGCATCAGGCACCAACCAACATTACCTTGAATTAGATCTCTCTAATTCTCAATAAGCCTTTACGTTGGAGCCGTCATAGAATCTGAGGCCTGACCCACCGGCGTGCAACTAAAGAGGGAAGCAAAGTTACCAACCGTGATTGGGTTAACTACCATGCATGCAGTCTGTCGTATAACATCCATGTTGTACCCAATCTTTTTATATCGAAGAATGATTTTACGAAATTGGGTGCTGAAGTCATTGCGATTATATAGTTTTCTGAATTTATATACTAAGTCACCATATAATTCGGGTTCCGACAGACCTTGTTGCAGAAGAGATTTAAGTCCAATATTGAATTTTGAAATTAAATCAGAATGGCGTCTATAAAATTTTGAAAAGGCTTTGCGTAGTTTATGGTACCGATAACCCTGATTAAGGAGTTTAGCCGTTAATAATTTATTACGAGCGTTGAAGTCAGTTACATGACTACACACTCTAGCAAATCGAATTAATTGCGAAATATAAACGCCATAGGATGGCGCACGAGGAACATCACCATCCAAAAAAGGAAAATTAACAATCTCAAAATCAAAGTCATCGTGTTTATCATAAATTTTGCACGAAACAAATCCATCTACAATAGATAGATGTAAATCCAAAAACGGGGCCTCGGTATCAGAAGAATTTGCTTTATTTAACTGAAGTTCTTGGGGGTAAATCTGACTGATCAATCCATCGAAATAGGTATTATCAATATTTAATAAATCATCTAAATATCTAGAAGTGGAGCTAAAAGCTTCAATAATTTCAGATTGGTTATCAATGGAAAGCGACAACATGAAGTCTCTTTCATAACAATACAAGAACAGATCAGCCACAAGAGGTGCGCAATTCGTACCCATCGGAATACCCACAATTTGTCTAAATAACTTAGTACCGAATCTAATATAAATATTGTCAAGTAGAAAGGTGAGGGCATCACACACTTTCTGACATGACCAAAGTGTATAATTCTTATGCTCTTTAGAAGTGAAAAATGCATTTCTGACATTACATGCAAGATAGAGAGAATCTTCTCTGTGAAAAGCCCATTCAATTAAATCATTAAGCTTTTCTTTTATAAGATTAAGAGGAAGTGTAGTGTAAAGAGTGGAACAATCGTAAGTAGACAGACTTGAAGCACGAAAATGTCTGGATTTCAATTTATTTAAAACCTCATTCCATTTTTTTATAGACCAAAACAGATTTCTTCCTGATCTTTCAAAGACTTTATCACAATATTTAATTACATGCGTTTTAATAGCAGTAAGACAGGAAGTTAATAATTTAGAAAGTTCAGTGGTAGTGCAAGAGCTAGAATTTGCAATAAACCGTACTTTGTAAGGTATTTTATGAAGTTTTGGTAACCAGTATAGCGTAGGAAGCTTGTCTTGGCCTTCGTTAACACACACAGCAAACTTGGTGGCTGAAAGACAAACATGTTTATCTACAATAGCTCTCTCTTCAGCTAAAGGCTGAAGTTCAGAGGCCTTAGTACCACCAAGCTCCTGCTTAAGCGTGTTAACATAGTGGAGCCGTCACACAACGGCGACGTTGTTAGCGGCCTTGTCTGCAGGGGCCAAAACAAACTTCTTATGAAATTCTTGAATACCTAGTTTAAGATGACGTAAAGACGTCTTGGGCGTAGGTGGTAATAAGTTAGTATTTTGAGAATAGAAAGAAATGCGTTTATTCACTAGTTTTAAAATGCTAAGTTTCCAGCCTTATGCTCAACATACTCTCGCTTACACCGAATTCATTCAAGGGAGCAGCGGTTTCATCTCTACATTAACTGAAATCAATTTTAGAAGGAAACCGATATTTCGGTCCTTTAGAAATTATATTCCTTATCCTAGAATCAGGAATAATTTTCAAATTGCCAGTAATTACATGACCAGCAGCAGGATAGCAATACTTTGAGTTTTTACAATCACATGAATCAGGAGTATTAGTATCAATATCAATATCTGAAACAAGTTTATTGAAATTAAAAATGATAGATCTAACAGGTTTGTTATATTTATAGCAAATTATAGGTGTTTCAGTATTTTGAAAATAAGCAGGAATGGAAGAAAGCACCGATCTCTCACGGAAGATACTGGGCAAATCTATAAAATCCATACCCTTATTAATGAAGGATATTTTGAAGAAATGGCGTTTATGATTAATTTCAGAATCAATGTAAGGACGGAGAGTATGCTGAGTATAGCCTCTAGTTAAGGGAGCCGCATCATATAACTGATGAGAACTATCGTAGAATTTATTCGCCTCGGTGTCCAGAAGACGTAAAACAGAAACGGGTAATGAACTTAAAAATGAAAGCATAGAGTGGCGTCCATGATTTAATAATATCACTGACAGTCACTTCAGTCTAGTACTGTTTCGTTTAAACGCACGTGATTTACGTTTAAAGTTACCATTTTTCCTGGTGCCATGAGATCTAGTTCTGCGTTTTCGACATTCCAGGAGCGAGAAAATATCAAAGTCCGGCATTATGGAAATATTATCCTCATGATAAATGTTGTCATTAAATCCCAGTGGAAAAAGGGTTTGTAAAAATTTAATCCATTTCAGTTCAGCTTCATGTCTTTTGATTATTTTGAATCTAGATGTAGAATTTGCATCGTAATAAAGTTTTCCACTGGTTGTATAACAATGTTATTTACAGAATGACCTGTGCGTCGAAAGTGACGGTACAAGAAAGTGTCAGTTTTCTTAGGCTTACTCATTCTACGATAATGCTCGTTCAATCTAGTTTTAAGCATGCGGTTAGTTTGACCGACGTACTGCATATTACAGTTTGCAGCACGTCATGTAATTAGATAAATTAAATCTGTAGACTGTCATGTCAAATCAGACATGTTAACTACAGAGAAGCGTCTACCGTTTACAGATGAAGTAACGGTAGACGCGGTGCTTAAATGCGAACAACATCTGCACCTCTTGGCATTGCACTTAGAAATACTAGGATCATTCCACTTCTTTTCCACGGATTAGTATATTTTCGAAGGATGGGCGATTTGAGAGGAGATAGTCTTATACGAAGACTACTCCCAAAAACATTGGTATTGCCTGCTCCATTGAGATTAACTGAAGTTACAGAAGACAAATTTAAGGGTCTAACCAATACCGAAGGCAACATAGTATTAAAGTTCTTAATAGAATGGGGAATCCGTAGAGAAGAAGCAGAGTGTAACCTTAGGGGTGATATTGATATTTTAAATGTATTTGTGATACTCATGTGGGTTTAGAAGGTTTTGATACCGTCAAAACTAAAGCGATCTTCATACCGGTCATTATGTAAAACAGCATATAAAATTACTGAAGATAATTCCTTCGATAGAAGGAAGGTACAACAAAAGCCCACAAAACATATAAGTCTACTAAAAGTTCTGGGATGTCAAACAAGCAGTTGTTATACAACGAGGAACGAACATCGGTTTAATAATGACCTTCAACAGGTATCTAAAGGATGTCAATTGATGGAACAGTGAAAATCAAGAGCATAAGCAATCCCTGAGGATTGGAAAAATAAGAACATTAAATGTATGTACCGGGAGACCTTTTACAGCCGCCACACGGCACAAACAAAACAGCCCTGATATGCAAAGTAGAAGTATAACAAAGATCAGGAATCGATACAATTAACTTACTCCACACATCAAAGATACCAAAGGAAAAGAAACAAAAACATTATGCGACCAGACCATTATGGAAACCTAAACAAAGGAAGGCCATAAGGACAGTTACTTTCCCACAAAATGACCATATGGCCATCCAAAATAAAAAGACACAATTGATACACACAGTGAGTAACAAACAACACCATAAATAAACCGCCACAGAAGAACCGCCTTGGAACGGTCAGTGGAATGATTTCCACTGGGGGGCTTAAATCGATTTTACGATGCCACAATCCTCGCCCTTACTTCCGTCGCGATTTAGACAAATAATTCGTTCAGTCCGCATGAAGGCCTCCTAACTCATCAGTGCAAGTCAGTATGGTTTAATACTGTCTTTGTCTCTGGTCGGGCCCATCGGAGTTTAACTATTGGTTTTCCTTTGCTCCAGCATTTCAGTGGTTTCTTGCTGTCGAGTCCTCGCCGTTGTTTCATCTCTGTGGTTGTTTGATTTTTTGTGTTCACGGGGATGTTGCACTGATGAGTTAGGAGGCCTTCGTGTGGACTGAACAAATTATTTGTCTAAATCGCGACGGAAGAAAGGGCGAGAATTGTGGCCACATTAAATCGATTTAAGCCCCCTCCCAGTAAAATTCGTTTCACTGACCGTTCCAAGGCGGTTCTTCTGTCGTGGTTTACTTTGTTGTGGTTTGCCTGAGTGTTTTGTATCGCTTCTATTATTTTGTTTTGCATAGCAAATTGGCCTTTTTGTTGGAAAGTAACTGTCCTTTTGGCTTTCTGCTATTGATGTTTCCATTAGGATCTGTTGTTCCATGTCTGTGTTTCTTTCCCTTTGGAGTCTCTTATGGGAGCTGTGGGTTAATTGTATCGATTCCTGATTATTGCCTTCACTTCTATTTTCCGCCGGATGTCATGCGACCAGTGCACATGGGACCGCAAAGGAAATAAGTTGAATGATTTTCATTCACTTTTTGTGTCATCTCTGGTACCAGTTACGTGACATTTGGCCTTCATTTTATGTTGGTTTGTACCTTTGTTTAGGTTACCATTATGGTCTGGTCGCTTCAAGTTTGTGTTTCTTTCCCTTTGGTGTCTTTGATGGGTGGAGTAAGTTAATTGTATCGATTCCTGATCTTTGTTTTACTTCTTCTTTGTACATTTTATGTTTGCTTTATGTGCTATGTATTTTTTTTATCAAAATACATGTAACTTAATAACTAATTTCAATCCCTGCATCTTAATTAAACAAAAGTGTAAATATGCATGGATGGACTCGCTCCTAGTCTTTGATGATTAGGTCATGCAGTGCGGGACTATCTCGCCCTACTTTGCCTGGGCAGGCTTAGACCATCTAAACTGCTCTGTAGGCGGAGCCCTGTGAAGAGGACATTCGTGCTAGTGCATGCGTCGTGCATGAAAAAAGTAAAATGAATAAAAGTGAGCCAGTATGAAGGAGGAGTTAAAATATTATGTTACAGAAGAGATTAAAATCAAATAAAAAAACAGATGTTGTGCATAAGGGCATATAGTGCGAGACTGTCCTTAACCCGCCCCCCCCCCCCCCTTAATTAATCTAGGTCTTGGTATGGAAGCAGGAAGATGACGGGGAGGTCGATTCCACTGCACAAAATCCAGGGATGGGGTGGGGTGAGTATTTCTAGAAGCTGGCTGTTGTCGGTATATGAACATAATGAAGGGAATGCATATGCCAGGTCAAACTGACTAGATGGGTAATGTATGTATAACTATGTTTGCCGAGATATCGAAATATTTTATCCGACAGGCCTTCATGCGGACTGAATAAATTATTTGTCTAAATCGCGACGAAAGTAAGGTCGGGGATTGTGACCTCGTAAAATCGATTTAAGCCCCTCCCCCCACCCAGTGGAATTCGTTTCACTGGCCGTTCCAAGGCGGTTCTTCTGTTGTGGTTTATATTTGTTATGGCTTGTCTTTGAGCGTGTGTATCGAAAATATAATTTTATTTTGGATAGCCAATTGGTCATTTTGTTGGAAAGTAGCTGTCCTTTTGGCTTTCCGCTAGTGATGCTTCCATTAGGGTCTAGTTGTTACATGTTTGTGTTTCTTTCCCTTGGTGTCTCTGATGTTAGCTGTGGGTTAATTGTATCGATTCCTGATCATTGCCTTCACTTGTATTTTGATAAATAAATAAAGAAATTAATAAATAACGATAGATAAGATTGTATAAATAAAGACATTACCTGAAGCAAGAGACGGGCCAATTCAGAAAATAAAGAACGGACCGTTAAAATTTTATCACCTTCTAAGTGTAGCGAATAAACAAACCAGACTAAAGCGTGAATGATCGGGCCTAAAAATAAGTGTAGATATTGTTTTATATTTGAGAACAAAGAATTTGTCTGGCGTATATTTCATATTTAGTTGTGCATGATCTTTCTTTATAGAGTGTTCAAATATCAAATAAAAATGTACTATAAGGGGAGAGTTTTCCTTTTTATTTTTTACCTGTTCGGTGGGCCAGGTGTGCTAGTCCCACTACTTATAGTATATGAACAAGTAATTAATTTAACTAACACAGGATAAGTGCATGTTGGTATAGTTACGCCTTAGTTACAGTGTAGTGACTAGTCCGTGTATATTGGGTCCGTGATTTTTCTCATGTGTGATCCAAAAATCTTAGTTTGGATTTACTGCGTATCAAACTTTTTTTGGGGTACTTCGGTTTTCGCCTACTTCTGATTAACGATCAGCTCGTGATATGTTAAATAAGCTTGAAAGGTAATGGCCAAATATGACCGACTCAGTATAAGAAGATAGATAGATAGATAGATAGATAGATAGATAGATAGATAGATAGATAGATAGATAGATAGATAGATAGATAGATAGATAGATAGATGGATAGAAAGGATCGTAAAATCGTCAGCAAAATGACACTTTTGGAGATATTAAAGAATGCATTTTGTCACCCGGATCCATTGTCGTAATGTAAATGTACTTATTTTCTTCCTTTATAGAAAAAATGATTTACGTTTTGTGATTGGGGTGGCATAAAAAGCATCGGGGATAAAAACTTCTTTAATCCCAGATAAAAAAAATCAAGAGGCCCATGGGCCACTATGCTCTGCAGAGCTCGGGGGCACTGCCAACCGGCGCCATGTGTTTTATTAAACCATGAAAGCCCTGCACCCAAGAACGCTACATATAAAATTTGGACCCAATCAGCCTAGTGGCTTCAGGTCTAATGTCGCTTGAATTTGTTGTTGCAATACAGCAGACAACAATTGACAACTGTCCAGCTGTGGCAACTAATAGGCCTAAATACATATGGCAGATAAAACATTGTTTAAGTAACATCTCTATGAAAGTTTGACAAAATGTCTTGAAAGGAGTAAATGTCATTTTTCAATTTTTCAACATTATAGGTCTATGAAACTGCAGCCTTTAGCTGTAGAGAGGGCTTTAGTTGATGATCACATTTGTCATTCAGCCACCAAGTTTACTGTATGTATTACAGAAGGCCAAGACAAGCTTTTACGTTATATTGATCACCTAAACTTCATAAAAGACCAAACAAAGCACGGTTTATTGCAAATTCAAGCTCTTGTACTACCACTGAACTCTCCAAATTATAAACTTCATGTTTTACTGCCATCAGAAAACATGTGATAAAATATTGCGACAAAGTCTTCGAAAAATCAGGTAGAAATCTATTTTGGTCTATAAAAGATCTAATGAAGTTTTAAATAAATTTAAATCCAGACGTTTTCTTGCTTCAAGTCTGCCTACTTATGATTTTTCCACCCTTTACACTACATTTCCTCATAATCTTATAAAAGAAAAACTTAATTATTTAATTGAATGGACACTTCATATGGAAGACTCCCTCTATTTTGCATGTAATGTTTGAAATGTTTTTTTCACTGCCGAAGAGCATAAAAATGATACTTTATGGTCATGTCAGAAAGTGCGTGAAGCTCTCACCTTTCTACTTGACAAAAGGTTTGGTCCTAAGTTATTTAGACAAGTTGTGGGTATTCCTATGGGTACTAATTGCGCTCCCCTTGTGACTGATCTTTTTTTTTTTGGGGGGGGGGGGGGGGAGGGGGGGGGGGGTTGTTATGAAAGAGACTTCGTGATGTCCCTTTCTGCTGACAACCAATCTGAAATCAATTAAGCTTTTAGCTCGACTTCGAGATATTTGGATGATTTATTAAACATTGACAATGCCTATTTCGATGTTTTGATCAGTCAAATTTACCCCCCCCCCCACCAGAACTTCAGTTAAATAAAGCAAATTCTTCTGATACCGAGGCCCCGTTTTCTGGATTTACATCTATCAATTGTAGATGGGTTTGTTTCTTGCAAAATTTATGTGAAACGCGATGATTTTGATTTTGAGATTGTAAATTTTCCTTTTTTTGGATGGTAATGTTCCTCATGCACCATTCTATGGCGTTTATATTTCGCAATTAATTCGATTTGCCAGAGTGTGTAGTCATATAACTGACTGCAACACTCGTTATAAATTGGCAACTGCTAAACTTCTTAATCAGGGTTATCGGTACCATAAACTACGCAAAGCCTTTTCAAAATTTTATAGACGTCATTCTGATTCAATTTCTAAATTCAATATTGGACTTAAATCTCTTCTGCAACAAGGTCTATCGGAACCCGAATTATATGGCGACTTAGTATATAAATTCAGAAAAAAAAAATATACATGAATAACCGCAATGACTTCAGCGCCCAATTTCGTAAAATCATTATTCGATATAAAAAGATTGGGTACAACATAAATGTTATACAAAAGACTGCATGCATGGTAGTTAACCCAATCACGGTTGACAACTTTGCTTCCCTCTTTAATTGCACGCCGGTGGATCAGGCCTCAGATTCTATGACGGTTCCAGCGTAAAGGCTTACTGAGAATTAGAGAGAATCTAATTCTATGTAATGTTGGTTGGTGCCTGATGCTCTGTCTCTGGTCAGGCCAATCGGGGTCTAACTGTTGGTTTTCTTTTGCTCTAGCATTTCAGTGGTTTCTTGCTGTCGAGTCGTCACCGTTGTTTCATCTCTGTAGTTGTTTGATTTTGGTGTTCACAGAGATGTTGCACTGATGAGTTAGGAGGCCTTCATGCGGACTGAACAAATTAGTTGTCTAAATCGCGACGGAAGAAAGGGCGAGGATTGTGGCCACGTAAAATCGATTTAATTTAAGCCCCCCCCCCCCCCACCAACACACACACACACACACACACCCGCACCCCCCCCCCCAGTGGAATTCGTTTCACTGACCGTTCCAATGCGGTTCTTCTGTCGTGGTTAATTTTTGATATGTTTTTTTCTCTGAGTGTTTGTAATTGAATCGCTTACATTATTTTGTTCTGGATAGCCAATTGGCCTTTTTGTGGGAAAGTAACTGCCCTTTCGGCTTTCCGCTATTGATGTCTCCAGTAGAGTCTGTTCATGTTTGTGTTTCTTTCCCTTTATTGTCTCTGATGGGAGCTGTGGATTAATCGATTCCTGATCATTGCCTTCACTTCTATTTTGCCATAGCAACAAAACAAAAGTGCCAAATTTCATCGGATTCTAACTGTCGGTTTTCTTTTGCTCCATCATTGTTGTTTCATCTCTGTGGTTGTTTGATTTTCGTGTTCTCGGAGATGTTGCACTGATTAGTTAGGAAATAGAAGTGACGGCAATGATCAGGAATCGATGCAAGCCTTTCCCTCATTATAAGACTACGGGAACTCAAAGTTGTCATAGTAACCAAACTAATGAGCCGAATTTCATAAAAAAAAACACTAACTTTCAATCCCCGGCCCCAACCCAAGGATGCTGCAGATGAAATTTGGGCACAATCGACCTATAGAGGCTTCAGAGGAGGTTTGAAAGTGTTGGCGGACGCTAGACTCAGAATCAGAATCAGAATTGTTTACTGGTGACACGTCCATAGACAATCCTTCACCAGGACCTTCGACCAACAGAACTTGTCCCTAGACCTCACAAGGGTGGTTACTTTAGAGATGGGGTTATCTGCACCTATTCTTTAGACGACGACAGACGATGACGTACGATGACGACGGATAACTGCCTATCCTAAAAGCTGCCCCGGAGCCTTGGGCTCTGGTGAGCTAAAATGCATCTGAAAATGTTGTCCGTTTATGTCGTCTGCTGCAGCTTCTTGCAAAATTTATATGGCCATCATAGATGAGAGACACATTGCTGGTGATTGTGTCCTGTACAGGAACATTCATTTTCTTCTGATTGTCTTATTTTAAAAGATGACCTGGATCAACTTGCACAGTGGGAGGCCGATTGGCAGATGAAGTTCAATGTGGCAAAATGTCATTCAATAAGAGTGTCACGACACCCTCCGGACAAGCAAATTAAGTTTGACTATACACTTCACCAGCAAATTCTGGAGCATGTTCAATCCGCCAAATAACTTGGTTTCACCATCACTGACGATCTTGATTGGGGTCAACATATCTCTGACATTACATCTTAAGCAACAAGGACTTTAGGATTCCTTAGACGTAATTTGACCTTTGCACCTAGGTAGACAAAGGATGTTGCATATAAAGCATTGGTTCGCCCTCAACTTGAATATGCATCACCCATTTGGCATCGTTATGTTAAAACTGAGATTCAACAGGTGGAGAAGGTGCAGAGGACAGCTGCTCGATGGACATGAAGGCGATGGCGAAATAGAAGTAGCGTCGATGACATGCTTAATGAGCTAGAGTGGCCATCCCTGGAGGCCCGTCATGAACAGTCCTCTTTAACCTTCTTCTATAAGATACACTCTGATACAGTGTCTGTTAATAAAGATAGGTACTTTACCCCTGTAACAGCGTCGACCCAAACAAGGGCATCAAAAATAAACGACTCGTAGGTACCAGTCCTATAGTGATGCCCTGAAGAACTCCTTCTTTCCCAGAACTATTCTTCAATGGAATAGTCTTCCTCCTCTGCGGTGAATGCCAGTCCGCAGAAGAGTTCAAAGCCCGTGCAGTGTAAGATTGAGACTCAGAGATATGCGTTTTAGGATACCTCTGTTATGCAGACTGTAAATAGTTTTAAGGACGCATCCACAGGACGTGCCTGTTCTTCTTTTTTTTTTCTCTCTCTCTCTCTTTCTCAGCTAAATTCTAAATTTAGCCACCCAACCAACTGAGGTAATGGCCAAATGTGACCGACTCAGTATAAGAAGATAGTTAGATTGATAGATGTTTGCAATGAAAGTAAAAATTATCCATAGCCTAAGGGATAAACAAAAAACCCGTTCACCCTACATCTATATAATGGGACAAACAGACCTATGTGTACTTAAATACATAAATATTTGTACATTGTTTTAAAAATTGGTTTGGGGTTTCTTAATATGACACTGCCGTTTTGAAGTGGGCGATGCGGTTTTACTACTGTTACCGGTGTCGCAGCTCTTTTTGATACGGAAAATCATCCGAGGAAGCTGGCAAATTTAACCGATTTGACGATAGGCCAAAGAATATGGCAGTGATAAAATGGTAATATGAAATAAAGACGCTGCCTTTTGAGCAGACACTCTCAGTTACACTCCTTGGGTATCATAGGTACCAGTCCTATAGTGTCCTTTTTTCCTAGAACTGTTCCCCAGTGGAATTATAGTAGGCCCCCGCCCATCGGGGCTTGAAGAAATAGATGGGCTGCAGGATGCTTCCATGCAGAGCTTAAAACGAATGCACAGGAGTACTGGTAAACTGCTTAGAGGATCTTAGTCTGCCCAGCCAAAGCGGTGTGAGTCTGTCTGTCCATTCACCATATTTGCATTATATGCTGGCTCCCAGCTTGCACATTGTCAATATTGGAAAAGCAGGTAACCAGACCCCCCTGACCTTTTAAGGTCAGGGGGGTCTGGTTACCTGTTTTTCCAACACTGATAACCTTCAGACTAGGAACCAGCAGATAATGCAAATAAGGTGAATGCTTATAAACCCTATTGGTTTCATTGGCGACAGGGCTTGAGATGTCATTTCATCTCAATGTCGGGTAAAAGTCCCACGAAATTGGAAGCAACGTCTCCAAAATGACCTATACAGTGTTGATGGGAATGTTAAACCCCAAATCTAATAAAGGTTCCTTAGGGGCCTCCGTGGCCTAGTGGATAAGAGCGCTGAGTCTTAGTCATTAGGTCTCTCACCGCCGTAGGTTCAAGCCTCGCTCGAGCCACGTGTGAGACGCCAAGTTCTGCAACGGAAGGTCAGGTGGTTTTTTTCCGGGTATTCCGGTTTTCGCCCACCTCTGATTAACGATCGGCTCGATATGAGTGAAATAATCTTGAAAGGGCCGTAAAACCCAAACCAAAAAAAAAAAATAAAATAATAATAATAAAGGTTCCTTTTAAAAGGAAAGGCGTGCCTGGTTTTAAGGGTAGTGTTCCTGGTGTAAATGTAGCCATATTGCCGCCACATGGATCTATCTATCTTCATATACTGAGTCGGTCATACTTGGCCATTACCTCAGTTGGGTGGTGCGCTAAATTTAGAATTTAGCGCTAAATTTAGAATTAATCGCTAAATTTAGAATTTAGCCAAAAAAAAAAAACACTAGGGCTGGCTAATCGAAGCTGAAAAAATAATCGATTATCAGTCATGTCATTGCGATCGATAATCGATTAATAATCGCTAAGGTTTTTGTCATTATTTTACCTGTCTGGCTTTCCGTCTGAGCATGACTCTTACCATATGTTTCACTTTACCATATGTATATTTGAACAGACAGGCTTGAGCAAACAGTGTAGACCCAGATGAGACGCCGCATAATGCGGCGTCTCATCAGGGTCTGCACTGTTTGTCACTCATCCAGCTATTTTAGGCATAACTTTGGGTAGTAAATTGTACCAATAAAGTAATCGATTAAAAGCAAATCATATATGATAATCATTTTTGTTGAATTTATCGATTGATTAATCGATTATACGATTAATCGTGTCAGCCTTAAAAAACACCCACTGGATGAGTTCTTAAAACTATTTACAATAGATCTGCTTTCAGAGGTGTACTAAATCGCACACCTCTGGATCTCAATCTACACCATGCGGGCTTTGAACTCCTCTGCAGTTTTGGCATTTGCCACAGAGGAGGGAAGACTGTTCTACTGAGGAATAGTTCTAGGGAAGAAAGAATTCTTCAGGGCATCACTATAGGCCTGGTACCTAAGATATTGACTGTGTTTAGTTTTGATGCCCTTGTTTGAGTTAAAGTAGTCACAGGGGTCAAGTATTTATCTTTATTAAGAGACACTGTGTCAGAGTGTATCTTATAAAAGAAGGTTAAAGAGGACTGCTCGCGACAGGCCTCCAACAATGGCCACTCCAGCTCGTCAAGCATTTCACCAACACTACTTCTGTTCCGCCATTGCCTGCAGGTCCATCGGGCAGCCGTCCTCTGAACCTTCTCAACCTGTTGAACATGAGTTTTAACATGGGGATGCCAAACAGTTGATGCATACTCTAATTGAGGTCTAACCAAGGTTCTGTATGCAACATCCTTTGTCTGCCTAGGTGCAAAAGCCAAATTACGTCTAAGAAACCCTAATGTCCTAGTTGCTTTAGAGGTAATCTCAGAAATATGTTGACCCCAATCAAGATTATCAGTGATGGTGATACCAAGATATTTAGAAGCCCCCGCCCATAGGGGCTTGAAGAAATATATGGGCTGCATGATGCTTCCACGCAGAGCTGAATCCGGCCCGCACACTAGTACTGGTAAACAGCTTAGAGGATCTAAGCCTGTCCAGGAACCGCGGTGCGAGGCGGACCGTCCATGCTAATAACCCTATTGGTTTATTGGACGACAGGGCTTGAGATGTCATTTCATCTCAATGTCGGGTAAAAGTCCCACAAAATTGGAAGCAACGTCTCCAAAATGACCTTTACAGTGTTGGCGGGGACGTTAAACCTGAAATCAACCAACCAACCAACCAAGATATTTTGCGGATTGGACATGTTCCAAAGTATGCTGATGTAATGAGTAGTTGAATTTAATCTGCTTGCCTGGAGGGTGCCGTGACACCCTCATTGAATGACATTTGGCCACATTGAACTTCATTTGCCAATCGGCCTCCCAACGTGCTAGGCTATCCAGGTCATCTTGTAAGATAAGACAGTCAGAAGAAGTATCCCTTATACACTTATTACCGGTGTATACTAATTACCGGTGTATTCCGTTCTACCCGAATCGCTATGGCGTGCGATATTATCGTTTGGAATTTCGCCCTTTATTATTTACAAGACACTTTGCCCTGTTTCTAAAACGGCAAAAATATAACAGAAATTTCTTGTTCGCAGGGTGTATGGTTCCTTTTATATGTAGTAATAAATCATGACGTATGTTCTGTCCTGTGTACATAGAACATAAAATGGTATACTTCATAAAACATGCTATAGAAACAGAAAAAAAACTTTCAAGCAGGCCCTTTTTGCTTTCATTTTGAAGGCCAATAACTATTTCATTACATGTATTTTCTGTAATAACTATTGTTAAATCAACTTTCTATCAAAACTGTTTGCCACAAACCATTTTTGACATTAAACTGACTCTTTTTTGTATAAAATTTGATAGAAATATACATGCTTTAATCTTATTCCATTTGTTAAATAAAGCGCATCGACAACTTTTTGGCATGATGATAGGTAGTTTTATAATGCTTTTTAGGCAACAAAATGTGCGATAAAATGTCAGAAGAGACTGGTTCTATATCATTTATTACTTCAAAAACACAAACTGACAATGATCAGTTAATTTGGTGGAGAAGAAATGAGTTTAATCACACGTTAAATATACAAAATTCTCATTGACACTGTACGGCAACAGTCATGTTTTGCCAACCAGATAAAAGAGTACCTCTACAGGGGAGGTAAATGGCACATGCGCAGTGAAATGTAAACAAGGTCAAGTGTCAAAACATTGGATCCGTCTAGAAGAAGATAAACTAAGTGACCACGATATTGTCTCCGGATATTTAAAAATTCACATCCCGCCAATAAAGAAACCTCAGAGGAAGGTGTACTCATATCAGAAAGGTGACTATGAAACTATGAGGAAGGATGCACTCAGATTTGCAAAGGAGAAATACTTTAATGGTCATTCAGATGCTCGGTCTGTACAGGAAAACTTTGATTTGATAACTTTTTTCATTCATACTTCGGCCGAAAATCATATCCCCTCAAAAACTAGTAGGTATGTATCTTCTATTCCCTGGATCACTCGAGAGATAAGAAGAAAAATTCGCAGAAGGAATAAGATTCATGCAAAGGCAAAAAAGACGGGAAGTGGTAAACTCTGGACAAAATTTGAAAACTTGAGACGTGAATCAAGACTGATACTGTTTAAAAAATCAGCATGATTTGTATGTGAATAACTTGGTAGGTGATATAAAGGCAAATCCCAGAGACTTCTACAGATATATCAATAGCCAGAAGAAAGACAGGCAAGGTATCCCGCCCCTTAACCCTTTACCACTCAGACCCGTGTTTTCCCGTATCTATCCATTACCACACCGATCCGTATATTTACGTGTCTATCCATTACCACTCCGATCCGTATTTGCCCGTATATCGGCCATTTGAACAAATACGTGTTTTCCCGTGTCTCAAAATCAATCGCGTTATTTTTACCTTTTTCCTAAATATAAAAACGCCGGATGTTTATTAATGTTAAGTTTGGTCTTTTGCCAACAATATTTGCGAAAAAAACAAATATGTTTCTGTACAAAGTTTTTGTGTAATTTGCAACCAAACACACCAGGGGTTTCTTCTACTGAATCACGATGACCTTGCCTGACCGTAATGGAAAATTACTGGGTTGAGTTACTGAATGACGCAATATTTGTGTGTCGGTCACGCATGATTTGCATGATTTATGTAGAGACAATTAGCGCTGTATAATCAGTGAGCTTCAAGGGATTTATGGTCCAAGATAATTAGTTAATTGGGGATTATGATACCCTAGGAATGTTTATACAACGGATGCCACCCGGAGCGTGCCGAGCATTGAGCCGCAATAAATTACGTAACAGTACCCAAAAGTGTACCCAGGTGGTCATCGGAAGGGCAATAAAACCCACAGATGGGTAGAAGGCCTTTCATTGGTCAATAGTTTCAGCCCCTATAATGAATATTAATTTCTACAACAAAAAAAAAATTACGACGTCTGATCAGCGTCTCACCGCCAACACTTTACAGACAGACAGATGCAATTATAAGCGGCACCTGATCAGGGTCTTCAGATTTTTGGACCTTATAATGCTACGGCACCAGGATCAGACGCTCCACAATTATCGCCGCGACGTCTGATTCAGCTCCAACCGCCGACGTTTCATTTTATTTTCCGCGACCGAATAGGTATGGAGGGTATAGCGACCGTCCAAATGTCCGTCCGTAGACACAACAGACAGATGCAAACAATGCAGACCCGGACCAGACGCCGTACTATTATTGAACGGCGTATGATGAGGGTCGACATGTTTGAAGAAGGCATCTGAGACTGCGCAGACCTGGACAAGACCCTGCGCAACGGTAATGCGGCGTCTGATCAGGGTCTTATCGCCGACGGTGGTGTTTTTTAATCCCTAGTCTGAACAGGTTCGGAGCCTGGCGTCCGTTCATTCGACCGTTCGTAGACACAAAATTATGAGTGGCGTCCGTTCAAATGTTCATCCGTAGACACAACAGACATGAAAACAATGCAGATCCGGATCAGATGTACAATTATTAAACGGCGTCTGATGATGGTCTACAGGTTTGTAGACGGTATCTGAGACGGCGCAGACCCGGACAAGAGGTTGCGCAACGACACTGCGGCATCTGATCAGGGTCTTATCGCCGACGGTGGTGTTTTTTAACCCTAGTCTGAACAGGTACGGGGGATATAGCGATCAGCGTGGCGCCATCCACATAACCGTCTGTATAACAAAAGACAGAACACAAAGGTGCAAACAGTGCAGATTTGAATTAGACGCCATACAATTATTATACGGCGTCTGGATAGGGTCTACAGGTTTGTAGACGGCATATGCGACGGCACAGACCCAGAGCAGACGCTGTACAGTGATCATACGACGTCTGATCATGGTCTGACCGCCGACGGTGCGTTTTATGATTATCCCCTGACCAAATAGGTTCGGGGATAAAACAATCAGCCTGGCGTCCGTCCATCCGTAAACAAAATCATGAGTCTGGCGTCCGTTCCCATGTCCGTCCGTCCGTAGTCACAACAGACAGATCCAAGCAATGCAGGTTCGAATCAGACCCTGTACAATTATTAAACGGCGTCTGATGAGGGTCTACAGGTTTGTAGACAACATATGGGTCGGCGCAGACCCGGACTAGACGCTGCACAATGATAATGTGTCGTTTGATCAGGGACTAATCACCAACGGTGGTGATTTTTATCCCTAGTCTGAACATGTTCGCGGGATATAGCGATCAGCCACCCAATTGTCTGTATGACAATAGACAGAACACAAAGGTGCAAACAGTGCAGATTTGAATCAGACGCCTCACAATGATGATGCGGCGTCTGGATAGGGTCTACAGGTTTGTAGACTGCATATGCGACGGCACAGACCCAGACCAGATGCTGTACAATGATCATGCGACGTCTATTCATGGTCTGACCGCCGACGGTGCGTTTTATTTTTTATCACCTGACCAAATAGGTTCGGGGATATAACAATCAGCCTGGCATCCGTCCCTCCGTCTGCAAACAAAATCATGAGTCTGGCGTCCATTCACATGTCCGTCCGTCCGTAGACACAACAGACAGATGCAAGCAATGCAGATTCGAATCAGACCTGTACAATTATTAAACGGCGTCTGATGAGGGTCTACAGGTTTGTAGACGGCATATGGGTCGGCGCAGAACCGGACAAGACGCTGCACAACGATAATGCGGCGTCTGATCAGGGACTTATCGCCGTCGGTGGTGTTTCTTTCCCTAGTCTGAACATGTTCGGGGGATATAGCGATCAGCCTGGCATCATCCATCCGTCTGTCTGGACTATAGACAGAACACCTAGGTGCAAACTGCAGATCGGGATCAGAGCCCAGAAAATTATTATAAGGTGTCTGATCAGGGTCTACAGAGTTGTAGACAGCACATGCGACGGCACATACCCAGACCAGTAGCTATCAGCCTGGCGTCATCCACCCGTCTGTCTGTATGACAACAGACAGAACACAAAGGTGCAAACAGTGCAGATCAGGATCAGAGCCCAGACAATTATTATAAGGCGTCTGATCAGGGTCTACAGGGTTGTAGACAGCACATGCGACGGCACAGACCCAGACCAGACGCTGTACAATGATTATGCGCATCAGATGTCATTTCACCTCAGTGTTGGGTAAAAGTCCCACCAAATTGGAAGTAACATCTCCAAAATGTCCTAAATAGTGTTGACGGGGATGTTATACCTCTAATCAAACAAACGAATCTTTTGCTAAAAAAAAAAATAAAAATACAGAGACGGCTCTTTGGGGTGAGCTGGCTATGGGGTGGTTGATACACTGATTAAAAAAAAAAAGTAAAGTTTAATCTTATGCAAAAGTACTGAATTTTTCATAAAAAAACACCCATGGGTCATAGTACATTCTTTTATTTCCCCAAAATGTCTACTTTTCCATTGAAAACTTTGATATTTTTCTTATTTATACTCAGAACATAGGTTGTGGGTGCCGATTGAGGCCGTTCTAACGAGTATCCACAACCTTGGTCTTGGTGCAGAAATAATGAAAATAATGTATACCAGGTTCAGATAGATGTTCATTTCACAGACTTATGAACATGATCTTATTTCTGCATAAAAAGGTATGTTATGGAAACTTGTTGGAAGAGCCTCAGTGACATGCCCTAATGGTTACCTACAAAATACGTTTTTGTACGGAAATAAGAAAAATAATACGTGGATACCCCCTCTTTTCTGGGGCTATGGTGGTTAAAAATACTCTCTCTGACCAACCCAAAACAGAAATTTTTGCTCAAGAAAACATTTTGCTTACTTTGACACTTCATATTTTCAAAACGCAAAGAGAAACTATAATAAATTTAGTACCATTGGAAAGAAAATTTAATTTCCTAGAAACTTTACATTTTACATAATTATTGTCAAATGTACAGAAAATACTAAAATAATCATTATTGTAACATAAGGGTGTAAATCACACAAAAATGCCAATATCTCTGTTCAGATAAGACTGTCAGGCCTATCAGCCATATATGGAATATTGATTATTGATTTACCTATATCAGTGTTCTGTTAAGATACTATATTTGCTAATTTTCTGAGTGGTAAAGGGTTAATAAAAGAGGAGGGAACGGGGTTGCTGAATCAGACTCTGAAAGGGCAGAGGAACTAGTTGGTCAATTCAATGATGCGTTTAATAAAACTGAGTTCACGGAGGTTCCATTGACTGGAAGATCGGCCCCATTCATGAATAATATTGTTGTGACAGCTGCAGGAGTGATCAAGTTACTTCAAGGCTTAAACCCCAGTAAGGCCTTAGGACCTGATGAGCTTCATCCTAGAGTCCTGAAGGAAGTAGCAAATGAGTTGGGTCCAGTTTTTGCACACTTGTTTCAACAGTCTCTTGATACGGGTGAAATCCCCGAAGAATGGCTCTTAGCAAACATCTGTCCACTCTTCAAAAAAGGAGATAGGGCTCTTGCCCGTAATTATTGCCCTGTGTCTCTGACTAGTGTTCTGTGTAAATTGCTGGAACATATAGTCTGCTCAAACATCATGGCCCACTTGGACGAACATAAACTTTTGTCTGACAGACAACATGCATTTAGGGAAAGACATAGTTGTGAAACTCAGCTAAGCACAGTTATTTATGACTGGGCAAAAATCTTGGACAAAGGGGGACAAGTGGATACATTTATTCTAGACTTCGAGAAGGCTTTTGACAGCCCTCCTCATGAACTACTTAAATCTAAGTTATTTGGTTATGGAATTGGGGGAAGGACCCTCAGATGGATATATTCCTTTCTTTGCTACAGAAAACAGCGGGTTGTTGTTAATGGTGAATCTTCAGAGTGGGCTCCAGTTCTGTCTGGAGTCCCGCAAGGGACCGTTCTTGGTCCACTTTTGTTCTCCCTGTACATCATTGATATTTCCATTGACATTGACTCAGAAATAAGACTGTTCGCAGATGACTGTGTTTGTTACCGGGAAATTAGAGATACAGATGACTCATTGAAATTTCAGGCTGACATAGATAGATTAGGATGTTGGGCCCGAAAATGGGGCATGAGATTTCAGCCAGTTAAATGCAATATTATGCAGATAACTAGGAAGAGATCTAATAAAGTTGAGGCTTCTTACACCTTAGAGGGAACGGTCCTCGAGAATGTGGACTCCATTAAATACCTTGGAGTGACAATCTCCAACAACTTGAGATGGAATACTCATATTAGCAACATGTGTACTAAGGCAAATAGAATGCTTGGTTTCCTGAGGCGAAATCTTCATCAGTGCCCCCAGGATGTAAAAGAGGCAGCATATAAAGGTCTTGTTCGCCCAATCTTGGAATATGGTAATTGCATCTGGGACCCCAGTGGAGTGCTCCTTAACGAAGAAATTGAGAAAGTTCGGAATAGAGCCGCTAGATTTGTAACAGGCAATTACTGCTTTGAAACTGGGAGCATGACTGGAATACTTTGAAAATGAAAATGGGAGTCTCTCAAGAAAAGGAGAAAAGACAGTAGGCTAATCCTTTTATACAAAGGTCTAAAGGGTGCTGGCAGCATCCCAACAGATGACCTTGTTCCCCCAGCTAGACACTGTAGAAATCACCATTCATTGGCGTTTCAGACCCTTACTGCAAGAACTGACATTTATAAAGAGTCGTTCTTCCCCAGAACCATTAGAGATTGGAATGCCCTTCCTGATTTGATTATTTCGACAGCTGAAGGTGCTGATGATTGTATAGCTAAATTTACCTCTTTGGTTAGAGCTAGGGACTAACTTCCCACATCATAGGTCCTGGTGTATGAATGTCATTTGACGTGTCACCAGTAACAATAATCTGATTCTGATAGATAGTTATTATAGGTGTAGAATACTGTCCAACTGAGGTAATGGCCAAGTATGACCGACTCAGTATATGAAGATAGATTGATAGGTAGAATATAAAAAAATATAGATGGTGGTAGCTCGGTGCTTGGTCTATCTATCTTCTAATACGGAGTTAGTCATATTTGGCAGGGATAAGGATTAGCACTCGCCCAGTCTCCCAATGCGAGTGAAAATTTCACTGGGCCCCTAAAAATAATCAGACAGTCGCCCAGCTGGGGACAATGTAATGAGATCGTTTTTGCGATTTTCTCACAATATTTTGTGCGAATTAATGTGTTTATCATAAAATATATCTTGCACAATCGAAATTACTCTGAAAGATGTTTTGTTTTATGTTTTACCTGTAACTAATCTGAATTTTTAGCCAATATCATTTTATTATTATCGTGGAGGCAGCCATGTTTTTATTCCAATCCCTACTTGATTCGAATACGCCGTAATCGGCAGACAATAAATACGGCTTACGCTAAACACCGGACTGAAATACTGCAAAATATCGAAACAAGGTTTTTTTATTCTAGAGTTTTTATCTGCTAGGAATAAATTTAATTGCTTTTCATTAGAAAATAAACAAATGCAAAGACCTATTGCTCTAAACTGGCTATGATGAAGGAAAAATATCAGACAGAAATCCTTTTTTGTAGTGATGTCTAATTTGTTTGTATCTATCAATCTTTTTATACTGAGTCAGTCATATTTACCGTATTTGACCTAATTATAAGCACACACCAAAGCTATTTTTGAAAAGGAAATGCATAAGCACACACTTTACAGTAATCTCCCCTTGAAGCTCTCATAGTAAATCTATAGAAACTTACCATTATTTCTTCCAACAGTGAAGGCAATGCTTCAGTATCTTTTTCCGTCCCATTAAATATTAGTATGCATCATCTTGGAAGCTGTTGTTTTCGTATCAAGGGTGCGCTTATTAGGTAGATTTTTCACCATGATTTTATGACAGGATTTTGAAAAAACTAAGCGCACGGTGCGGTAATTAGGGCGAATACGGTAGTCATTACCTCAGTTTTATGGGTGGCTAAATTTAGAATTGAGCTTAAAAAGTCACTAGATGGGTCCTTAAAACTACTTACAACCTGAATAACAGAGGTAGCCTAAAATGCAAACCTCTGAGTCTCAATCTTATACTGTACAGGCTTTAAACTCCTCTGCATTCTTGGCATATACAGCAGAAGAGGGAAGACTACCACCTCACTGAGGAATAGTTCTAGGAAACAAAAAATTTTTCAGGACATCACTATAGTAGTAGTACTGGTACCTATGATATTGTGAGTTGTTTACTTATGATGCCCTTGATTGCATTGACGTTGTTGCAAGGGTCAGGTACCTATCTTTATTAATAGACACTGTATCAGAGTGTATGTTATAGAAGAAGTTGTAAAGAGGACTGCTCACGATAGGCCTCTAGAGATGGCCATTCAATATGTCTCCTTTCCCCCGTGTCTGTGGGCCCAAGGGCCCCGAAACCCCAAATCGTGGATGAACAATGATTTCTTACATGCTTTTCAATGAATGATAGAGATTTATCACTGAAATATAAATCGATATTTTCACTGTTTCAAACAGTGAAAATACGATTTTTTATTTTTCACTGTTTGGGACTACTTTTTTCTTCAAATCTAACTCTAATTTCAATTTTATCTTTGTCAGATAACTGAACAATACTGAAATATGTTCTAATTGACGCATAGCCCGTTCATGTGTGACGGGGACGTTACTGACGTCATTTATGACGCTGACGTCACGTCTTTTGTCGCGCGACGTTAGACTTGCCAGCAACTTCTTTGGAAAACTACTCTCTCAATTATTTCATTAATCATTCATAATAATACCATCCCAGGCCATTTCTCAGGTGCAAACTTTCAGTTTACACCCAATAGTATACCCACTAAACACGATGGACACCACTAAATTGACGCCAAACGAACAGGAACAAAGATAATTTTCTCCGAATGTGAGCGACACCATTAAAGACGCTAAATATTGCCTTTTGAAGCATGTAAGAAACAGAAAATTTGATTTTTTCAGTGCAAGATCAAATTTTATTTCACTCATGAACACCAAAACTGCTATTTTCACTCGTGGCTACGCCACTCGTGAAAATAACAGTTTTGGTGTTCATTCGATGAAATAAAATTCGATCTTACACTGAAAAAATCAAATATCCTCTATTTTTTATCATTTTCCAAATTTATGTTCTGGACACCTAACTTTTTGGCTGGGCCCCTAAGCTTTAAATGTTAGTCCAGCTGGCTCCTTAGAAAAAAATGTTAGTTCTTATCCCTGTTTGGCCATTACCTATCAGATTTTTTACTGGTGATACAACAGATGACATTCATACACCAGGAGCTAGTTAGTGCACTTTCTCGACACAACCGTTTGGAGCGCTTTGGTGCATTGGTAGCGCATCAGATTTGTGATCAAGAGGTTGCAAGTTCGAGCCTCACGCTGACCAAATTGTTGTGTCCTTGAGCAAGGCACTTCATCCTCATTGCTTAAAAAATATATAAAAAAGTACTAGTTACCACCCAGGAAATCCAGCTTGTAATGCTCAGATGTGAGCGAGTAGCAGTAATAGGAGAAAAAAAAACGTCCCTGGGATCGGGAGGTTAACTGGAGCATCCTTACTCAACACCTCCACACACACAGAGTTGGGGGTGGGACGACAGGTCATTACGGTTCAGTATGTCCAAAAAGTCCAAATTGGTGTCAAATTGTATGTCTCAGTGGGAAATCTGACATAAGGGAATCTGAGTCGTTTCACCCCCAAACCATTTCTTCCCCTAGTCGTTTCCGCCCCCAAGACATTTCCTCCCTGGTCGTTTCTCCCCTAGTCGTTTTGCCCCCATGGTTGTTTCTTCCCCCTAGTTTCCAAGGTAAAACTAATTTCCACTGCAAAACCTTTATTCATCTTTAACAGAACAGAGGTGAGAAGAGGCAAATATTAGAGTAGCATCATTGCCCTAACACGTCAGCCTATGGATAGCTTATCATTTGTTACCAACCGACTCCAGGTCTTAAAAGTGGCCACTCGGGGAGTTGTGACTAGAACTTGTTACACTAAAATTATTGATTTTGTTTGTTTGATTTGTGGTTTAACATCCCCGTCAACACATTTTGCTTTCAATTTTATGGGACTTTTACCCACCACTGAGATGGAATGACATCTCAATCCCTGCGACCCAATGAAACCAATTGGATTTATATGCATGGATGGGCCGACTCGCACCACTTTTCCTGGGCAAGCTTTGGCCTTCTAAGCGGTGGGTTTCAGCTCTGCGTGGAGCATCATGCAACACAACCTATTTCTCCAAGCCCCCATTGGTGGGGGGGGGGGGGCAAACAATTTTAATCATTGTAGACAATCACATTATATTGCATAGGTGTAAGGAAGTGTTTCGACAGTTACATTGAAGAGCAAGGAAAAATGTTTGCTTTCTTGTCCGTTACTGTATTCTAGGGCTGGGTACCGCCTTTGGAAATTGTACCACAGTATACACCCATGTACCACGGTACGTACCGTGGTATACCACAGGTATCAATCCAAGTGTTTGTACTTCATAAAATAAAACAGACAAATAAACAGAGAATCGTAATGCATTTTCTAGAGGTTTACGGTTGCAAAAAATGTGACATTGGTCAATAATATTGTCTTTGCAGTTTATCTGGATGTGATCTTTACTGATTGCTATTAATCTGTCCATGGCATATCACTAATCTTATGCCAATAAATTAGTTAATCCATAATTATTAACAAATAAGACACAATGTTTTTTTTTCCAAATTGCCATGTGATATTGAGCGTAAAGTAAGCCAAGATTGCAAATCATTCTTTTCATGTGTCATTTAATATCGATACCTGCTGGTTCAGGACACGACCACGCCTGATGTTCAACCCTCCGATATAGCGGTTCTTTTGATATTGCATGAACGACTTTAGTTGGCTTAGTATTGAGCATATTTTATAATTATTCATTTATTGACAACATTAAAGACGTCAGGTTCTTCAGAAGTCGCCACATGCTATCTCTCTGCATTATCCATTTGAACTGCCTCTGGGCAACTCGTGATAACCATTATTTATTCACAGTTCGACACAGCGCAATAAAATCATATATATATCATCAGCATAATGATTTTATAAAATGCAACAGTAAAATTTATTCATCTTTTGAAACATTTTTATCCAGAAACAAACAAAAGTTATAAGTAAAAAAAAAAGTGTTGATACTACTGGTATGTCTGCCCAACATATTTTTACTCCAGTCATTTAAGTCAATACAAAGCTAAAGCAAGAACTACATGTTATAATTATAGCCCCGCTTTGAAAAAGTGGGGGCTATATTGGATTTGGCTTGTCCGGAATTCGTCTGTCGGTCTGTCTTTCTGTCTGTCTGTAATATTTGATAGTGGGTACCTTGTTACCACAACTCCTCTTACAGTTCTAGGTCAATCCTTTTGAAACTTTACAGGTGTTTTCATATAGGTCTGAAGATGTGCATATTCTTTTTTCATTATCCTTAAATATTTTTTTTCACTTATTTAACCTTTTTTAACTTAGACAATTTTTGAGATCTACTAATGTTAAAATGTATAGGGAGTAGCTACCTTGTTACCGCAACTCCTCTTACAGTTCTAGGTTAATCCTTTTGAAACTTTACAGGTGTTTTCATATAGGTCTGAAGATGTGCATATTCTTTTTTCATTATCCTTAAATAATTTTTTTCACTTATTTCACCTTTTTTAACTTAGACAATTTTTGAGATCTACTAATGTTAAAATGTATAGGGATTAGGGAGTAGCTACCTTGTTACCGCAACTCCTCTTACAGTTCTAGGTCAATCCTTTTGAAACTTTACAGGTGTTTTCATATAGGTCTGAAGATGTGCATGTTCTTTATGCCCCCAACTTTAAAAAAGTTGGGGGGCATATTGCTTCTGGCTTGTCCGTCCGTTCGTACGTCACGCTTTCTTGTGCATAGCATATCTTTAGAACCGTGTATGCTAGTGTTTTGAAATTTCATATATGGGTTCCTCATGAAAAAATAGTTGACCCGTATTTTTTTTCTTGTCCAAATTATCTCCCCTTCTTGAATTATTTCCCCTTTAATTAAATAACATAGAATTCTCGTTAGCAAGATATCTCAAAAAGTATTTGAGCTACAGCCTTGATATTTGGTATAGTGATTGGGACTAAGGAGGAGATTACCTGATTAAATTTTCAACCAATTCTATAAAATTTTGTTAGAGTTATGGCCCTTTGTAATTTTTTGCCACTCAATTGTGTTGCTTTCTGGTGCATAGCATATCTTTAGAACCGTGTATGCTAGTGTTTTGAAATTTCATATATGGGTTCCTCATGAAAAAATAGTTGACCCGTATTTTTTTTCTTGTCCAAATTATCTCCCCTTCTTGAATTATTTCCCCTTTAATTAAATAATATAGAATTCTCGTTAGCAAGATATCTCAAAAAGTATTTGAGCTACAGCCTTGATATTTGGTATAGTGATTGGGACTAAGGAGGAGACTACCTGATTAAATTTTCAACCAATTCGATAAAATTTTGTTAGAGTTATGGCCCTTTGTAATTTTTTGCTACTCAATTGTGTTGCTTTCTGGTGCATAGCATATCTTCAGAACCGTGTATGCTAGTGTTTTGAAATTTCATATATGAGTTCCTCATGAAAAAATAGTTGACCCGTATTTTTTTTCTTGTCCAAATTATCTCCCCTTTTTGAATTATTTCCCCTTTAATTAAAAAACATAGAATTCTCGTTAGCAAGATATCTCAAAAAGTATTTAAGCTACAGCCCTGATACATGGTATAGTGATTGGGACTAAGGAGGAGACTACCTGATTAAAGTTTCAACCAATTCTATAAAATTTTGTTAAAGTTATGGCCCTTTATAATTTTTTGCCTCTCAATTGTGTTTCTTTCTGGTTCTTCTAAAATTTCAGCATTGCAGCCAAATAAAAAAAAGATATCTCAATTACTGTTAGGGACAAGCAGTGTTAGGGTCAAGCAGTGTTAGGGTCAAGCAGTTGGGGGCATTGTGTTTCATAAACACTGGCTCTAGTTTTTCATTATCCTTAAATAATTTTTTTCACTTATTTCACCTTTTTTAACTTAGACAATTTTTGAGATCTACTAATGTTAAAATGTATAGGGAGTAGCTACCTTGTTACCGCAACTCCTCTTACAGTTCTAGGTCAATCCTTTTGAAACTTTACAGGTGTTTTCATATAGGTCTGAAGATGTGCATATTCTTTTTTCATTGTCCTTAAATAATTTTTTCACTTATTTCACCTTTTTTAACTTAGACAATTTTTGAGATTTACTAATGTTAAAATGTATAGGGAGTAGCTACCTTGTGATCGCAACTCCTCTTACAGTTCTAAGTCAATCCTTTTGAAACTTAACAGGTGTTTTCATATAGGTCTGAAGATTTGCATGTGCTTTTTTCATTATCCAAAACTTATTTTTTAACCTAGACTGTTTTTCAGATCTAATAACGTGAAAAGTTTATAAGGCGTAAGTACCTTGTTAGGGATTTAACCCTCTCACAAGTCTTTACCTTTAATTCATGAGTCTTTCTCCTCTGACAGGGCTATAGCGGGGCTATAGTCAGATCCTCTGACAGTTCTAGTTATATTATAATATTATGCAAACGGAACCATTTCTTCCTCTCCATTGCTGCACAGACTGATCAACGCACAACATGCTGTCTTGCGATGTCATCTTTGTCAGTCTTGTTCCGACAAGCAGTGCATATATATGTCTCAAAGTTTTCAGGCAAGATTACTTTGAGCTTAAAATGTTACGTTTTGGTTAAAAATTTAATACCTATTTAACTATGTTAATCCGAAGTGGCCTGCATGCGGAGCATGCTCTATTAGTTATGGTCATTTTTCTTTGGTGCGTAAATTTACCCGAACAGACCTATTTTTCCCCATTTTTTTATTTTTTATTTTATTTTTTCCTGCTTATTGACTATCATTAAGTAAATACCATTTGGAAAGTAGAAGTAAAACAAAGATCAGGAATCGATACAATTAACTTTCTCCACCCATCAAAGACACCAAAGGGAAAGAAACACAAACATTAAGCGACCAGACCATAATGGAAACCTAAACAAAGGAAGGCCATAAGGACAGTTACTTTCCCACAAAATGGCCATATGGCCATCCAAAATAAAAAGACACAAGTGATACACACAGTAAGTAACAAACAACAACATAAATAAATCGCAACAGAAGATTCGCCATGGAACGGTCAGTGGAAAGTGGAAAGATTTCCACTGGGGGGCTTAAGTCGATTTAACGTGGCCACAATCCTCGCCCTTACTTCCGTCCCGATTTTGACAAATAATTTGTTCAGTCCGCATGAAGGCCTCTTAACTCATCAGTGCAACATCTCCTTGAGCACAATTAATCAAAGAACCACAGAGGTGAGACAACGGTGAAGACTCGACAGCAAGAAACCACTGAAATGCTGGAGCAAAAGAAAACCAACTGTTAGACTCCGATGGGCCTGACCAGAGACAGAGCATCAGGCACCAACCAACATTACCTTGATTTAGATCTCTCTAATTCTCAATAAGCCTTTACGTTGGAATGGTCATAGAATCTGAGGCCTGACCCACCGGCGTGCAATTAAAGAGGGAAGCAAAGTTGCCAACCGTGATTGGGTTAACTACATGTACCATGCATGCAGTCTGTCGCACGAAATTGTGTGCTAAAGTCATTGCGGTTATATATTTTTCTGAATTTATATACTAAGTCACCATAAATTTGGGTTCGGATAGACCTTGTTGCAGAAGAGATTTAAGTCCAATATTGAATTTTGAAATTAAATCAGAATGGAGTCTATAAAATTTTGAAAAGGCTTTGCGTAGTTTATGGTACCGATAACCCTGATTAAGAAGTTTAGCCGTTAATAATTTATTACGAGTGTTGAAGTCAGTTACACGACTACACACTCTTTGATTACCTTGTGCAACATTAAGAAACTTAAACATTGTTACAATGCAGTATGGCCATGGTGATACAGTAGATTCTTTTAGATTTATCATGATAACAATAAATTGATTTGGCAATATTAAATATTATTCTTTTTTTTTTATGTTTTTTTTTTCAATCATATCCTATCTTTTCTTTTAAATTGACGTGCTTTAATTCGACCCTTTTTACTTCACACCTAATTAAAAGACAGATACTTCGTTTTTTACACCTAAGATAATTAGATTATCCACACCTGAGATAAGTAGATTACTGGAGCACACATTCACGTTTATCGGTTTGTATCACAACAATTATCACTTTAACGATATACTTTAATGGCACCACTTGATTGGGTAGGCCTCTAAGAGGATTGCTAATTATTTTCTCTTTGAATTTTGTTATTTCTTTTATGGCCCTTTCAAGATTATTTCATTTATATCGAGTCAATAATTAGCCAGAGGACGAAAACCGAAGTACCTGGAGAAAAAACACCTGGCCTTCCGTTGCAGATCTTAGCGTCTCATATGACACAAGCCATGCTCGAACGACATATGCGGGATACCTTATTATTTAGAGTCTTGATTTTTAATTATTTCTGCCCCAAACACCACTAGGGAAAGTGATTGTGGTGGGCCTGACGTACAGGGTGATTTTATTGTGCATTGACCCATCTTCCACATTTGACAAAATTATTCATGCACAGTGTTGGTAAAGATTAAAATAGTGTGTATTTTATACAAATATACTAAAAATAAGGTGGAAACCGGGGGGTAATTGGTCCGTTCCGGTAATTAGGTCCGTTCCGGTAAATTTACTCACCCATTTTTCTATATAATCTATACAATTTTGTTTGGATATAACACTGTTGTTTAAAGCCCCCGCCCATAGGGGCTTGAAGAAATATATGGGCTGCATGATGCTTCCACGCAGAGCTGAATCCGGCCCGCACACTAGTACTGGTAAACCGCTTAGAGGATCTAAGCCTGTCCAGGAACCACGGTGCGAGGCGGACCGTCCATGCTAATAAACCCTATTGGTTTCATTGGGCAACAGGGCTTGAGATGTCATTTCATCTCAATGACGGGTAAAAGTCCCACAAAATTGGAAGCAACGTCTCCAAAATGACCTTTACAGTGTTGACGGGGACGTTAAACCTCAAATCAAACAAACAAAACAAACAAAACACTGTTGTTTAACTGACACGGTTTCTGCTTTTGACCCTATTAATAGTGTTATAAAGAGGTTGTGGTGTATATTCACCTGAAATTTTCATTACAGTTGCAGGATTTGAAGTGGAAATGGTCCTACTCTTTGTTCGGGATTATACCAGTGACTCTGCTACTGATCTACCTCTTATATATCCTGTTAGGTTCATCAACTCTCAGTTGGAGCAACTTTATTATTGGGAAGGAAGCTGACAGCCTTGTAAGTACAGTTAACACTCTTTACAGTGTTCAGTCTAGGATTTGGGGTTTTGAGGCTTTATGGGCCAACAGGCCTTGGAAAAGGGGCCCATTTGGAAATTTAGGGGCTCTTAAATTATACTATATAAAGTTGCCAGATTCATCTTTAGGTTTTGGCTGCATGATAAAAATGAACACAAAACAAATTAGACATCACAGGCAGAATCTATTTTGTCTAACTATCCATCTTCTATTACTGAGTTGGTCACATTTGCCCATTACCGTATTTAACAAGTACAAAGAAATTTGGATAAAGTAAGCATCTTGCTCAAGGACTAAATGCACATGTTTTATTATACCCGCTTTTTCGAAGAAAAATCGGGTATATTGTTTTCGTACCAGAGTTGAGTGGTCGTCAGTCTGTCCGTCTGTCTGTCTGTCCTTCCGTCCCGTTTCTTGTAAATGGCTCTCCTCTGCAACCACTTAGAAGCCTCCATGGTGTAGTGGTTATGCTACTCGCCTTGTAAACCAGGGGTCGCAGGATCGATCCCGGGCTTCTCCAGACTTTCGGATGAGTCTTTAAACCGAGGTCCCATCTCCGTATGACCTTAGCTGTTGGTGGGATGTAAAACTCAAACACTCACTCACTCTGCAACCACTGAATGTACACTTTTGAAACTTTGCATGTGGATAGTACATGGTATGTAGATGGCAGCAGGTTACTTTTTTGTGACCTTGGCCCCAACATGGCCTTGAGGTCAAAGGTCAGAAAGTATGACTTTGCCATATCTTTAGTGTATACCATCTACTGCGCCATCTAGTTTAGAATGAAATGCCATTAAATTTATTTCTGGGAGAGAATAAATAGTGCCCGACTCGTTATTTTGTGGTATAATGGCCCATTATTTAGCATAAGCGCACACAAGTATACCGAATATGGCTGCATTTCGGAAATGTACAGTATTTTCTACCGTATTACCGCACATAGGGAAATAAACAGAAGTGAATGCAATGATCAGGAATCGATACAATTAACCCTGAGCTCCCATCAGAGACACCAAAGGGAAATAAACACTTACATGAAATAACTAGACCCTTATGGAAAGTGGTTGTGCTTGAAACTTGACAGAAACCTTGGATTATATTTATAAATGTTGGTCGTCATCATCGTCACCATTATCCCCCACCTCCTCCACATCCAACTCCACTTTGAGTTCCAAAATCCTGGGCAAGTAGGATTTTGAGCTGGGCAAGTGCAAAAATATTTTACTTGCCCGGTGGGCAAGTGGAAAATTTTTGGATTTGTCAGGCCCTGATTTCCGGTAAACAAAACATTGGTTTGGGTTTAAAAAATCAGAATTGTTACTGGTTAAACAGATAAAATGAAATGTTTTTTCTGAGTTTTTCGATTGGGCAACATACGGTTTTTGTTAAACTCAATAATGCGCACCAGACAGCCGAAATATCGTGAGAAAATCACAAAAATGAACTCTACAAGAAACAGTCGCTAAATTCTACAATTGCCACCAACGGGTCCCTTGAATGATCTCTAGTGCACCACTTGTGTAAAAAGCGGGCCCATGGCGCAATAGCGCAGTTAGATTGAACAGTGTTTTATACCAATATTCGTTATACAACAATTTCAAGGGAACAAATCCCTAGCTTAAACTGAGATGGATAAATGGAGAAAATCAAGAATATTGTAACTATTTAATTCTCCAAGAAACAATATTGTGGATATTTGTTAGAATCGCCTCACCGAGGCGATTCTAACAAATATCAACAATATTTGTTTCTTGAGTATTATTGAGGGAAAAGTCATTTAATACATATTATGCTACTCCTTATTAATTGACTATCCTGTATTGATTGGAGGTCTTCCGTATTAACACCATGTCAACCAATATTAACTGATATTAACACCAGGTCAACCAATATTAAGTGAGGTAAAAAAATCAATAATCATGTTTCTTTAATTGTGTCAATTAATAAAATTGTCATTAATCAAGTAACCGGCCCCGATAGCTCAGTTGGTAGAGTTTCCGATCTGGGGAACGGGAGGTCAGGGGTTCGATCCCGGGCCGCGACATACCAAAGTCGTTAAAAATGGTACTAGCTGCTCCTCGCTTGGCACTCAGATTTACGGGGTAGAGCTAGGACTGGTCCACCCAGTGTCAGGATAATGTGACTGGGTGTGGTATCATGTAATGTGTCTGGGACATGATACTTCAGTGAGGCTGCACTATAAAAGTGCGCATTGAGCTCCCTGTCACAACCAGACACCGTAGTGATATGACTGAAAAATTGTTGAAAGCGACGTTAAACCCGAATTCACACACACATTAATCAAGTAATTTTGTATTGACCCAGTTACAGGTCCTCGGTCAGCTGCATTCGCCCTCGGGCTCTGGCTTCGGGGCAATGAAGCAGACCTCGGACCTGTACCTGGGCCAATGCAAAAATACTTGATTAATAACATTATATTATTGGGATTCTTTATGGCGGCTATATAAATTTGTTTGTTTGATTTGGGGTTTAACGTCCCCGTCAACACTTTAAAGGTCATTTTGGAGACATTGCTTCCAATTTTGTGGGACTTTTACCCGACATTGAGATGAAATGACATCTTAAGCCCTGTCACCCAATGAAACCAATAGGGTTTATGTGCATGGACGATCCCACTCGCACCGCTTTGCCTGGGCAGGCTTAGATCGTCTAAGCGGTTTACCAGTACCCACATTCAATATAACGACAAAACTTGTTATAAAAGCAATTTCTGAGGAATGATTCTTAAGTTTAGAATGAGATAGATTAATGGGGATAATACATGTAAGCATATAATACAGCAAGAAAGAAATGTGGATGAGTGATGTGATTCTATCAAATATTAACCCTTAAGCTGCCAAGATTTTGTTTGTTTTTTTTGGAGTTTAACGGCCCAGTCAACCTTATTTAGGCCATTTTTAGGCCCCTCAGTTTACCTATCCACACCTTTCCTGGGGAGGCTTATACGTAAGGGGTTAACCAGTACAGTTTACGGGCCTCCGTGGCCTAGTGGATAAGAGCGCTGACTCTTAATCATTAGGTCTCTCAACGCTGTGGTTCGAGCCTCGCTCGGGTCACATGTGAGACGCAAAGTTCTGCAACAGAAAGTCAGGTGGTTTTTCTCCGGGTACTCCGGTTTTCGCCCACCTCTGATTAACGATTGGCTCGATATGAGTGAAATAATATTGAAAGGGCCTTAAAACCAAAAAAAAAAAAAAAATAACCAGTACAGTGCATTCTTTCGCCAGGAACTGACAACTGCCTTTCTTGAATCAGCAGAAGGGAGAGAATGACCGTAGAAAAGATTTCATGATCAATCTCCACGAAAAAATGTTGCCGACACCGGCAGGTATCGAACCTGCGTCATAATCACCAGTCAGACGTGCATAGAACATTATATGAAATACTCCAATAAACACATGTGATGCAATCCTAACAAATATCTACAACATGTGCCTCTAGTAAATGAAAAATTGGCAAGCCTTTCACTATCTAACTCAGTAAGACTAAGATTATCTCAGAATATAACAATACGACTATGAGAATTGTTGGATGTGTCTGTTTTGGGATTCTATATATCATTCAATTCTTTAGAACAGAAGACTTTTAGGGAACAAATTCTGCCATGATAACGAGGGTCCTCTTGTAAACTGGTTTCCATTTACCTTTGGTCTGCATTTCTGCAATTTTTGTTTTGCAAAAGGATTTTTTTTGCAAACTGTGGACCCAGATCAGACTGCTGTAGGAGCAGTCCGATCTTGGCCCCCGCTGTTTGCCTGTTTTCAAAAATATTTTAAAAAAGTTAGCAAAAAAATTCAGCAGACGACATTTTGAGATGTAGTTTTTCTCTGCGTATTAAGGGTTAAGTACTGTACATGTATGTTTGTACTTTATCTGCAAAGAACAGCTAATGTACACTTCATTTATTGGCCCCCACCTATCGAGGCTTCAAGAAATAGATTGGCTGCATGATGCTTCCATGCAGAGCTGAATCCGGCCCGCTCACAAGTACTGGTAATGCGCTTAGAGGATCTAAGCCTGTCCAGGAACTGCGGTGCGAGATGGACCGTCCATGCTAATAAACCCTATTGTCATTTCATCTCAGTGTCGGGTAGAAGTCCCACAAAATTGGAAGCAACGTCTCCAAAATGACCTTTACAGTGTTGACGGGGACGCTAAACCTCAAATCTAACAAACAAAAAAACAAACACTAGATTTAAATATTTTTGGCCGAAATGTTTTAGGCTGAAACATCCTAGGCCGATATGTCCACTGCCAAAATGTCCTAGGCCGAAACATCCTAGGCTGAAAGGTCCACTGGCCGAAACATCTCTCCACCCTTGAAGTCAGTCTGTTGATTGTAATTTGAGCACTGGAATGTTTCATAGATGTGATCCTATTTACCTGTCAGACTATCGAGCTCCTGATCAGGAGGCGTAAAAATTGAATTTGGGATATTACCTTAATGATCCCAAGTATTGGGACAGATAGGCCTAAGCAAGCAGTGCAGACACAGATCAGACTGGTCCTAAAGGAGCAGTCTGATCAGTCTCTACATCGTTTCACATTCAGTCTACGCCTTTTTGAACTCCTTGCTGAATTGTGAAACAAATTTGTTAAAATTTTACAAGAATTACAGCAAGTCCCTGGGTGTCCAAATTTGTAGGCTTTTTATGGTATGAGACAAACTACATATATTTTTGACTAAAATTAAAAAAAAAAATTCATCATAAAATGAGCAAGCGCATGACAAAATCTACAAGAAGTCTTGAGCGACCAGCAAAGACTCAGATCAGCCTGCGCATTTGCACAGTCTGATCAGAGTCTTCGCTGATCGCATGCACAGGAGCTACTATAGGCAAATATCTGTGCAAAGGGTGTTGTCATAGTGGATGGGTGCACAGGTTGATTTGAGTCTCTGCTGGTCGCACTGGTCTTATTGTAGGTTTTGTCATGAGCAGCTCAAATGATCTTGTTGCTGCTCCTGATCTGGATCTATAATATTGTCAGCAGTGAAGGCCCAGATCAGATGCTGCATTCTGTGGCCTCTGATCTGGGCCTGCACTTTTTACCAGTGACATGTTTGGGGTTTCCAATATAATATGGGTTAATAATTTTGATTTGTGATCCTTCTGGATAGATGTATAAACTTCAATAAAGACTCACTGCTGACAATATCCCATTCACGCATTGTGAAGTAGTTTGATGATGCTGATTAAAATTGTGAAGTAGTTTGCCAATTGGATTGCCATACAGCAAACAATGTAATTTGATAAAGATGAGATGTACACTTTTGCTGATTTTACATAAATTTGTGACAACTCTCTGCTGCTTTTGCATTATTTTATATCATCTCGTTACAAATATGTTACCATTTTCACTTAAACCGTTTTCACTTTTATTTCCATTGTTCATGTATATTACAGTTAATTTCTTCCAGATACTTAAATATATAGATAAATGAGTATCCCTTTCTGCTGATTTTAAGAAATGTCTTCACTTAAAATTTCTTCATGCCAGAATGTGTTTAGCAAGACGTATTGTATTGTGATACAAATACTGTGATAATTATGTATTGTACGTGAAAAAACTATAGATATCTTCTGGAGCCCAGGCTATGTAAGTCTTTTCTATCAGGTTTTGTCACTCAGTATGGAAAAGTAGTATCTAATAAATGAAGTTACTTCCCTTGCCATATCAGTCCGCAAATGATCTGAAGTATTGTAACAAACAGTGCATACCCAGATCAGACTGATCGGGGTTTTCATTGTTTGTTATTCTGTCTGCACTTATTTAAAGACTCCTTGCTGAATTGTTAAACAAATTTGTTAAGCGTTTAGGGGAATTACAGCAAGTGCTCAAGGTTTCTGAATTTTTAGGACTTTCAAGGTACCTGTATCTCATTTCTATCAGGTTTGGTCACTCAGTGTAGTAAAGTAGTGTACAATAATTATAGTTACCTCTCTTGCCATATCAATCAGTACCGGTATATCATATGAGTCATGTAATAACAAGAATTCCGCAGAAGGCGGCGTCGCAACTGCTGGGGGCAAAAGTCATAGAAGCCACAATCAGAATGTTGTTATTAATTAAGTAAATTTCAAAGCAGTTGATAGTTGATGTAAAATGTGTCAAAGTCACTGGACCAAAAAATATAGGCCATGGTCACCACGTCAAGGTACGTGCCAAATCAGTACATTGATGAGAAGTACTATGCAAAGTTTGGTGGCTGTAGGCCATTTATTTTAGGACATATTGAACATTGACATAAAATGTGTTAAAGTCACTGGAGTGCATAATATAGGTTAAGGTCACCAGGTCAAGGTTTCCACAGATTCAGTAAATGTAGGAGAAGCACTATGCAAGGTTTGATGGTTGTAGGCCTTATAGTTAAGAAGATATGGAATGTTGACCTAAAATGTGTTAAAGTCAATGGAGTGCAAAAAAGTAGGTCAAGGTCACCAAGTCAAGGTACCTGCATAATCAGGACATCTAGGAGAACCACTATGCAAGATATGGTGCTTGCAGGCCTTTTATTTGAGAAGATCTGGAACATTGACGCAAATTGTGTCAAAGTCAATTAAGCATAAAATATAGGTCAAGGTCACCAGGTCAAGGTACCTGCAGAATCAGTACATCCAGGAGCAGCATTATGCAAGATGTAGGCCTTTTATTTGCAGAGATCTGGAACTTCGACATAAAAATTTTTCAAAGTCGCGGGAGGGTAAAATATAGGTCAAGGTCACCGGGTCAAGGTACCTGTAGAGTCAGCACATCTAGGAGAAGCACTATGCAAGATTAGATGGTTGTGGGCCTTTTATTTGAGGAGATCTGGAACTTCGACTTAAAATGTGTCAAAGTCAGTGGAGCATAAAATATAGGTCAAGGTCACCATGTCAAGGTACCTGCAGAGTCAATACATCTAGGAGAAGCACTATTCAAAATTTTATTGTTGTAGGCCTTTTATTTGAGAAGATCTGGAACATCGACGTAATTTGTGTCAATCTCACTGAAGTATAAAATATAGATCAAGGTCATCGGGTGAAGGTGCTTGCCTAGTCAGGAGCTCAGGGTGATGTTTCATGAAAGGTTTGATGGTTGTTTAGTCTTATAGTTGATTACAATACAAACTTCGACGTAAATGTCGAACTTCGACGTAATGGTCAAAGTCACTGGAGCGCAAAATATAGGTCAAAGTCACCAGGTCAAGGTGCTTACAAAGTGAGAAGGTCTTTGAGATGTTTCATGTAAGGTTTGATGGTAGCTGAGGTTTGTAAAATAAAAACTTTGACGTAACTGTTGACTTTCGGCGTAAATGTCGAACTTCGACGTAATTGTCAAAGTCACTGGAGCGCAAAATATAGGTCAAAGTCACCAGGTCAAAGTGCTTACAAAGTGAGAAGGTCTATGAGATGTTTCATGTAAGGTTTAATGGTAGCTGAGGTTTGTAAAAATAATAGCTTTGATGTAAATGTCGAACTTTGACGTAAATGTTAACAGATGGACGGATGCACGGACGGAAAATTGGACGCCTATGTGGCACCCTGCTACAAGCAGGTGCGACAAAAATCATATGGCCACATGTGGAATTACACATTGTTACTGGCCCATAACGTCATGACGCTGTCATCATATTGTGAAGTAGTTTAACGAAGAGATTACCATACAGCAAACAGTGTAATTTGATAAAGAAGAGATATTAACTTTTAACGTTATGTTAACTTAAACTTTTGTATTAAACACAGTCTTGACAGGTGGGCCTTTCCATTAATGTCATGACCCTGTCCGTGACAACCCAATGTTTTCTTCTGAACCTCTTTGGCGATAAAATCTGATTTAAAAATGTTATATTATGATAAACAGAATCTTACACTCATGGTCATTTCATATGAAATTTATAAATTTCATATGAAATGGCCACAAGTGTAAGATCCACTATGTAACAGATTTAGCCTTTAGCAAGGTTAATATGAGCTGGCTCATGAGAAATGGTCACCAGCATTTATTGTTGAGGATGTCTTTGCATAAACAAAGTCTTGACAGGTGGGCCTTTCCATATATGCAGTCTCGACAGAGCTTTGGTTGATGCGTCGTTAAACACAAAATCATCATCATCGACAGGGCCTGAAATTGTTGCTTGCTGACATGTAGAGAAGACCTTGAGGCACTTCTAATGAGTACCCACAACATATTTTTGTGCAGAAATAAGAAAAATAATATATGGCTACCCCTGCTTATCTAGGGCTATGTAAACAAAATTCCACTTGAGCATAAACCCAGCAAAAGCCCAGAGCCCAGTCCAGGTTTTACAGATAATCCTCTTTGCACAGACCTCTGACATCACAGTGACAAGGTTTAAGTGGCTATAAATAAGCATTACCTGAATTTTGTACAAATTTTAATTTTATTGGTTGATGACAGTCACATGCACATTACATATAGCAATGTAACTGCTCCATAAGTTCATGTTGGGTTGATTCTTAACTGCAGCCAGAAAACTTCTCAAGATGAAGATAATAGGCATCATAGGTTTGTGAGACCTTTTAGAGAAATAATTTGAATTTCTGTAAAATATGTGTCTTGGAATCTGTATATAATCTGTCTCTCTCTCTGTCTGTCTCTCTCTCTCTCTCTCTCTCTGTCTCACAGTCTTTGTCTGTGTGTCTCTCTCTCATTAATTAGTTTATACTAATTTATTTTAGTTTGATTGCGATGGAAGCTTCAAGCTTATTTAATCGCTCTCGGTCACTCATTATGGATGTTTTCACGCGCGCGAGAGAGAGGCAGTGACTATCACACCACTGCTACCCATTTACACCTGGGTGGAGAGAGGCAGTGTTATTACGTGTCTTGCCCAAGGACACACCTCAATACCGGGTGCCAGATTCGAACTCACAACCTCTTGATCATGAGTCGAACGTGTTAACCATTGCGCTATTGAGGCTGACAATGAATGAATTAATTAATTGATGAATTAAAAAAATAGATTTAGGGAAATTTGGGGGACTTCAGTCTAGACCTATTAATATGTCTGGGCCAGTTGTGCCTGGCACAAGCTAGAAGTGTTGTAATTATTATTAAGCATTTATTTCACAATATCATTTATAGGTACAATAACTGTTCCTCAGTCAATAAATTTGGATATAATGTAAATGAAAAGAATGATACTCCAGGGTATTGACGACATACTTGAAACCATTAAATTTTACCCATTTTGTGCTGAATGGAATCTTTCCCCCCAATATATACACAAGGAGTGTATTTTGAATTTTAGGGGTATAAGTTTCAGTTATTGTCAGAAATATATTTAGAAAAATGGTTTGAACTCTATGAAAACTGTGAAGACCCAGATCAGATGCCGCTTTCCGCGGCATTTGATCTGGGTCTTCACTGTTTGCCAATGATCCATTTTATGGTTTCCTGTCTAAAATGGTTGCACTATGGGACATTGTAGACAGTTGACAAGCCGGGTATCAGGTAGCCAGTATCATTCAACCGGAACACAAATACTTAATAATAGACTGCGGTTTTATAATCCATAAAATCAATGGTCGTCTCTTGGAGACAAGTAGTAAATATTGAAATGTTGAATATCTAGTTCCTTGTTCAAATTGGCTTTTCATTGAACTTCTTTGATTTTATGATGAATTTTAGAAGTATAGATTTTTGATAAGTGGTTTTGGAGCCAATTTTAGGGGATTATGAATAAGTCATGACAAAGCTTATGTAGATGCCGGTCAGTCTGCACAGCCTTGCAGTCCCAATGTTATAATCCGTGCAAAACCTTAGAGTTTGCTGCTCCTCTAATATCTAACCCATAAATGCCAATCACGACAATTGGCGTCTGCATCGTCGTCTTCTGGTTACTTTTAAAAGTCATTTTTGCAAACAGTGTGGAAAGAACCAGATCAGAGGAGCAGTCTGATGAGGGTCCACAGTTTTTGCCTGCATGCAAAAATAGTTTTAAAAAGTTTGCAAGAAGATTCAGAAGACGTCATAAGCAGATGACATTTTCCAAGTCTGTGTAGCTTAGCAGGCCATTTTTTTTTTTTTTTTTTTACAGTCCTTTGAAGATTATTTCATTTATTTTGAGCCAATCTTCATTCAGATGTGGGCGAAAACCTGATTACTTGGAGAAAAACACCTGGATTTCCATTGCAGAATTCGGTACCCACATGTATCCCGTGCGGGACTGAAACCACAGCAGTGAGAGACCTATTATGATAAAGAGACAATACTCTTATCCACTAGGCCACAGAGGCTCTTATCTTACCTATCTGTGGTACAGTGGTAAAGCTGCCTGTCCTCACCCCGTAAACATTGGGTGATTAGCTTAACCCTTATCTTGCTGTTCATGACAACCCCTATCTTTGCAAACAGTGTAGATCCAGATCAGATGGCTTCTGAAGAAGCCATCTGATCAGGATCTACACTTTTTGACATTCAGTTTATGAATTTGTAGCGATAAATTACATCAAGTAATTTGATTGGTTGATAGACAGAAATGGGTGTGGCTTAGATGAATATTCAGCAAGAGAAGGGTTAATAGGCTCAGTGTTAGAGTAAAAATTTGAGAAAGGATCATAAAACCCAAATAAACACTTGTAAATTAATCATGCACAAATTCAGTTTTTCTCATTCTGCGGCATCTGATCTGGGCCTTCACTGTTTGCCATGGTATCCCCTTAGGGGTTTCCCGCATGCAATGGGTTAAACAACTTTGTAATATTCAAACAAAAATATGTAGATTTTACAGAAAAAACGGCTTTTGCAGCTTATAATGCATGGCTTGCAACCAATAAACAAGAGGGCCATGATGGCCCTGGATCGCTCACCTGATCCATAGAGTAACAAGTGGGCCCCGGGGAGGGCCATTTTTGACCCCAGGGCTATAATGTGCATAATGTTGAGGGAGGTCTAAAAAGGTGAAGCTTCATATCAAATATCAACAAAGGCTATAACTTGAACAATCTTGGCAAAGGTCCACTAGATGAAGCTACACACCAAATATCAAAGACCTGGGTCTTGCTGTTTCAGAGAAATTTTTTTTTTTTAAAGATATTCCCTACATAAGTCCATGTAAAACCAAATGGCCCCGGGGCAGGGGCATTTTTGGCCTCAGGGCTATAATTTAAACAAGTTTGGTAAAGGTCCACTATATGAAGCTTCACATCAAATATCAAAGACCTGGGCCTTGCTGTTTCAGAGAAGATTTTCAAAGATTATCTCTATATAAGTCTATGTAAAACCAAAGGGCCCCCGGGGGGGGGGGGGGGGGGGGGGGGGGGGCGGGGGGGGGGGGGGGCGGGGGGGGGGGGGTGCAGGGGCATTTGTAGCCCGAGGGTTATAATTTAAACAATCTTGGTAGAGGTCCACTAGACGAAGCTCCATACCAAATATCAAAGACATGGGCCTTGCAGTTTCAGAGAAGAACTTTTTTTAAAGATTTCCCTATATAAGTCAATGTAAAACCAAAGAATCTCGGGTGGGGGCATTTTTGGCCCCAGGGCTATAATTTGACAAGCTTGATAGAGGCCCACTAGATGAAATTTCACACCAAATATCAAAGACCTAGGCCTTGTGGTTTCACAAAAGAAGATTTTTAAAGATTTTCCCCATATAAGTCTATGTAAAACCAAAGGGTACCGAGGCGGGGGCATTTTTGGTCTCATGTCTATAATTTGAACAATCTTGGTAGAGGTCCACTAGATGAAGCTTCATACCAAGTATCAAAGACCTAGGCCTTGTGGTTTCAGAGAAGATTTTTATACCCCCACAAATGAAATTTGGGGGGGGGGGTGGGGGTATATAGGAGTGAGCTTGTCGGTCGGTTGGTTGGTCGGTCGGTCTGTTGACTTGGTTTCCAGACTATAACTCAAAAAGCGCTTCACCGATTTTTATAATTTTTGGTACACTGATGTAACATCATAAAATACAGATCAAGTTCGATTTCCACTACAATTCTTCAATTTTCGACATAGTTATGGCCCCTTTCAAGTGAAAAAATTGCAAAATGCCGCTGTTGTACTATCAAGGCAGTTTTTGTGGGGGTATTCATCACCTTTAGTGATAGCTCTAGTTCAAGATTTTCCCTATATAAGTCTATGTAAATCCAAAGGGCCCCGGAGCGGGGGCATTTTTGGCCCAAGGGGCTATTATTTGTACATTGAAGGTAGAGGTCCACAAGATGAAGCTTCATACCAAATATCAAAGACCTGGGCCTTGTGGTTTCAGAGAAGAAGATTTTTTAAAAAATTTTCCTATATAAGCCTATGTAAAACCAAAGGGCCCCGGAGTGGGGGCATTTTTGGCCCTAGCACTATAATTTGAACAACCTTGGTAGGGGTCCACTAGATGAAGCTTCATACCAAATATCAAAGACCTGGGCCTTGCGGTTCAGAGAAGAAGATTTTTAAAGATTTCCCTATGTAAGCCCATGCAAAACAAAAGGGCCCCGGGGCAGGGGCATTTTTGGCCCCAGCACTATAATTTGAACAAGTCTGGTAGGGGTCCACTTGATGAAGCTTCGTACCAAATATCAAAGACCTGGGCCTTACGGTTTCAGAGAAGAAGATTTTTAAAGATTTTCCCTATATAAGCCCATGTAAAACCAAAGGACCCCGGGGCGGGGGCATTTTTGGCCCCAGCACTATAATTTGAACAATCTTGGTAGGGGTCCACTAGATGAAGCTTCATACCAAATATCAAAAACCTGGGCCTTGCGGTTTCAGAGAAGAAGATTTTTAAAGATTTTCCCTATATAATCCTATGTAAAACCAAAGGGGCCCGGGGCGGGGGCATTTTTGACCCCAGCACTATAATTTGAACAATCTTGGTAGGGGTCCACTAGATGAAGCTTCATACCAAATATCAAAGACCTGGGCCTTGTGGTTTCACAAAGGTTTTCCCTATATAAAACCTATGTAAAACTTGTGGGCACTGTGACCTAGATGTGCAACGGACCGGAACCATTTGAAAAACTTTGAAAGAGGACCACCTAAGGATCATTCCTGTGAAGTTTGGTCATAATCCGATCAGTGGTTTAGGAGGAGATGTCGTTTGAAGAAATTGTTGACGGATGGACGGACTGACGACGGACGAAAAGTGATCCCAAAAGCTCACCTCGTCATTACATGACAGGTGAGCTAAAAACTGAGATTTTCTAATAACAAAATTGACCAATTAACTAGGTGTTTCTTCAAAACTGATAAAATGTCTGCTTGATTATAGAGCACTAACTGAAATTGCCTTATCGCCCAACATTACCTGGCCAGTTATGGTAATTTTTATATATCATCCATACATTTGTGGAATCCCTCTTTTACCTGTGATACCGTATTCCTCCCAGTTAGCACCATGGGAGCTTAAAACATTGGAAAACTAGAGCCAGTGTTTATGAAACACAATGCCCCCAACTGCTTGACCCTAACACTGCTTGTCCCTAACAGTAATTGAGATATCTTGTTTTTATGTGGCTGTAATGCTGAAATTACACAAGAAAAGCTGTAGTTAATCAGGTCGTTTATTTATCACCCCCTACTAGTTTTTTAAGTTACAGGATAATAGCTCATACAGTTTTAGAGATACAGTCAAACTTGTCTTAGTGGCCACCTTTATTAAGCGAGCAACCTGTCTTAAGCAAGCATGCATTAAGTTCCACAAACTATTCTTCCGCGAAAAACAAAGAAGCATAATACCTTGCATCTTTTATCCAGTGTTTTTCATGTAACTGTAATGCTCTAAGATACTGTTCATGAACTATGGGTCCAAATTTGTATGTGGTCATCGTTGAATCAAATCCTAAACCGTAGTATAGTGGATATGGAGCAATGAGTTCTCCTTCAGAAATGCGTTGCAGGATCTCATCTGCATTTGGAATCGAACCCTTGCATGTGGAGGACAGTTTCACTGTGATTGGGTTCTTTCTCTCCTCTCGAAACACCATGAGCTTTTCGAACTTTCGTCACTTTGCATTGTAAATGATTTTAGTGTGGTATGTAATGGCTTTGGAATTGATATCTATCCCATAGATAGTGTTCTCCCAACATCTAGAGACTGGAAATATTTTGATTGCAGGAATAATGAAGCTTGCACGTGTACAAATTTCGCTTGAAAGCTCACTCACAAGAAAATTACAAGGAGGCTTTGTCAGTCTTTGAAACATAATATTTATATGAAAATGAAGGGTGATAACTTTTCTTATACTTATCTCTGTTATAAAATATATGCACGAAAATTAAAATCAACATTTAAGAATTAGAATTTAGAACTTGCCAATATTGAAACATATGCAAAACTCCATTAATTGGTTCTGACATAAGAAATTTAGGCTGATGAAATTTCGGATTTTTTTCAAAAGTTAATCAGTTCATCTACTCATCATCCCCAACCAGCCTGTAAAGTTTCAGGGCAATAGCTCAAACAATTTTTGAGATATCTTGCTTACAAGCTGAAAACACGAAAAAAATCAAAGGGCCATAACTCAAGAAAAAAAAATTGGATTTTTTTCAAAAGTTAATCAGTTCATCTACTCATCATACCCAACCAGTCTGTGAAGTTTTGGGGAAAAACCTCATATAGTTTTTGAGATATCTTGCTTACAAACTTAAAACGCGAAAAATTTCAAAGGGCCATAACTCAAGAAAAAAATATAGGATTTTTTTTCAACAGTTAATCAGTTCATCTACACATCATCCCAAACCAGCTTGTAAAGTTGCAGGGCAATCGCTCAAACAATTATTGAGATATCTTGCTTACAAGCTGAAAACACGAAAAAAATCTAAGGGCCATAACTCAAGAAAAAAAAATCGGATTTTTTTCAAAAGTTGATCAGTTCATCTACTCATCATCCCCGACAAGTCTGTGAAGTTTCGGGGAAAAACCTCAAATAGTTTTTTTAGATATCTTGCTTACAAACTTAAAACGCGAAAAATTTCAAAGGGCCATAACTCAAGAAAAAAATTTCGGATTTTTTTCAAAAGTTAATCAGTTCATCTACTCATCATCCCCAACCAGCATGTAAAGTTTCAGGGCAATAGCTCAAACAGTTCTTACAAGATTTCATAGTATTTTTTGCAAAGGGGCATAACTCAAAAAAGGGGCATAATCCTGACGAGAAAAAAAACACGGGTCAATTATTTTTTCATGAGGAATCCATATATGAAATTTCAAAAACCTAGCACCCATGGTTCTAAAGTTATGCTATGCAGTAAGTGGGACGGACGTAAGGACGGAAGGACGGAAGGACGAACAGGGCAAAACCAATATGCCCCCACAACTTCTTCGAAGTTGGGGGCATAAAGAGGGGGCACTTATTGGAGACAAAAATCTTACCCAAGCTGTGACTTTAAAACTTATTACATGCAGTAGTTTTCCATTAGAATATGATGGAATCATTACATGTGAAGTACCAAGTGGTCAATACAGACACTCTGTGATAGCAGCGGGTTTAGAAATACCTTGCATGATACAGTTTACAGCAGATAAGGCGATGATTGAAAGGTTGAAATCTTTACATTAGGTAAGCCAAAATATCTTTTCCTCCGACCACAGAAGGGGAGCTTATTATTTTGTAAACACAGTGAGGGGGTGCTTATAGGAGCAGGGACGCCAAATGGGAGGAATACAGTATGTGCATATCGAATCCATACTGATACCTAGAGAGGTTTAAATGTACCTTTTCTGTTACTTTTCTGCCATCAAGCTGTGAATCTGGGGGTCGGGAGGAGGTTGATTTAAAAATATTTATTCATTCAATATATGTCATATAATCCACAGAAAAGAACATGATATAGTGTAAGGATTTGAACAAAAACTACAAATAGCTTAAGCTCATTTCCTGGAGGTTGGGGTTGGGGGAGGGAGAAATTCCTTAAGAGCTCAAGATAAAAAGGAATAACAAGGATAGTCAGAGATGTATCTGTGAATTGTAGTGTTCAGTAGAAACATGTTTTAGTACTCATTAGAATTGCCTCGGAGACGCACCATGTTTTCATGGACAAATAAGAAGTTTACTAGCAATACTTCCTGCTGCTTATGCGAGACACTGAGTTCTGCCACAGAATTCAAAGGTCAAATGTTTTTAGCTCACCTTAGCCGAAGGCTTCGGGGGAGCTATTGTGATCACTCACAGTCCATCGTCCATCCATCTGCACTAATGAAATGACATTTAGGGGGCAAAAATTTGGACATTTTGACACTTAAGTAGTCACTCGTGAGTCCATCCATAGTTATTCTGTAATTTTGGTACTTAAGTGGCAAAAATTGGTTCGTCGCTTAAGAGAATTGCTGCTTATGTAGTCAATATGCCGATGCCAGTAGTAGCCACCTAAGTATCTATTCCATTAAAGAGCATCTCCCTTTAAACCACTGAACAGATTCTGACCAAACTTGGAAGAAAAGATATTTGGGTGGTCCTCTTTAAAAGTTGTTCGAAGAATTTAAATCCATGTAGAAATCAGGTTGGCATGGCAACAGATAGGGTGAATTTAGCAGTACCATTAAAAATCTTCTTGTCTGAAACCAGAAGGCCCAGGTATTTGATATATGGTATGAAGCTTGATCTAGTGGTCCTCTACCAAGATTGTTCAAATTATAGCCCTGGGGCCAAAAATACCCCCGAGCCAGCGCCCACTGGTTTTACATAGGCTTATATAGGGTATTTTACACTTTTGAGAATCTTATCTGAAACCAGAAGCCCAGGTCTTTGATATTTGGTATGAAGCTCCATCTAATGGACCTCTACCAAGATTGTTCAAATTCTATCCCTGGGGTAAAAAAATGGCCCATCCCCAGTGCCCACAAGTTTTACATAGGTTTTATATAGGGAAAACTTTTGTGAAACCAGAAGGCCCAGGTCTTTGATATTTGGTATGAAGCTTCATCTAGTAGATCGCTTTCAAGATTTTTCAAATTATAGCCCTGAGACCAAAAATGCCCCAACGCCAGGGCCCACTGGTTTTACATAGGCTTATATAGGGAAAACCTTTGAGAAATTTCTTGTCTGACACCAGAAGTCCAAGGTCTTTGATATTTGGTATGAATCTTCATGTTGTGGACCTCTACCAAGATTGTTCAACTTATAGCCCTGAGGCCAAAAATGGTGCTGCCCCAGGTTTTACATAGGCTAATATAGGGAATACCTTTAAAAATATTCTTTTCTCATACCAAAAGGCCTAGATCTTTGATATTTGGTATGAAGACCTCTTCCAAGATTGTTCAAATTAAAGCCTGGGGGCCAAAAATGGTCCGCCACGGGACCCACACGTTTTGCATAGGCTTATATAGGGAAAATGTTTAAGAATCTTTTTCTCTGATACCAGAAGGCCTAGGCCTTTGATATTTATATTAAGCTTCATTTAGTGGACCTTTACCAAGATTTTTCAAATTATAGACCTTGGGCCAAAAATTGCCCCATCCCGGGACCTACATGTAAATCTCTTAACTGAGGTGAGCGATATAGGACCATGATTGATGGTCTTCTTGCGTCTCTGGGTAATCTGGCTTTCTCCCACCTCTGATTAATGACTGGCTCAATATATTATGTGAAATTGTCTCAAAATAAATAAATAAAAAATGTCTTGTTATCTAGAACTCTGCAATAGATAAAAAAATGACATTTTCTAATGATAAATAATTATTTGGCTTATCTAGACCACTGGAAAGGTGTAAGGTTAATGGTCACGGTGCAAGCTGTCATACGTTTATCTCTTACATCTAAGGGTGTATTTTACACTTTCTTGATCACACAGGTAAACATGTCGTGACTCAAGTAGCAAACAATCCATCCAATTGTTCATGTCTATTTTGTGTGTTAGGGTTTTGGAAGTTTGACAAGTAGCGGGACTTTGAACACGTTTGAATGGTCTGATTAGGCAATGTTAAAAAATTCTGTGTAATATACATTGACAGATGTCGGTCAAATGATCAGTGAGATCAATGTTCAAAAAACTAAAATACATGTGTTATTGGAAGGGTTTAAATGTACACAAACTGTTGTTTACAAGATGGATAGACTTGTGAATTAGTAAAAGTAAGTTTATCTTCATTATAAATAGTATAGAATACCTGTGAAGAGAGGTTATTTATTAACCCATTTTGTACTGGAAACCCCAAAATGGGTAATTGACAAACAGTGCAGGCCCAGATCAGAAGCCGCAGAATGGCCTACACTGTTTGCGAAAGTTCAGCCATTTTCTTAATACAATTTGAAGAAAATACAACCTGACACATCCCCAATATCTTGCTGAATACCGGTAAATTAATTTAGCCACACCCATTTCCGACTATTAGCTAATCAAATTACTTTATATTATATATTCATACACATTTCCAAACTGAATGAGAAACAATGTGGATCCTGATCAGATGGCTTCTTCAGATCTGGATCTTCAGTGTTTGCAAAGATAGGTTTGTCGCGTTCAGAGGGATAAGGGTTAAAGGATACCACACTAACTTGCCTTCATTGTGAGAACTTAACCCTCCTCTTGCTGAATATTCAGTTTAGCCACACCCATCTCTGACTTTGAACCAATCAGATTACTTGATGTAATTTATTCCTACAAATTCATTAACTGAATGTCAAACAGTGTAGATCCTGATCAGATGGCTTCTTCAGAAGCCATCTGATCTGGATCTACACTGTTTCCAAAGATATGGGTTGTCGTGAACAGCATGATAAGAGTTAAGAATGTGCCTGAGACTGTGAGCAAGTGAGTGAGTTTTTGAGTTTTACATCCCACCAACAGCTATGGTCATACGGAGACGGGACCTCAGTTTAAAGACTCATCCGAAAGTCTGGAGAAGCCCGGGATCGACCCTGCGACTCCTGGTTTACAAGGCAAGTAGCGGAACCACCGCACCACGGAGGCTTCTATCCTCTGTGAGCAAACAAGTGCCTAAGAAGCTGAATGAGACATGCCCCCGCCCATCAGGGCTTGGAGAAATAGATGGGCTGCATGATGCTTCCACTCAGAGCTGAAACCGACCACACAGTGAGGAGTACTAGTAAACGCTGTAGTGGATCTAAGCCTGCCCAGGCAAAGCGGTGCGAGTCGGACCATCCATGCTTATAATCTCCATTGGTTTCATTGGGCGACAAACAAAAGATCCACAAAATCAAAAGCAACATCTAAATGACTTAAATAGGGTTGATGGGGATGTAACACCTCAACCAAAAAAATGTGTTCAGGTCTGAACAAATGAGAGTATTGAAACCACATTCTGGCTTTACACTGTTTGCCACTCATCTAGCTGGGTTTTAGACACAAGATCAAGTAGTTAACCCTTGTCCTGCTGAATATTTAAATATGCCACACCCACTACTGAATACTAACCAATCAGATTACTTCATGCAAATTATTGCAACAAATTCACAATCTGAATGGCAAAAGCCATCCTCAGAAGCCATCTGATCTGGATCTTCATTGTTTGAAAAATAAGGCATAATACGGGCTCAGCAGGACAAGGGTTAATTGTATAAATTCAATTTTTTCTTAGAACAAGTATGATAAGGTGTTGAGGTGCTCAAAAATTCAGGGCAAATATGGTAGCCAAACAGATGTGCTGCTCTGTCACTAGACAGTCTTAGTGTTGACAGGGACGTAAAACCTTAACGGCAGTCTCAATGATCTAGATGTTGTGGGTTGGAATCCTGGCTGCGGAGGCCAGGTTTTTCCTTGGGCAAGACATGTAATGCCACTGCCCACTCCACTGAGGTGTAAATGGTGTAAAGTCACTGCCTCTTTCTTACGCGCGTGATAACATTCGGAATGAGTGTTCGAGAGTGATTCAAATAAGCTTGAAGCTTTCATCACAATCGAGTATGAACTAAACCTCAACACAAACAAACAATTTAAAGATTTTTTTCTTCATAATTATCATTTCAAATAAGAGTCACAAACTTTTTCATTGAAGGCCAAGGTAAATTTTAATTGCTACAGAAAATGTCCAAAACGTTGAGAAAACTTGTTTTGGAAAAAAATATTCTTTTTCATACAGCCATTCCCTGTTCATAGAATACTTAGCAAAATGACAAACAGTGCAAACCCTGATGTTCAGTTTTTTAGTAAACGCACATTTAATAAGTGGAATCTTCCATTATTTCATTCTGAATGAATTCACATACACTGCTCAAAACAATTGTAGGAGCAAACACATACTTCCTCATTGTATAAAGATGTTCGATAATGATGATGAAACAACATTCAGAAAGACAAATAACTTTATCTGCAACATGTTAATGGCAAACATTGGCAATCAGTTCACAAATCACGGCCTGTTACCTATTAAGGAAGACTGCATAAATGTCTGAGAAATGGCCATCTTTACATCAGATTATTTCAAATGTCATAGACATGCGTAAATCAGTCCCTTTTTCCTGTCAGTAATGTGTATGACCACCTCCAGCAGCAGAACACCCCTGGCATTGCCGAGGTTTGCTACGAACCAAATTTTGAACTGTTTGCAAAGCTAGTGTTTCACACCCATGTCTAAGGATGTTTGTGAGTTCTTGAATAAGCATTGGTGGATGATCGCCCTGTGAGATACGTCTGTAAAGAATGTCGGATATCCTTTGACCAATTGCATGCTGGAAATCGATTTGTTACTGTCAACCTTCTGGCCGTGTACTGCCGATTTTGTAGCACTAGATTTCGAAGATATTGATCTTCCCTTTGTGACGTCATGCGATGTCGGTCTTGCCCTTCTCGTCTAGTAAACTCGCCTGTCTCCTGGTAGCGTGGCTCCATAGCAACAACACTTCTCGATACATCAAAGCATTCAGCAAATATCCTTTGGGTGTACCCACTTTTAAGCAAACCAACAGCTTGAGCAACCTCAACTTCATCCAAGAACCGCCTAACACCATAATTATGAAGTCACTATGAAGCCCAAAATTACATAAAACCGAAGGATTGACAAGTTTCTGACCCAAACTCAAATTTTGAACAGGTCGCCCCATACTGAATTTCAGCCATTTTATAGGGGAACTCACATTCTTGCTTTGCATGTGAACCTTGCTTCTTGACATTTGCATGAACATTGGTAAGAGATGTCACTTTAAAATAGTGCCTTTCACTGAGTTTTGAAAATTGCTAAGCGGTGATGTTATACAGGCTTAAAAGTTTGCTCCTTTAATTGTTTTGAGCATTGTATATAAAAACATTGAAATAAATCCTTAAAATCCGGACACCTTGAGGACCTGCTATAATTCTCCTAAAAATTTCAACAAATTTTTTTCACTATCCAGCAAGGAGTCCCAAAAAGGTGCAGACCGAATGTCAAACAGTGTAGACCCTGATCAAACTGCTCCTGAAATAGTGTCGCTGAAATGGCAAACAGTGTAGGCCCTGATCAGACTGAGCAGTCTGATCTGGGTCTGCACTGTTTGCTTTGGCCTGTCTGTCCCAATACTTCGTATAATTACGGTAGTAAAATTCTGTTATAATTCAAGATTCTGAACTTTTAAGATCACCTATAAGACCACATCTGGACAATCTGAAAGGTTGTCTTAATATAAGAATTTTACTATATTTGGTGTGTTTGGCCCCCGCCCATTGGGGCTTGAAGAAGTAAATGGGCTGCATGATGCTTCCTCGCAGAGCTGAAACCAACCCGCACACGAGTACTGGTAAACTGCTTAGAGAATCTAAGCCTGCCCAGGCAAAGCAGTGCGTGTCGGCCTGTCCATGCTTATAAACCCTATTGGTTTCATTGGGCGGCAGGGCTTGAGATGTGTATTCATTTCAATGTCGGGTAAAAGTCCCACAAAATTGGAAGCAACTTCTCCAAAATGACCTATATAGTGTTTATGGGGATGTTAAAACTTTAAATCTAACAAACAAACTATATTTGGTGTGTAAACTTTTAGGAAGATTACAATATTATTTATTTTACGTGTCAATCTTTAACAGACATGACAGTACTTCCCTATAGAAAAGAATAAAAAGGATTTTATGTTTTGTCCGAAAATAGTTTTAATAATATTTACCTTCAAAAGAGTGTAAATGAAAAAATGTGGGCCAGAAGAGACATGCTGTGTGTTTCAGTTGATCAGTACTTGCAAATGGAGTAAAAATAATATATGAGTGGGTGCATATACTTTTAAAGATTTATGAAATAATATTTATACATTAAACTGTATTATTATAAAATATAATGCTACTTAACCCATTTAGTTTAGTACGAGAAACCCCTAAACGGGTACCCTGGCAAACAGTGCAGGCCCAGATCAGACGCCGCAGAATGCGGCGTCTGATCAGGGCCTACACTGTTTGCTTAAAGTTCAGCCATTTTCCAGTCAAATTTTGAAGAAGACACAACTTGACACCCCTAAATTTTGAAATGAGCTCCTGCTATTTATAAGGAGGAAGATTCCATTTGGTAAATCAAAGCACTGAGAATACTGGTGGGTAGATTGTCTCTGGGTGTAGATAGGAAAATGGGCCTGAGTGTGGATTGTTTCGTTTAACCCTTAAACTCCTTTACTGAAAGCAAACCGTGTAGACCATGGTCAGAGGCTGCAATTTTCGGCGCCTGACCCTTAAATTCCTACTCTTAGCAAACAGTGAAGACCCTGATCAGACGCCGCGTTCTGCGGCGTCTGATCTGGGTCTTCACTGTTTGCCTAGCCCAACCCGTGATTCCAGCCCAGATTTTAAGTTAACCATTAACGTAAACACGCTGACCTCACTGCGATAAAATTCTATAAATAATCTGCGTGGATTCCTTTAAATCAGTGATAGTTAAGGACCCATCCAGTGTTTTTTTTTTTTTTTTGCTAAATTCTAAATTTAGAGCACATATGACCGACTCAGTATACGGAGATAGATAGAAAGCACCAGTAATAAATTCTACATTTTCTTAGCAAGAAATGTTTTCAAGAAAGATCAAGGCTGATAAACACTAACAGCTACAACTGAAAAAAGGCAGACATACAGGCTTTTTTTTTTCACAAGAAATCCGATCCAAATGCAAAGAACTAGGTCACGGATGCATTCCTCGCTTAAAAACGCTGACTAAGACTTCATTCTTACCTGGCCGTACAGCTCGAGAAGAAGACTGCAATGGGAAAACAAGTTCATAAAGAACGAACCATTTCTTCAAGGATTTATATTAAATACTTACGATAATATTGATGATAATCTCTGAAAAAAATATGGCGTATGGAAGAGAGCTCGGCGTTGTATATATCACGTGATCGGCGTTTGTGTATATCACGTGATTGATTGGTCAATAATGGTCATGTGGTTATATCCGCGTTGGTCACGTGGACATTTGCAAGAATCGACTTTCTACCGTATGGTACATTTGGGTCGATTGATAAACAATCGACCCAAAAAAGGGTTAATACACAACAATATCTGTATATATAGCACTATTGCTAGACTCAAAACAGAAATTGTGTTAGTAAAAGAACCATGTTACATTGTTTTTCTTTTGCTTGTTTGATTTGAGGTTTAACATCCCCGTCAGCACTGTATAGGTCTTTTTGGAAACGTTGCTTCCAGTTCTGTGGGTCTTTTACCTGACATTGAGATGAAATAACATCTCAAGCCCTGTCCCCCAATGGGACTAATACGGTTTATAAGCATGGACGGTCTGACTCGCACTGATTTGCCTCGGCAGGCTTAGATCCTCTAAGCGGTTTACTAGTACTTGTGTGTGGTCGGTTTCAGCTCTATTTGGAAACACCTTGCAGCCCAATGTATTTCTCCAAGCCTCAATGGCCAGGGACCCACATTCAGGGTGTATCCATTCCCAAGAGTAGATGTTAAAAAATCCAATAAGTCTCTTTTTTCACCTCTTGGCGGTCACATGGTTCTTACATTAACCTTATCAGTGAGAATCCTGTCCTTAAAATTTATGTTTTGGTGATAAGGTTTATATTCCATAGCCTGCTAGCATTGGTTTAGATATCTTTTGGATATGTACAATGTATTTGATGTGGCCATCTGTCAAAATTCTGGTATGAAACACTATATTTGTATATAGGGATCTTACAAGACTGATCATCTCATATGGAATTTATGAAACGAGCCTCTGGTGAGTTTCATAAATTTCATCTGAAATGATCTCTGGTGTAAGATTCTGTTTAAATAAGGATTTGAAATCAGATTTATTTTTTTAAGAAGTTAAATAGAAAACATAGGTTGTCACAGATGGTGTCATTATACCCCCGGCATACGAAGTATGCTATGGGGGTATATAGTTTTCATCTTGCCGTTCGTCCGTTTGTCCGTCTGTCTGTCCGCACCAACGAAACGACATTTAGGGGGCAAAAAATTTGGACAGTTTGACACTTAAGTATATATTCGTGAGTCCAAATGGGGTTTATTCCGTTATTTGGGTACTTAAGTGGCAAAAATTCGCTCTTAGGTGGCTTGCCGCTTAAGAGAATTTGCCGCTTAAGTAGTCAATATGCCGACGTCTAGCCACTTAAGTATCCGTTCGTGAGAACGTCTGTCCGTGTGTCCGTCTGTCCGAGCGCATCCACGGGCATATGTTGGGTAGACATAAGTTGGGTACTTGCCGTTTATTCCGTTAGTGTCCGAAAAAGTAGCCAACAAATTTGATGGGACATGTTGGGTACTTGTGCAAATTTTAGCTGATTGTTGGGTACTTATAGGTGAAAAATTAACACTGTAGTACCAAACAAATGTCCATCTGTACGAACGTCCGTCCGTCTGTCCATCCGTGCATCCATCCGACCGTCCGTCCGTCCGTCCATCCATCCGCACCAACGAAACGACATTTAGGGGGCAAAAAATTTGGACAGTTTGACACTTAAGTATATATTCGTGAGTCCAAATGTGGTTTATTCCGTTTTTTTGGGTACTTAAGTGGCAAAAATTCGCTCTTAGGTGGCTTGCCGCTTAAGAGAATTTGCCGCTTAAGTAGTCAATATGCCGACGCCTAGCCACTTAAGTATCCGTCCGTCCGTTAACATTTTGGTTAAAGTTTTACGTCAAAGTTTCTAAGAGATTGTATCGTCTGAACCCTTTGATAGATTTAGTTCATACTTACACTGAAGTTACATAATGGTCAAAAGATTTCATTGATGCATGTCCCACCCCCCACAGTGACCTTTGGGTCAAGGCCACAGACTTAGAAATTTTATGTTTGGTTAAAGTTTTACGTCAAAGTTTCTAAGAGATTGTATCTTCTGAACCCTTTGATAGATTTAGTTGATACTTACACTGAAGTTACATACTGGTCTTGAGATTTCATTGATCCATGTCCCACCCCCCACAGTGACCTTCAGGTCAAGGTCACAGACTTAGAAATTTTTCATTTGGTTAAATTTTTGTGACAAAGTTTATAGATGCCTGTATGTCCTAAACTCAAAGACATATCCAATTGATACTTGCATCGATCTTGCATACCAGTCCAAATATTTCATTGATGTATACCCAACCCTGCTGCTTCAGTAAGATTGATGCCCCCACCCCTTCAGTAACTTAGATGCCCTCAATCCCTTGGTCCATATAGAGATTTTATCTTTGGTTTAGCTTTCACAAGCACATTTATAGATTCTTATAGCTTCCATATTACATACAATTAAGCTCTAAAGATATATTAGAGGGTGGCGCTGGCTGGGGGTATACGTGACCCACTGGTCTCTTTCTCTAGTAATCTTAAGCACCAGTAGTCTTGTTAGCTCTCCTGTACGAAGTAAGAGGAGAGCTATTGTTGTCACCCCGGTCGTCCACGTTTGCATAGTACCGTTACTGTACCACTGTGTTAAAGTTTTCCAAATGCTTTTATCTTAGCAGTCATTGGTCACAGAGTAATCATAATTGGAACTTGGGTACCTAGGAGGGTCTTCTGAGATTCCAGAGAATATAAATTTGGTTTCATGTGACCTGATGAGTATATCTAGGTCAGTGGGACCTATATTTCATGGTTCAATGATTTTGCCTTTTAACTCAGACTATTTTATGGAGAAATATCATTATCTTGGTCAATGCATGTGACCTGAATTTCATGGTTCAGTTATTGTGCCATATGTTTTGAATTCTATTTCATGGAAAAGCATGATTCCTGTATTATAAGCTCCATGTGACCAGCTGATTGACTTGTAAATTTATCTAGGTTAGTGTGACCCTATTTTCGTGGTTCATTGATTTTGCCTTATAACTTGGACCAGGGCTCTAGAAATTTTGAAATCCCAATCGGTCCAGAAGGTGACCGATGACGTCATCACTGACTTATTTTTTGCAAGTTTTTTGCTGCATGCTTCGTTTTTCGTTTTGCATGTTTTTTGTTTGATTGTTTGTGCATGTTTCGTTTAGGCATGTTTTGATCATTTCGTGTATATTTATCTGTTGTTCATTATGTAAATAAATAGTTGAAATAAAGAGAAAGTCGTACCACATTTTGCTTTCTATTATCCATGTTATTCCTGAACCAGTACCTGTATTATATTTTGGAAATTCCCCAGGTGTATTTTTAGAATTACTGAATGCAGTAAATTATCGTTGCTACCCAGCTTCATAATGCGTTGTGCTGCTGTTAGCCATTACAACAAGTATTGCCTTTCTAAAATGGAGTAATGTTCGCCCCTGTGCGACGTCGAGGCCCAGCCCATCCGTCTTTGACAGGGTTTTTTTTTTATTTTTTTTTTATTTATGATTCCCAACGTGTTGCATGTATGATACAATCAAAAGCATCAATTATAAAAGATAGAAGAGTAAAAACTTTTTTGTAGCCTCAATGTGAAGATGTAGGCGACGGCCAAGACATCTTTTATATATGTTCAAATAGCTTGTTCTGCTTTTCTTTTAAAGAAGTGGTGCCCTGAACCACCACCTATAAATCGTCTTTTGCATGGTAGATGTGGCGGCTATCACATCTTTTTGTCTATTCAACAAGCTTGCCCTGCTTCTTGGTGTTTTTAAAGACCTGGCGCCCTGAACCGCCACCTCTAGAACGCCACATGCGAAATATAGGCAGAGGATCGAACTCCTCTAGCTTTGGGCCATTGATTGATATGCGCATCAGGTGCTCAAGGTTTTCAATTGTGAGACTGCATCTGAGTCGTGTCTTTATTAGATTTTGTTTAGAGAATCCCCTTTCGCATTCAACAGAGCTGACGGACAAAACCCTGCTGATTGCCAAAAACTTTGTCATGTTAGGATAGTCCCACAACATCTGTTGCGACGAAAGCATGTTGCTTGCTAATGAAGACACAGTCATTTCTTCGCCCTCAATTGATGGCTCCACTGCTAATGCAAACATGTGGTTCTTAAACATGGACCACTCTTTCTTTGTATCATCAGAATTAATCGGGGGTGAGTCACTTCCCCGTTTGTCACCGAAGTGAAGTATAACAGTTTACGAAAACAAACAAACAAATTACGTTTGATTGCCATTAGATCAAACACGATCAAGGCTTCTTTGATATCACAATCACGCACCGCTTAATCACGTTTTGGCTGACTGACTGTCATTAGCCTTAATACCGCGACAGTCTGTGATACCTGGCGAGATCTCGAAAACGTGTTTACTGTCAAACTCAAATTCATCCCCGAGAGAGATAATTGGATTATATTACTGGCACAATAAACAGTTTGACACCTAACCAGGTATAATTTCTCTGTTTTTTCACTTCGATTTTAGCTTATTGGGGTTTTTTTTCGGACCGATTTTTCAGCAAAATTTTTCAGCAAAATCGGTTTTCATTTTCAAAAAACGGTCTGGACCGGTGAAAAATCGGACTTCTAGAGCCCTGACTTGGACAATATTTCCTGTAGAAATGTAATACTTGGAACATAGGTTCCATGTGACCTGATGATTGACCTCAAAATATATCTATGTGAAAGGTGCATGGCTGAAATTTCCTGTCTCTATCCCTGAACATAAGTCCCGACCGGTCGGAGAGTGTGTAGCTGATAGATCCAGTACAATTCCTTGATTATTCGGGGTTTGTACTCCTATGGTCATCAGGGTCTGATGGTATCCAGGTGTCTCCGCAGGCTTTTTATGTGTTTGTATGTCTTGTTACCAGGTGTCTCCGCAGGCTTTTTATGTGTTTGTATGTCTTGTTAAGCGCTACCAATCTGTCGTCAGCCACACACCTCCGCGCTACCAATCTGTCGTCAGCCACACACCTCCGCGCTACCAATCTGTCGTCAGCCACACACCTCCGCGCTACCAATCTGTCGTCAGCCACACACCTCCGCGCTACCAATCTGTCGTCAGCCACACACCTCCAGCTCAAAATATATCTAGGTCATTGTGACCTATATTTCGTGGTTCTGTGATTTTATCTAATATCTTGAAGGCATGAAACAGGCAAATTATGATGTCATGTGACAGCTCTTGTTACACTTGTGGTCAAATCATTTTTATCAGAAGACATTATCCACTGAATTGCAGTGCCATCATACTTTTGTTCTAAAGTGTATCACACCCTTTTTTCAACCTTGTAGACCCATACAGATGCGATTGCAAAAAGTGTCAATCAAGATTAATCTTTCACTTCAGAAACTCTGAATACACTAACTTTATTTAGCCATGCCCATTGCTGACTATCAGCTAATCAGTCTACTTGATAAAACATATTTCTTCAGTTCTCAAGCAGCTTGCCAAACAGTGTAGATCCTGATCAGAAGCCATCAGATCAGGATCTACACTGTTTGCAAAATTGATGTTGTCATTGCAGGATAATGGTACAAAGGGTTGTAGTGATGGAATGTTTACATTAGGTGAACAAGTAATGAACACCCCCCCCCCCCCAACCCCACTTTATACATGTATAGAGAAAAGTGGGGTCAAAGGGGTATTCATTATTTTTCTTATAATTGCTCAAAAACATAGATTTTAGAACCATCTTGTTTAGGCAGTTCTAATCTGTACCTACAATCTATATTTGGACTAGAAATAAGAAAAATATTAAACATTTTTATCTGAAAAATGCTAGCGCTAGAGATACATGTAGAAGAGACACCATTTAAGAAATGTTGCATCTGGGTGTGCAATGGTAATGTTGATGTACCATATATAAAAGAAAGAAACCAACCCTCTACTTTCACTGCCCTTACCATTTCCACACTACTCTAATGACTTTTTCAACTACCATTAAAACCCTAAAAATTTGGATACCTTGAGGGCTTGCTGTAATTCGTCTAAAATTTCTTTCATGATCCAGCAAGGAGTCCAAAAGGTGCAGACAGAATGGCAAACAGTGTAGACCCTGATCTACTCTGGGTCTACTCTGTTTGTCAAAGCCTATCCTTCCCAATACTAAAGATCATTACATTAGTTTAATGTTTTGTGTACACTGTATATGTGGCCAGGATCAAACATTTTCTGATAATTCTGTTTTAATTTCAGATTGATGCCTTGCACACAAACTCCAACATGTCTACGACAGATACCCCCACCAGTACCCCACCCATCAATAGCACATTCGGCTCGGGGACCAATTTTTCTTCGACCGAATATTACGAAACTGAGGAGGAGATAAACAGAGATTTTTGGATTGGTTTAATCCTTGCTGTCAGTTCTAGTGGATTTATTGGAACCAGTTTTATTCTAACAAAACTTGGTCTACTGAATGTCGGCAAGAAATCGGGAGCAAGAGCAGGTATGTAACTTTTAACCTTTAAACTGTCAATTACAACATTTTCAGGCTTGATTTTTGAATGTTTTTAGCTCACCTGAACAGGAGGTCCTCAAGGTGAGCTTTTGTGATCACCATGTGTCCGTTGTACCTCCGTTGTGCTTCGTACGTCATCAAAATTTACCTGACGCAACCTCTAGAGGCCACAGTTTTAATGTAATCTTTTTGAAACTTTACTAGAATGTTTGTGTTGATGATATCTCGGTCATGTTCGAATATGGGTCATGTCGGATCAAAAACTGGATTACTAGGTCAAATTTCGTTAAAACCTTGTGTGCACCCTAGAGACCGCAGGTTTGCTTCAATCTTCATGTAACTTCACATGAATGTTTGACTTGATGATACATGTATCTCAGCCAAGTTCGAATATGCATCATGTCAGATCAAAAACTAGGTCACTAGGTCAAAGTTTGTTAAAACCTTGTGTGCACCCTAGAGGCCACAGTTTTGCTTTAATCTTCATGAAACTTCACCTGAATGTTTTACTTGATGATATCTTGGTCAAGTTTGAATATGGGTCATGTCGGATCAATAACTATGTCACTAGGTCAGATTTCGTTAAAACCTTGTGTGCCCCCTGGAGACCACAGTTTTGCTTCGATGTTCATGAAACAATTTTGCTTCAATCTTCATGAAACTTCACCTGAATGTTTGACTTGATGATATCTTGATCAAATTTGAATATGGGTCATGTCGAATCGAAAACTATGTCACTTGGTAAAAGTTTGTTTAAACCTTGTGCGTACCCTAAAGGCCACAGCTATGCTTCAATCTTCATGAAACTTTACCTAAATGTTTGACTTGATGATATCTTGTTCAAGTTTGAATATGGGTTATGTTGGATTAAAAACTAGGTCAATAGGTCAAATTACGTAAAAAAAATTAATACCCCAGAGACCACAGTTTTGTTTCCATCTTCATCACACTTAACCTGAATGTTTGACTTGATGATGTCTCGCTCAAGTTCGAATATGGGTCATGTGGGATAAAAAAAAACTAGGTCACAAGGTCAAAGTTCATTAAAACATTGTGTGCACCCTAGAGATCACAGATTCGCTTCAATCCTCATGAAACCTCAGAATGTTTGACTTAATGCTATCACAATCAAGTTCAAATATGGGTCATGTCAGATGACAAAATTTTAATGGTCTTGTCCACATATAGCAATGGAAGAGACCACTAGTATACAATGGTTTAATTGGTTGAATACTGTATAGTGAGGAAGATTGTGTTGTATTCAGTTGAAAATGGGTTATGCATGTATAGGAATAGGGCACCAGCTTGGCTTAGGCCCACCTTATGTTGAGAATCATCATACATTATTTAATTTAATTCTTTATAGAATAATAAGATACAGCCCAAGATAAGAGGGGGTATCCAGTATCCATATATTATTTTTATGCCCCGACCGAATAGGTTCGGGGGATATAGCGATCAGCCTGGCGTCCGTCCGTCTGTCCGTCCGTCCGTCCGTAGACGCAACCTTGTGATGGCCATAACTCCTATACCCTTTGAGATTCATTGATGGTTCTTGGCACAATTGTTCACAAGGCCGAGACGGCGTGTCATGCGCAAGAACCAGAACTCTGGATGCCATACTTTTTTAGTTATCTCCCCTTTTAATAAAATAGAATGTCTACTTTGTGATGGCCATAACTCCAATACCCTTTGAGATATATTGCTGGTACCTGGCACAGTTGTTCACAAGGCTGAGACGGCGTGTCATGCACAAGAACCACAACTCTGGTTGCCATGCTTTTGGAGTTATCTCCCCTTCCAATAAAATAGAGTGACAACCTTGTGATGGCCCTAACTCTTATACCCTTTGAGTTTCATTGATGGTTCTTGTCACAATTGTTCACAAGGCTGAGACGGCGTGTCATGCACAAGAACCAGAACTCTGGATGCCATACTTTTTTAGTTATCTCCCCTTTTAATAAAACAGAATGACTACTCTGTGATGGCCATAACTCCAATACCCTTTGAGATATATTGATGGTACCTGGCACAGTTGTTCACAAGGCTGAAACGGTGTGTCATGCACAAGAACCACAACTCTGGTTGCCATGGTTTTGGAGTTATCTCCCCTTCCAATAAAATAGAGTGACAACCTTGTGATGGCCATAACTCCTATACCCTTTAAGATATATTGATGATACCTGGCACAGTTGTTCACAAGGCCGAGACAGTGTGTCATACACAAGAACCACAACTCTGGGTGCCATGGTTTTTTAGTTATCCCCCCTTCCAATAATATAGAATCACTACCTTGTGATGGCCACATCTCCAACACTCTTTGAGATATATTGATGATACTTGGTACAGTTGTACATGAGGTTAAGCAGGTGTGTCATGTGCAAGAACCACAACTCTGGGTGCCTTGGTTTTTTAATTATCTCCCCTGACAATATAACCTTGTGATGGCCATAACTCCAATACCCTTTGAGATATATTGATTGTACTTGGCACAATTGTATACAACATTGAGATGGCGCTTCTTGCCAAAGAACCACTACTCTGGGTGCTATGATATTTGAGTTATCTCCCCTTCCAATATAACAGTATGACAACCTTGTGATCATTGTACCTCCAGTACCCTTTGAGACATATTTGTGGTACTTGATGCAGATGTACCTGAGGTTAAGCAGGTGTGTCATGCTCAAGAATTACAACTCTGGGTGCTCTGGTTTTTTAGTTATCTCCCCTGGCAATATAACCTTGTGATGGCCATAACTCCAACACCCTTTGAGATATATTGAAGGAACTTGGCACAATTGTATACAAGGTACAGAAGGGATGTCATGTGCAAGAACCACAACTGTTGGTGCTGTGGTATTTGAGTTATCTACCCTTTCAATATAACAGTATGATCTGCTTGTGATCACCATATCTCCAATACCCTTTGAGACATATTGATGGTACTTTATACAGAAATACATGAGCTTAAGCAGGCATGTCATCCGCAAGAACAACATTTCTGAGTGCCCTGGTTTTTTAGTTATCTCCCCTGACAGTATAATCTTTCGATGGCCATAACTGCAATACTTTTGTGATATATTGCTGGTTTAATTCTGGTGCACTTTCTATTGGTGAACAATCTTCTGAAGGCCATATTGGCTTTTGGTCGGGGGATTTGCCATCTCTTCCGATGGCTATTTTTCTTATTTCTGCTCAAAAAGGTTTGTTGCGGGTACTCATTAGAAGCACCTACTTGGGTTTCTCACCCCCGTGGGTTTGAGCCTACCGTTACACATGTTGAATGCCAAGTTCTGCAAAAGAAACTCAGAAGATTTTTGTCCAGATATTCCAGGTTTTGCATACCTCTGATTAATAATCAATGGAGTGTGATAGCTCAGTGGTTAGTGCACTTGCCTGTAGTCTGGTGCTAGAGGTCCTGGGTTCGATCCCCAGCAGATATTCCAGGTTTTGCATACCTCTGATTAACAATCAATGGAGCATGATAGTTCAGTGGTTAGTGCACTTGCCTTTGGTGCTAGAGGTCCTGGGTTAGATCCCCGGCAGCGGCGATAAAATTTCGATGTCCAGACACACTCCATTGGCATCATTTGTAGGGATGAATGTCATAAAGCGTACCGTCCTTTGGATTGGGACTTTAACAAGAGGCCCCTGTGACAAGAGAGTCATCCCCTGTGTGGGTTAAAGACCCCTACCGTAATTACATCATGATTACTGTGTAGGCTTTCATCCTGCAAACCTATACCCCTTTGAGTAATGGTCAGATGTGACCGATCGCAATATGAATAGAAAGAAAGAAAATAAAGAAACAATCAGCAGGATATGAGCAGGATTTACGGTAAGTGAAATAATCTTGAAAGGGCTGAAAAATGAATAAAAAAGAGCATGGTACAGAGAAATGCCTTGGAGTTTTATAGACCCATTCACTGAGTAGTAAGCTTAAATTTGGATAAAAAAAAATGCTAGGTGTTCTAAGTACTTTTTAACATGGCGTCATTGAGGCAATTCTAACAAATACTTTTAGCATACATTTCTAGCAAGAAATAATGGGTTGGGGAAGGCTTAACCGTTGTCCTGCTGAATATTTTAATCTGCCACACCCACTACCAATCAGATTACTTGATGCAAATTATTGCAACAATTTCACAATCTGAATGACAAACAATGTATATCCTGATCAGATGGCTTCTGAAGAAGCCATCTGATCTGGATCTACATTGTTTGAAAGATAAGACATATCCGGGCTCAGCAGGACAAGGGTTAGCTAATATAGCTCAGCAAGCCCTTCTGTGAAAGAACAATATCATTCTCTTTCCTTCAACTGTATCCATTTATTTTCTCTGTCTCCCTTTCTCACAGGGAAGAAACACAATTACCGCACATGCTCCTATAAGCGCACACCAAAGCTATTTTTGAGAAATATGCATAAGCACACACCATTCAGTAACCTCCCATTGAAGCTTTCACGGGAAATCTATAAAAAAAACTTACCGTTATTTCTTCAACAGTGAAGCGGGGAACAAGACAGTTCAGCTGCCAAGACAGTTACCCGAATGATTTGTGTGCGCTTAATAGGTCGATTTTTCACCATGATTTGTTGACACAATTTTGAAAAAGCTAAGCGCACTGTGCGGTAATTAGGGCGAATACGGTACATAAAACCCGATACAACAGCAGGTACAGACTCATTTGCTATATGAGTAATATGCCCATTCTGAGCAGATTATTCACATGAAATGGGAAGTCTTATAAACATACAACCCTCTTTTACACTCTTCAACAGGTTTGGATATCATTAAAATACCGTATTCGCCCTAATTACCGCACATGCTCCTATAAGCGCACACCAAAGCTATTTTTGAAAAAAATATATATAAGCGCACACCTTACAGTAACCTCCCATTGAAGCTTTCACAGGAAATCTATAAAAAACTTACCGTTATTTCTTCAACAGTGAAGGCAAAGCAACGGCATTTCTGTCAAATTTATTTGACAGATCTAATACACACTTTAATTCCTCGTTTAAATGTGGTTCCCAAACCTTTTGGTACACATGAAATCCACAGATACCTGACAGGGATCAGCCGAGGGGGCGACTTCTCCGCCCGAAGTTCAAGAACTTCGCCTTACCAGAATAGAAAAGAGAAGTTTACTTCGCCCTGTTTTTTACCGAACATTTCTGACTCCGTCTCCAGGATCAAAGTATTAAATTTTCATCGATAAAGGAACCGGCCCCGATAGCTCAGTTGGTAGAGTGTCCACTTCGGGGAACGGGAGGTCACGGGTTCGATCCTGGGCCGCGACATATCAAAGTCGTTTTTTTTTTTTTTTTTTTTTTTTTTGGTTTGGGTTTTACGGCCCTTTCAAGATTATTTCACTCATATCGAGCCGATCGTTAATCAGAGGTGGGCGAAAACCGGAGTACCCGGAGAAAAACCACCTGACCTTCCGTTGCAGAACTTGGCGTCTCACACGTGGCCCGAGCGAGGCTCGAACCTACGGCGGTGAGAGACCTAATGACTAAGAGTCAGCGCTCTTATCCACTAGGCCACGGAGGCCCGTCAAAGTCGTTTAGAATGGTACTAACTGCTCCTTGCTTGGCACTCAGATTTACGGGGAAAGAGCTAAGACTGGTCGACCCAGTGTCAGGATAATGTGACTGGGTGTGGTATCATGTAATGTGTCTGGGACATGATACTTCAGTGAGGCAGCACTATAAAAGTGAGCATTGAGCTCCCTGTCGCAACCAGACACCGTCGTGATATCACTGAAAAATTGTTGAAAGGGACGTTAAACCCGATTTCACACACACACACACACACACACTCATCGAGAAAGGAAACAAGTTGATTACAAAAACACAAATTGATAATCCGGTAATAATAATCCAGCTGAATGTGTTTATTACCCGTGTCAGAAACAGACCACCTGTAGTGTGGAACGCCTTGAGTAAGAGTTGTCAGATCAGTTGATTATGTAAATAGGTGAATCGGATTAGTCCACATCGGCATCTTTGATCTTATCGCAGGTCACTTGAACCATGTGTCAAAATTGAGTAATTAGATTTTTTCACGCAAAATGTACACCTGCGGTAATGGTCAAATGTGACCAACGCAGTATCAGTTGAAAGAACGGATGATCAGTCTTTGCAGGCTGTTAATTTTGGCAGTATGATTGACGCATGAAAAACGTGCGTCTCGAGTTACATGGTCGCAGAAACCCAAACTCCCACCCGATTGCATAGCGTGACTCATAAGGTAGTCAGAAAAGGAACCCCGAGAGGCATCTTGAATATTCATGCCGCCCAGCGTGTCTATTTCGAAAATGATCGGGAAAACATGTTACGGTGTACGGATGTAACAAGTTGGCTTCTTTCAAAAGAAGCCAATGTGAGGGCTACAGCATAACTGCATTAATCGGCATGTGGGTTTTAAGAAAGTATCAAATGTTTTTTCTGACGAAATTTGCGAAGCGGGAAACAAGACGGTTCAACTGCCAAGACAGCTACTCGAAATGATTTGTGTGCGCTTAATAGGTTGATTTTTCACCATGATGTTTTGACACAATTTTGAAAAAACTAAGCTCACGGTGCGGTAATCAAGGCGAATACGGTACTAAAAATTCAGACACCATGAGGACTTTCTGTAATTCTTCTAAAAATTGGCTGGGTCTGCACTGTTTGCTTAGGCACGTCCATCCCATTACTTCGGATCATTAAGGTATTACACAATAAGAGAGATACCAAAAATGGTCATTTTTTCATATACTTGTACATGTAATCTATTCATTTTGTTCGGATATAACACAGCTGTTTTTTCATCTCCACCTATTGGGGCTTGGAGAAATAGATGGGCTGCATGGTGCTTCCACGCAGAGCTGAAACTGACCACACCGCTTGAAGGTAAACTGCTTAGAAGGACTAAGCATGCCCAGGCAAAATGGTGTCAGTCAGACTGTCCAATGCATAGTTAGGTTGCTGAGGGATAAAATCAACTTATTTGCACAATAACTATATGTCCATACAACCTATGCCTCGCCGAGTCTGTAATAGGCAAGGCATCTATTTTCAAATTTTACAACATTTTGCGTCGGGTGAAAAATAAAGCTCGACGCAAAATGTTGTAATTTATGAAAACCTATATCATGAAAATATTATAATGTTTGGACTTAAAATGGACGTGTAGGCAATGAACACGTCTTTCTTCACTTCGTCTGCCTCCCCGAAGCGAAAATATGCTAGAAAAATAGTCATTTTTGGTTTCATCGGGTGGCAGGGCTTGAGATGAAAGCAACATCCCCAAAATGACCTAAATATTTTGACGGGGACATTAAACATCACTTCAAACAAACACAGCTGTTTAACTACCATAGTTTCTGCTTTGGACGGGTTTTGTGTAGTGTATTTGAAAATGTTGTGCTTTTAGAAAACTTGTCTTTATTTCTTTTTACAGCTGAGGGAGGTCATCAATATCTTAAAGAATGGTTGTGGTGGCTGGGAATGAGTTTAAGTGAGTAAACTTATAAAATATCTGTTTACAGCATATATTCCTTATCCTACATACCTGTCAATGTTAAATAATTGCAGTGACATACACACTTAAATAGCAAACAATGACATACATTAGGTCACATTAAACGATGTACATCAAACAGGTGAGAATGCTCCATCTTTATTCTGTTTTTTTTTTTTTTTTCAAAATTTATTTGGACATTGGCTGAACCTTTTGAAGACAGTGTAGGTCCTGATCAGATATCGCATACTGCGGCGTCTGATCTGTGCCTGCACTGTTTGCCAGTTACTCCTTTAGGGGTTTCAGGCACAAAAAGGGTTAAAACTCAGTAAGTTCTTTACCCATTTTATACCGGAAACCCTAGAAAGGGTACCCTGGCAAACAGTGCAGGCCCAGATCAGATGCCGCAGAAGGTGGCATCTGTTCAGGGCCTACAATGTTTGTGAAAAGTTCAGCCATTTTCCCAATAAAATTTGAAGAAAACCCAACCTGACACCCCTAAATTTGCGAATGGACTCCTGGCATATATAAGGAGGAAGAATGGTACAAAAAGGGTTAATAAACTGATATTAACCCTTGTCCTGCTGAATATTCATATATGCCACACCCACTACCGGTTATCAACCAATCGGATTATTTGATGCAAATTATTGCAACAGATTCACAATCTGAATGGCAAACAATGTAGATCCTGATCAGATGGCTTTGTCAGAAGCCATCTGATCTGGATCTTCATTGTTTGGAAAATAAGGCATATCCGGGCTCAGCAGGACAAGGGTTAAATCACAAGTTAGCAATTTGCCCCTTTTTATCACAAAAGTATAGAAATTGATCTGTCAGCATTGTTTCAGCTTCAAACTTCAGCTGTCTGTCACTTGGAAATCTCAACTGGTGTCTTTGTTTGTTTGATTTGAGGCTTAACGTCCCCGTCAACACTATATAGGTCATTTTGAAGATGTCGCTTCCAATTTTGTGGGACCTTTATCCGACATTGACATGAAATGACATCTCAAGCACTGCCGTCCAATGAAACCAAAAGGGTTTATATGATTAACGGATGGTTCAACTGGCATCACTTTGCCTGGGCCGGTTAAGCCCCTCTAAGTGGTCAACTGGTGTCATATATTCTAATTTCTTGCACACCAGACAAGGAAATCTGTGATTTTACCCTAGGATAGAAATTTATGTTCTGACCCTGCTGTTCGGACCCAAAATCCAATATAATCGTGCTAAGAAATGGAAGGTATGCAAACAAAAGAATCCAATATGGGCGTCAGGGGTGGGTAGAAAAATCCCTCCCTCGGGATCACTGTCAGGCATCACTCGGCAAGCCTCGTGATGCCGGACAGTGTCAGACAGTCCATGCTTATAAACCCTATTGGTTTCATTGGGAGGCAGGGCTTGAGATATCATTTCATCTCAGTGTTGGGTAAAAGTCCCATAAAATTGGAAACAAAGTCTCCAAAATTACCTTTACAGTGTTGACAGGAACATTAAACCTCAAATCAAACAAACAAATCAGCTGTGGTTATGACTTTTTGTACACTGTATATTTTCAGTGATAACTGGTGAGGTGTGTAACTTTGCTGCTTATGCCTTTGCTCCAGCGACATTGGTCACTCCCCTGGGAGCTCTCAGTGTTATAGCTAGGTAGGTACAGGGAAATAAATATTTTTCAGGGGTCATTCTCTCCCTTCTGCTGATTCAAGAAAGGCAGTAGTCAGTTTCACACAAATGACTCTGTCCTGGTGAACTGCTTATGTTTAGCCTGCCCGTCAAAAATGTGGTTAGGTAAACTGACTTGCATGACTGACGTAAATAGTGTTGACTGGGCCATTAAACTCTAAAATGAGTAAAACTATTTATAGGTTAGAATGCTCGCGGACATATGTAGAAGACCTTGATGCTAGAAATCATGCCTGTAGCCCTATGAGTTGGCTGTTCATGCGCATTTGAAGAAGATTTTTTGTTTTACGGCCCTTTCAAGATTGTTTCACTCGTATTGAGCCGATCGTTAATCAGAGGTGGGCAAAAACTATAGTACCTGGAGAAAACCACCTGACCTTCTGTTGCAGAACTTGTGTCGCATGTGACCCAAGCCAGGCTCGAACCCACATGGTTGAGAGACCTAATGATCTAGAGTCAGCCCTCTGACCTGCGCCTTAGTGTTCACTTCTTGGATGATTGATTGGTGTTTTACAGGGTGTCAGAAGCCTACATGGTATAGTGGCTAAGCTATTTGCCTCATAAACCAGGTATCTGTGGTTTGATTTTGGTCTTCTCCAAACTTACGGTCAGTTATGGATGAGTCTTTAAACAGAGATCAAGTCCCATATGACCTTTGTTGTTGGTGGGATGTAATTTTCAAACAGACATACACCAATTTACAGTGTGTCATTTGGCCCACGGTCATCGTGGCTTGGAGAAATAGATTGGGTTGCATGATGCACATGAATATTGGTAAACCACTAAGGTTTTGATTTGTTTGATTTGAGGTTTAACGTCCCTACGCTAACGCTATATAGGTCATTGTGGAGACTTTGCTTCCAATTTTGTAGGACTTTTACCCGACATTGAGATGAAATGACATCTTAAGGAGGGTCGTGCATAATTGACTCTGCCGTAATCAGGTTCGAATTTTTACCTCAAAATGATTTTTGTTTCTATTTAGTTTTCAAAGTGTTTTCTGAGGTTTTTGTAACATTTAATAATAATTGCAATGTGCATTTTGTTATAACTTATTTTGCGACTTCATAGACTACTTTCCGGTCTAGTCCGCATGGCTGGAAGCACAGGAAAATAGAGGGGTAAACAGACTAACCCTGTATTTTTCCAGCTTCTGGTTTGTTTCCTCCGATTGCAGCCCATCAGCTGTCCATGGCAAATCTGAACTCTCTTTAACGCACGATGTTTACTTTATTTTTCCATTGGTGTCAAAAATATAGCCTCGAAGAGTCTGTCAGTTCACATATTCCACGGCCATACTTTGTCAACACAAACAAAACAATGAATCAATAGTGACGTTTACTTTAGTTTGCGTGACGTCATATATATGGAAAGAAAACACTGCCATATTTGATAACTAAAAGTGCAGACTGTAATGCCTGGCAGCGCACAATATTCTTTTAACTGTCAGTCGCAGTCTCAGGTTCAATTACTGTTAAGCCATCTCAGTGAACAAATAGCCTGTGCCAGCACCCATAATTAGGATCTTGCACTCAGCAGGTGTAGGTCTACTGGTAAACTGCTTAGAGGATCTAAGCCTGCCAAGGTAAAGCGGTGCGAGTCGGCCTGTCCATGTTAATAAACTCTATCGGTTCAATTGGCGGCGGGGTTTTAGTTGACATTTCATCTTAAGGTCGGGTAAATGTCCCACAAAATTGGAAGCGACATGTCCAAAATGACCTTTACAATGTTGACCGGGACGTTAAACCTCAAATCAAACAAACAATAATCAAGCATAAGCAAAAGGGTGTACAAGAAAAAATCCCTTTGATCTGTTTCGAATAAAAAGATGATGGTTTAGGTTGTGCCACACGGAGCCTTTGTATGCCCACACATCCACCATCATAACAGAATTTTGTCAATGTACCGGCTCCAGCCAATCGGGCTGCATGATGCTTTCACGCAGAGCTGAAACCGACCGCACGTGAGAACTAGTAAACCGCTTAGAGGGTCTAAACCTGCCCAGGAAAATGGGTCCGAGTCGGACCGTCCATGCATATAAACCCTATTGGTTTCGTTGAGCGGCAGGGCTTGAGATGTCATTTTAGCGTCAACATAATATTGGTCATTTTGGAGAGGTTACTTCCCAATTTGTGGGTCTTTTTACCCAACATTGAGATGAAACCTGACAGCCAGTGAAACCAATCTATATATTTATAAGGACCGTCAGTCTTGCACCACTTTACCTGGGCAGGGCGGTCTACTCGTACTCATGAGTGATTGGGTAAGTATCATGCAGCACAATCTTTTTCTTCAAGGCCAGTTCGGGGCTATCATGCATTGTAGAGACTATATATATGAGAAGTTTTTTGGGCGACGCCTTTGAAGTGGTGTAGCACACTGGAGTGATTCAGCTATGATTACAAAGCCCCCCCCCCCTCGCAGTGAAACAATAAGTGGATGTATAAAGCTGTGCATGGAGAAAAGGCCAGAGAATAATGTAAAAGATTCCAATAAACAGGAAATTGTAAAATTTTAAAATCCAAAGATGAAAGAGTATTGTAGTATTATACTGAAGAGGTTCCCATTCCCCTTAAACCACAAAGACAATTTTCTCATCAAAGCTTCCAAAAGATATCCCTTTTCTAGAACATATCTAACGTATCTATAGCTAATGTTAAGGGAATGTGTGGCGGCTGTAAAAAGTCTCCCTGCCCTTCATCATAGTGTAAATCTTAATATATTTCCTTGTCCTTTTGGATCATTGTATTTCCTTGTCCTTTGGGATCATTGATTCCATTGTAGAATTTTGAAAATATTTGAGGGTCACTGATGAGGCCTTATTGGCTAGACTGGCTCAGATAAAAAAACTTGTACTCTCCATACTTTTCAGTTCTGTGGTGTATTCCTTGCTTTCAAAGGATAGCCCTTTCAGAGAACATATTTAACATCACTACAGCTGGTGTTAAGGGAATGTGTGGCGGCCATAAAAAGTCTCCCTGCCCTTCATCATAGTGTAGTTTATATTTTCTTGTCATTGAGATCATTGATTCCATTGTGGAATTTTGAAAATATTTGAGGGTCACTGACGAGGCCTAATTGGCCGAAACTAGCTAGTCTGGCCAAGAAAACATGTGCACTCCATACTTCTTACTGCTGTGGTGGATTCCTTGCCTCAAAAGAATAACTCTTTTCTGGACTCCTCTATATTTCAGTGCTGTGTTAGCCTCGTACTTTCTAAAAGAGCGTCTCAATCTACTAGGAAAGATAGGCTGTGCGTGTTGTATACTTGGCTCTACGGTGATGGTGATACATTCCCCGAGAGAATCAGACATACACACCATGGAGGAACTCAGGCACAAAATGGCAGAACCAGGTAATTGTATAACTATGAACACATTGGTAACCAGCAGAATTTCATTTTAAACCTTATCCTGCTGAATAATTTAATTAGCCACACACATTTCTGACTATCAGCCAATGAGATTTCATGATATAATGTTTTCATTTGAAGTAAAAAACTGAAAGACAATGTAGAGCCTGCTCAGTTGGCTGTATCTACACTGTTTGCATAGGTAGCAGTTGTCGTGAACAACAGGATAAGGGTTAAGACGTGCGTACAGCAAAGAGGGATACAAGTATAAGCTTTTTCAAAAAGTTTGATTCTATGCTCAGCATACACTAATTTGTGTAGTACCTGGACTGGAAAGTAAATTGACAAAACTTATCACATTATGTTGTAACAATGTGTCAGTTAATATGTAAGTGTATAACAGTCACAGATTTCAAATAAGGATTTCCAAATGTTCTCTCCAATGTGATAAAAAAACCCACAAAAACTTACCAATCTTTCACTACCAATTACAACTACTTGCACTACATCCCTATATTTACAGTTTCTTTCATTTCGAATTCTAGGTTAACCTTTCATTTCGCATTCTAGGTTAAGCTTATGAAAAAATCCTTCCAGCTTGCTGTGTAACAAAAAACATAAAAAACAAAAAAAAACAAAAAAAAAAAATAGATGTGCTGTATTATGAGTGCAAAGTCAACAGATATCTTTATTTTGCAAGCGTGAGAGCACTCATGTATGCACATTTGATCATGTATGCAAATGTGATAAATTTAAGGCAGTGTTCGGGTAATTAGCGGGTTTTAATAATAATGACAAATAACTATGATGACCAGGAAATCAATCAACCAGTTGTTAACATTTCTTAAATGCTTCCGGAGCAAAAGTCATCATTAGATAGTCTATGCCTATGGGCATTCACAATGAGTTCTCCTTTCCAAGGAGATTCCTTTTTGGCTCCATTTTATGTAAAGATCAAAATGTATATTTGATCCGAAATGCTCGGAAAGGACATCACTTCAAATTTCAATGTTCATTAGACTGTGGTGTTAATATTCCACTCAATAACTGTCTTACTGCAACCAATTTCAAAAGCTGAAGACCAAACTTAACACTTAAGACGTCGAGAAAAAACTACATCTGAAAATGTCTGCTTATGTTGTCTGCTGATTTTTTGGCAAAATTTAAAAAAGATAATAATTTTGCATACAGGCAAACAGTGTGGGCCCAGATCAGACTGCTCCTACAGAAGCAGTATGATCTGGGTCGACACTGTTTGCAAAAAATTACTGTTAAGGTAACCGCCAGACGGCAAAGCAGACGACAATTGTCGTGATTCACATTTTATGGATTAAGATAATGTGATTTCACAGACTGAAAAGTATAGAAAAAAGTGTCAATTACAGTATGACAAGTGTATATTTTGGCATCCAAACAGATATGTTGCAGTTTCAGTCATTACAATGTGCCCAATCTTAACCCTTTTTGTACCAAATGGAATCTTCCTCCTTATATATAGCAGGAGTCCATTTCAAAATTTAGGGGTGTCAGGGTGCCTTCTCTTCAAAATATATTTGGAAATTGGCTGAATGTTTCGCAAACAGTGTAGGCCCTAACCAGACGCCGCATTCTGCTGCGTCTGATCTGGGCCTGCAATGTTTGCCAAGGTACCCCTTTAGGGGTTTCTGGTACTGAATGGATTAATGTCTAGTTGTCTAATGTCTAGTTGTCAATCATCAAAACTGCATCTATGACGAATTCACACTACCAACAAATTGTTGAGTGTTTGATGTGTCTTTTATAGATTTTTTCAGTGCATTTACCTCTGAAATTACATCGGACTATATTGCTCTGATCGGCTATATTTGACTGAAAGTCTAATGGATATTGAAATGCATAGTATCTGAGGGGCTTTCCTCTGTTTACTATAGGTTTTCTTCCCCTGGAAATATGGAGTTATCATGTCCCTGACTGACTTGAGCTGTGCATCCTAAAAGTCCCCTTTTGCTGATTCAAGAAAAGCAGATTCCCATAAATTAATTTGTGCTGAACTTGCTGACCTGGTCCAATTGCAAGTAAAGAGGTCGCTGTGTGGTTTCCCATATAAAAAGAGTTACTTAAAAATCCGAATCATTCGGACACCTTGAGAACTTGCCATAATTCTCTGAAATTTTAAAAAATTTGTTTCATGATCCAGCAAAGAGTGCAAAAAATGCAGATGGAACGGCCAACAGTGTAGTCCCAAAAGTTGTCTCCCTTTGAAAAATGGCAGAAAAATGTACCAGGCGTTCCCATTCCCCTTAATAGCGTGTGTTGGGTCATTTATTCTAAGCATATTAACACCTCAACTCATTTCAATACTTATCCCTGTACTGCCCAATGTTTTGTATAAAAATATATATATGGTTGAGCTGCAAACAGTGTAGACCTGAAGAGACAACACATAATGTGGCATCTCGTCTGGGCCTAGAAAGTTTGCTCAGGCCTGTCTGCCAGACACAACAATTGTCATCTGCTTTGTTGTATGCTAGTTTCTTAATAAGACATTGTTGCAAACAGTATGGACCCAGATTAGACTGCTCCTCTAGGAGCAGTCTGATCTGGGTTCGCACTGTTTGTCCATATGATAAAATATGTTTGAAATGTTGCAAAAATTAGCAGCAGAGGACAAAACCAGATGACATTTTCAGATGTAGTTTTTCTTTGCATCTAGAGGGTAAACAACACTATGACAGGCTCTGATTATTAACCCTTAAGATCCCAAGAAAATTTACATCTACAAATGTTGTCTGTTTCTGTCGTCTGCCGCATCTTCTTTCAGACGTTTTAGAATTATTTTTGCACACAGGCAAATACTGTGGCCCTTGATCAGACTGGAGCAGTCTAATCTAGGTCCACAAACAGAGGCAAACAGTGTGGAGCAGTCTGATCTAGGTCCACACTGTTTGCAAAAATAACTTTTGAAGTAACCAGCAGGGGACAAAGTAGATGACAAATGTTGTGATTGGCATCTAAATGGTCAATGCAGTTTTAACTCTTAAGATGCTGAGAAAAATTGCGTCTGAAAGTGTTGTCTGTTTATGTCATCTGCTACTTCTGGCAAACTTTTTAAAAATATTTTTGCATACAGGAAACAGTTTGGACCCAGATCAGACTGCTCCTAAAGGAGCAGTCTGATCTGAGTCCACACTGTTTGCAAAAATGACTTCTTAAAGTAATAGCAGACGTCAAAGCAGACGACAATTGCTGTGACTTAAAAAAAAGCTGTTGAGTTCATGTCCATTTACCACGCTGTTCTTGTCTTTATATTCCAGGGATTATTACGCTTTGTTGTATTATGGTTGTGATAGCTGCTATTTTTATCATCTTTTTGGCACCGAGGTACGGACAGAAAAACGTTGTGATATATGTCGTGATATGTTCTACGCTGGGTTCTCTCACTGTGATGGGTTGTAAAGGTGTGGGCGTTGCCTTAAAAGCAACTTTCCATGGCAACAATCAGTTTACACATTTTATGACGTACATTATGCTTGGTTTTGTGGCTAGCTGTATATTATTTCAAGTAAATTATTTAAATAAAGCTCTTGATACGTTCAATACTGCAATTGTGACTCCGACATACTATGTTCTCTTCACTTCCTGTGTCATATTGGTGTCGCTTGTTCTATTTAAAGAATTCTTTAATATGACGCTGACAGATATAATTGGAGATTTATGTGGCTTTCTGACGATAGTTTTAGGAATATTTATGTTGAATTGGTTTAAAGATATGGATATTACGTTTAAAAACCTACCAAAATCACAAAAGAAAACAGCACCAGATGTATTTTACAACAGCAAAGACGGGAAGCATTTCATTTCCATCGACCATGACAACGACAGTTTGTTAGAAAGCAACGAAAATTCGAGTCTGGATGATGTACATTTGCTGGAAGATTACGACAATCCAAGATACATGAATGTACGCAATTACACAGACAGAGTGGAAGAAAAGAAATCTATTCCAAATGGCATTGTGCATGCAGAGGACGAGAGCACACATTTGTGATTTAAAATCAGATTTAAAACCCATACTTTTGATTATCCACCCATATTTGTTAAAAAAAATGAGAATACACTCTTAAGGGTAATGGGAACACCTGGCAGATTTTTCTGCCATTTTTCAAAGGGAGACAACTTTTGGGACTTTCCTGTTCTCCTTTTATAAGCCCTGTTCTGCTGAAAAAGGGTCTACTCCTAAAGGAATGAATTTGCTTCTCAGGAGCAAATTCTTTCCTTTAAGAGTTGACCCCTATTGACATCATCAGCATGGGAGCAAAAAATACTTTTGCAGGAGTTGCATCCTCTGTAATTTAATACAATGAACTATTTTCAAGCTTGTTTTACTGAAATGCACAGGTTAGATTGGCTAGGCCTAGGTAGCTCAGTCGGATACGCTTCTGACTGGTGATCAGGAGGACGTGGTTTCGATACCTGCCTGGGTCGGCAACATTCTGTTGTGGAGTTTGATCATGAAATATTTTCTATGGCCATTCTCTCCCTTCTGCTGATTCAAGAAGGGCATTTGTCAATTTCTGGCGAAAGAATGTGTGCTGTACTGGTTAACCGCTTACATATAAGCCTGCCCAGGAAAAGTGTGGATAGGTAAATTGACCAGCTCAAAAATAACCTAAAATAGTGTTGACTGGACCGTTAAACTCCAATACAAACAAACAAGAAGGGATAGATCGTTTTGATATATATTGGAGTAGATTTTACTGTGCAGAAATTTTTTTATTTATTTTTTTTCACAAAACAGTACAAGTGCATTAAGGAGAATGGGAACACCTTCAGGGGAAGCAACTCCTGCAAAAATATTTTTGTCTCCCATGTCAATAGGGATCAACTCTTAAAGGAAAGAAGTTGCTCCTGAGGAGCAAATTCTTTCCTTTAAGAGTAGACCCCTTTTTCAGTGGGATAAGGCTTATAGAAAAGCGAACAGGAAGTCCCGAAAGTTGTCTCCCTTTGAAAAATGGCAGAAAAATCTGCTAGGCGTTCCCATTCCCCTTAAATGCATGATTTAACAGGTCCATTTCTAGGTGAATGATGCTTCTTATTGGTGTAGTCAGCATTTTTTTGTTTACAAAGAAAGATGAACATGTATTTTATTTAAGAAATAGATCAGCTCTGACTGTGATTTGTTGAGTAATAAATCACAGTTTGGAGGTCCGTTTTAAAGTAGACAAATCACGATCACGTAGCGCACATGATTTGTCTACTTACAACTGACAGACAAACTGTGATTTATACTAAACAAATCACAGACTAGAGCTGATGTATTTCGATTCTAACAGGCTGAAAATTGGAAATAATGCTGTTGTTTACTTCAAAATCTCACAACTTTTCGCCATTATTAGAAGAAATCCCGATAAAATTATCGCCTGAAACACATGCATTTATATCCTTTTCTAATGTTTTCCATGCAAGAATATAACATTTACACCGTCTAACGTCAAGGAAATCGACTATTGACGTCATTAATTGGCAGTTTTTAATGACGTAAATAGTCATGCTCTTCCTTGCCGTGATTTGTTGTAGAATAAAACACAGCTATTTTCCATTGCCTATATAGGCGTGCTGTGTTAGAATTACAGGTACATGCTTCATAGATATTATACTTTGCTTTACAGATATTAAAAGCCTGGCCAGATATTAAAAGCCTGAAAAAATGGGGCTAGACTCATTATCCTGCTGAACAAATTAATTTAGTCACATCCATTGCTGACTATCATCCATTCAAATTACTTGATACAATGTGTATGCATTAAATTCACAACTTCATGACAGTGTAGATCCTGATCATTCAGAAGCTATCTGATCTGGATCTACACTGTTTGCAAAGGAAGGGTTTGTCGTATCCAGCAGGATAAAGATTAGGAGAAGAAACAAGGATAATTTAGGGATAATTTTTAGCTTGGCTGTTTTCGAAGAAAACGACGAGGTATTGTCATAGCTCTGGCGTCGTCTGCATCGTTGTCTGTTTCGTCGTGCAAAAACTTGGACATTTTTTAATATCTCTGTCATTACTGAACATATTTACTTGAAACTCAGACTAGTTGTTCATTATGAAAAGGGGAACTCATATCAATAGTTGAGGTAACCCAGTAAAATATTTTTGGCACAGTTATGCCCCTTTTTCGACTTAGAATTTTGCAGCTGAGTGTTGGCACCCACATGTGGTGCTCTTGTTCTTATTTCTTGTTGGAAACATTTGTTTGTTTGTAACGCCCCAGTTAGCACGGTATAGGTCATTTTTGAGACGTTGCTTCCAATTTTGTGGGACTTTTACCCGACATTGAGATGAAATGACATCTCAAGCCCTGTCGCCCAATGAAAGCAATAGAGTTTATAAGCATGGGCGGTCCGACTCGCACCGCTTTGCCTGGGCAGGCTTAGATCCTCTAAGTGGTTTACCAGTACTCGTGTGTGGCCGGTTTCAGCTCTGTGTGGAAGCATCATGCAGCAAATCTATTTCTTCAAGCCCAGATGGGCTGGGGCTGTGTTGGAAACATGTATGTTTGTTGTGGGTACCTGTGAAGTTCCACTCTACCCTTATATCCTAGCTGGATTGCCCCGCCCATCGGGGCTAAGAGAAAAAGATTGGGTGCATTGTACTTCCATGCAGAGCTAAAACCAACTGCGCATGAGCACTGGTAAAGCACTTAGAGGATCTAAGCCTGCCCAGGCAAAGCGGTGTGAATCGAACTGGCCATGCATGTAAACCTTTTTGGTTTCATTGAGTGACAGGGCTTGAGATGTCATTTCGTCTCAATGTCGGGTAAAAGTCCCACAAAATTGGAAGCAGCGTCTCGAAAATGACCTATACAGTGTTGATAGGGACGTTAAACCTCAAATCAAACAAAAAAAAAAAAAAATATTCCTAATATATAGGGGAACCAGCAATAAACATGTAGTTCTATAAATAGAATCTATTTGTACTTAACTATTCAAGTGCTAAACAATATTAGGATACGGCATTTTCAAAGTACATTTTTCATTCTTTTTTTTTTTTTCAGCAAAAATAAGGCTTGACATTACATGTGAATTGTCTGCTGGGCAGACAATTCACAAGTATTGTCAAGCCTTATTTTTGCTGAAAACTAACAAAAAATCAAATTATTGTCATCTGCTCTAGAATTTTCTGCAGTGCTTGAAGTGTGAAAGCTTGTGCCTAAAACAACCTGTATAAGGCCTTGAGTACTGAAAACTGACATTTTAATCATTTGGACAAAATCCAATATAATTATATTACTACAAAAGAAAAGCAAAACAGACATAACACAGAGAAGTACTGAATACAAATATTCAACTCTTTTGAATACAAATATTGAATAATGTAAACTAAAAATGCCAAGATAGCATAGCTTTCCAAATTTTTTCTATATTTTTGGAGAAAATCAAGCTTGACATTTCATGTGAATTACCTTTCATGCGAATCGTCAACTTGGCAGATGATTCATATATGTGAGGCTTGAGATGTCAAGCCAATTATTCTCCAAAAATTAAGGAGGAAAAAAAAAAACCTGTCATCTGCTGTTCAGTTGCACATGGCACTTCATGTATGAATTTGATTCCCATCAACACTATTGTCGTTGCTTCCAATTTTGTGGGACTTTTACCCGAAATTCAGATGAAATGATATCTCAAGCCCTGTCGCCCAATGAAACCAATAGGGTTTTTATGCATGGACGGTATGACTCTCACCACTATGCCTGCACAGGCTTAGACCTTCTAAGAAGTTTACCAGTTCTCACATGCTCTGTATATAAACCCTATTGGTTTCATTTGGTGGCAGGGATTGAGATGTCAACTCATCTCAATGTTGGATAAAAGTCCAACAAAATTGGAGGCAACGTCTCCCAAATGCCATAAATAATGTTGACAGGGATGTAAAACCTCAAATCAAACAAACAAAATCATGTGCTCTGCATTGAAGCACCATGCAGCCCTCGGCCCCCACCAATTGGGGCTTGAAGAAATTGATGGGCTGCATGATGCTTCCACGCAGAGCTAAGTTCGACCGCACACGAGTACTGGTAAACCGCTTAGAAGATCTAAGCCTGCCCAGGCAAAGCGGTGCGAGTTGGACCCTCCATGCTTTTAAACCCTATTGGGTTCAATGTGTGACAGGTCTTGAGATGTTATTTCATCTCAATGTCAGGTAAAAGTCCCACAAAATTGGAAGCAACGTCTCCAAAGTGACCTTTACAGTGTTGATTAGGGATGTTAAACCTCAAACCAAACAAAGAAACATGCATGGGCGGTATGACTTGCACCACTTTTCCTGGGCAGTCTCAGACCTTCTAAGCTGTTTATCAGTACTTGTGTGCACACCGTTTCAGCTCTGCGGGGAACACCATGCAGCCCTATCTATTTCTCCAAGCCCTGCTGGGTGGGGGCCCACACTTCAAGTGTTAACCTTAATGTATGTACTTAAAAAGTGCCAAGCACAAACAAGCAGACCAGCTTTTTTCTTTAGTTACAGGGGAAATAAGGCTTGATATAGCATGTGAATCATCTGTTAGTGTTCTATCAAAAACTTTTTTAATTACAAATGACTCTTTAAGTGAGGCATCATTGTATGGACTTTGTATTTAAAAACGAAGTTGAATACCAGTTTCAACGAAGCATATTTTGACTCAGGTATTCTTCTTAGACCTTATTTTTTTACTGAGCTGGAACATGCACTACCTTTTGCAAACAGTATAGCTACAGTTCAGATGGCTTCTAATGAAGCCATCTGATCTGTATCTACACTGTTTAACATTCAGTTTGTGAAGTTGTAGATATAAATAACATCAAGTAGTCTGATTAGTTGAAAGTCAGAGATGGATGTGGCTAAATTAATTTATTCAGCAGGACAAGAGCTAGGACTAGATTATTTTGGTAAAATATGAACCCTTTCAAGAGAAATCATGTTTTTTTTTCCCCATTTGCAAACAGCAAAGGTGCATATCAGCCTGCATGTATGCACTGTCTCTTACACATCTTTCTGTTTGTTGCTTGGCAACCACACCTCTAGTTTCTATATCTAAGATTTCAAGACTCTAACTAGTCTGTTCAGCTGTGCTGGCTGGTTTGTGTCTTACCTGGTCGCGAACCCCGAAGACAGATTTTCTTGTGATGGGCTTTATAATTATAGTCGAACTTCAACCTTTGGGACCACGAAAATCTGTTCAAGACAGAGATAGTTTAAAGAGCCACTGAGGGTTACTGCCAGCAGGCATGACAGGGTTGAATGTGGGACATCTTTAGGGTGTTCTGTAATAAAAATATATGCTGTGTGTACTCATTAGAATCGCCTCTTCGAGGCGATTCTAATGAGTATACACAGCATACATTTGTATTTGTTTGTTTGATTTGAGGTTTTACGTCCCCGTCAACACTGTAAAGGTCATTTTGGAGACGTTGCTTCCAATTTTGTGGGACTTTTACCCGACTTTGAGATGAAATGACATCTCAAGCCCTGTCGCCCAATGAAACCAATAGGATGAGCAATGACGGTCCGCCTCGCACCGCGGTTCCTGGACAGGCTTAGATCCTCTAAGCGGTTTACCAGTACTAGTGTGGGGGCCGGATTCAGCTCTGCGTGGAAGCATCATGCAGCCAATATATTTCTTCAAGCCCCTATGGGCGGGGGCTGAACATACATTTGTAAGATAAAAAAACCCATCTCCTTGATTATCCCTCACTATTATGTAGAAGAATTCCCTAGGGACACAGGAATGGGTTCGACACAGCCGTGGCAAACTAGACATCGGTGTTCGAGCCATTGATTTTCTACTGTATATGGTTTCATTTTGTTGATATTTGCTTGTTATATACAGTAAAATTTCTATATTAAGACCACCTTTGGGACTGTTCAAAAGTGGTCTTTAAGACCACTTTTGAACAGTCCCAAAGGTAGTCCATGACCAGTGGACACTATATGCAGAAAACACAAAGAAAGACTGCAACTTACTAAATAAGCTTTTTAAAGCAGAATTAGTCTTAATTTTAGGTGGTCTTAATAGCGGAATTTCACTGTATCTTTTCTGAAAGCTAATTAGTCACAAATATTGTTATTATATGCATTTTTTTTTTCTTAAAGTTAATATATATATATATATAATTACTTAAAGTAGGCCTAAACATAAAGCTGACATCAGTGGCTCAGTGTGATGCACTGCCACCTAGTGGTCAGGAGGTCTCAAGTTTTATAATGGAAGTTGTCAGTGTATTTTCAGCTCACCAGAGCCAAAGGCTCTTGGGGAGCTTATAGGATGGGCAGTTGTCCGTCGTCGTATGTCATCTGCATCAACACTTTTAAACGACATCTCCTCTGAAGCCACTGGGCCGATAGGGCCCAAATTTCAGCTGAAACCGACCGCACACTAGTCAAGGTAAACCACTAGAGAATTTAAGCCTGCCCAGGTAAAGTGGTGCTTGTCGGACCGTCCATGCTTATAAACCCTATTGGTTTCATTGGTAAACAGGGCTTGAGATGTCATTTCATCTCAATGTGGGGTTAAAGTCCCACAAAACTGGAAGCAGAGTCTCCAAAATGACCTATACAGTAATGATGGGGACGTTTAACCTCAAATCCAACAAATAGAAGATCAAAATGAGATCCGTAAGCCGTCCCCATCATTCCCTCAGTGGCTCAAACTACTATCTTGAATACATTTTCGTAGTTCCAACTATGTTTGGGTCATTGCAGTTGGACTATATACATGTACAAACATGGTTCTGTGGTACATATAGAGGATATATTTGAATTTTTCAGTATAAGATCGATTTTTATTTCACCGAATGAACACCGAAAGAAGTATTTTCACGAGTGGCTAAAAAGCCACTCGGGGGAAAATACTTCTTTTGGTATTCATGAGTGAAATAAAAATTTATCTTAGACTGAACAAAAATCAAATTTTCTGTTTCTCTCATGCTTTAAATTGTAATTTGTAACACAATTTCAAAGCATCAGGCATCACAGAGAACAAACTTTTTCTAGTGCGATTTCGCGTCGATTTAGAGGTGTTCAGCGTGTTATCTGGGTTAAATATTGTGTAAACTTGGAAAACAGCTTGGAATGTATCTTTATCAAATGGTTGATTTGAAATTTGCATTTGAATAACGTCCGCAGTTGCTAAGCACGCTGGCGGCGTGTGCATTACTTACATTGTATAGTTGCAAAAAGTGACATCATCATGGTCAGAATGACATGAAAACGTGCGTGACATAATTTTTTGTCACATATTCATAATGTTTAGCTAATTGATTTTCACAAACAGAGAGTATATGTTATTTTTAACGATACATCGAATTCAGGAACAGTGAAAAAAGAATTGTATTTCACTCTTTGAAGCAGTGTAGATATCAGTTTAGATTTCTCTGAGAAATCTCTGTCATTCATTGAAAAGCAGGTAAGAAATCATGTTGCCCCCTTTAATTAATTTTGTTGAAAGTGTTTATACCATACAGTTTAACTTAGATGGCTCAGACACTGATGGCTCATTTACCACCGCTGTTTTGAACTTGAGAATCTCGAGTCCGAGGAAAACCCTCCCGTAACTACATATTGATATGTTGAGATAATTTTCTTATTTCATCTTCAACATATATGTTGTGTGTGCTCGTTTGAATCGTCTTGATGGATTGATTCTAATGAGTACCTACTACATACCTTTATTGCGGTGAAAAACTGCATCTGAAAATGTCGTTTGCTGAATCTTCTTGCAAACTTTTTAAAAAATATTTTTGCATACAGGTAAACAGTGTGGACCCAGATCAGACTGCTCCTAGAGGAGCAGTCTGATCTGGGTCCAAACTGTTTGCAAAAATGAGTTTTGAAGTAGCCGACAGATGACAAAGCAGATTTCAGCTTATGTCGTCTGCTGAAGCTTCTTGCAAACTTTTTAAAAATATTTTTGCATACGGGCAAACAGTGTGGACCCAGGTCAGACTGCTGCTAAAGGAGCGGTCTGGGTTTGCAAAAATGAGTTTTGAAGTAACTGGCAGACGACAATTGTCGTGCTTGGCATCTTATGGTTTAAAGAAAATTGAAAAGATATCCTATAAAGCCTCCCAGACTGGTGGTATGAATATAACCCTCAGTGCTAGAACTATCAGTATCGAACAAATTTTCACAGTCCAAAAGGGGTTTGAGCTATCGAAGTTTGACTCTACATGTAAAATTAAAGCTAGATATATGTACAGTAAAACCTGTCTTAGTGGCCACCTCTATTTAGCAAGCAACCTGTCTTAAGCAAGCAGGCATTTAGATCCCAAAAGAGGCAAAACTGTTAAATTTCACCTATATCAAGCAAGCACCTGTCTTAAGCAAGCACATTTTGGTTGTCCCTTAGGTGCTTGCTTAACACAGGTTGGACTGTATATGAAAACATTATGTACACAAGTTATTTATTTATTTTTGGATAAACGGTGTCTCAAGATTTTGTAAATATGAAAATCTTCTGATATAAGTATAAGATTTAGTGGTTAAAAAAATTAGTTTTTTTTTGTGTGTAATTTATAATGGATTGAATATTAATGTTTCAACATTGATTTAGTTGGATGAACGAATTAACCCATAAAATGCCAATCAAGACGAATGTCGTCTGCTTGTCGTCTGCCGGTTACTTTAACAGTCACTTTTGCAAACAGTGTGGACCCAGATCAGACTGCTCTTCTTGGAGCAGTCTGATGTGGGGCCACACTGTTTGCCTGAATGAAAAAATTTTTCTAAAAAGTTTGCAAGAAGGTTCAGCAGACGACATAAGCAGACAACATTTTCAGATGTAGTTTTTCTTGGCATTTGTTGTGCATTGAAATATGCATAATATTATGTAGGTTGTGCTAAGTGTAAAAGAGGCTTTGAGCATGTACAACCAACAAAGATGGATCTCTGCAGTCTGATCGTGTCATCACAGTGCTCTGTATGATGACTTGTTAGATGACCATCAACAAAAAGGTTCCCTGTCCCTTATCTTGCTGAACACAACAACCCCCTACCTTTACAAACAGTGTAGATCCTGATCAGATGGCTTCTGAAGAAGCCATCTGATCAGGATCTACACTGTTTGTCATGCAGTTTTTGAATTGAATGAGTATAGTACAGTATACATGTATCAAGTAATTTGATTGGTTTATAGTCCGAGTAAGTAATGGGTGTGGCTTAATTAATTTATTCAGCAGGATAAGCTATTTCAGAAGCAATCAGATCAAGATCAACACTAGCTCAGTTAGGTGCGTGTCTGACTGGTGATCAGGAGGATGCCAGATCAATACCTGCCATGGTCGGCAAAATTGTTTCTTTGGGATTGATCATGAAATCGCTTCTAGTGTCATTCTCTTCCTTCCACTGATTCAAGAAGGGCAGTTGTCAGTTTCTGATGAAAGAATGTGCACTATACTGATTAAACGTGTACGTATAAGCCTGCCCAGGAAATGTGGATAGATAAAATGATCAGCTTGATAGGACCTAAATAGTGTTGACTGGGCCCTTTAAACTCCAAACAGACAAATAAGATCTGTACTGTCTGTCATTGAACAAATTCATTATATTAAGTAATTTGATTGGGTGAGAGTCAGAAATAGGTGTGGAAAAATTAATTTATTCAGCAGGATAAGGGTAAATGGGGTCAGGGAAAGTTGTATTCTGTCTAAGTATGCGTATAAGCTGATTATAGACTTTGTTGACAGTATGTGCTCGAAGACCAGTTTCTGCTTTTCGTGGCCCATGTTACCCCTTTAAGTGCTAATCAGATAGCAACACAGATGACATGTTAAATTTTATTATTTTTCAGAGAAAACCAGGCTCAGAAAATAAGAAAAAAAAGTTTAAGGGGAATGGGAACACCCAGCACATTTTTCCGCCATTTTTAGCTCACCTGTCACGTAGTGACAAGGTGAGCTTTTGTGATCACATTTTGTCCGTCGTCCGTGCGTGCGTCCGTGCGTGCGTGCGTAAACAATTTCTTGTCCGCACGATAGCATCTTCATTTATGATTTGATTTTAACCAGACTTGCACACAACTTGTACCACCAAGAGATCTAGGTTCCTTTCTTGAACCAGCCATATCCCATCAGGTGTTAAGGAGTTACGGCCCCTGAAAGGGCAAAAAATGCCTATTTTGGTCTTGTCCGCATGATAGCATCTTCATTTTTGATTTGATTTTAACCAGACTTGCACACAACTTGTACCACCATGAGATCTGGGTTCCTTTCTTGAACCAGCCATATCCCATCATGTGTTACGGAGTTAAGGCCCCTGAAAAGGGCAAAAATTGCCTAATTTGGTCTTGTCTGCATGATAGATGTTTCATTTATGATTTGATTTTAACTAAACTTGCACACAACTTGTTCCACCACAAAATCTCGGTCAAGTTCAAATATGGGTCATGTTGGGTCAAAAAGTAGGTCAGTAGGTCAAATCAGAAAAGAACCTTGTGAAGACACGAGAGGCCACAGTTTTGGTCCGATCATCATCAAACTTGCCCAGAATGATCATCTTGACAATATCTCAGTCAAGTTCGAATATGGGTGTTGTCGGGTCAAAAAATAGGTCAGTAGGTCAAATCATAGAAAAACCGTCTGAACACACTAGAGGCCACAATTTATGTCCAATCATCATCAAACTTGCTCAGAATGATCATCTTAATAATATCTTGGTCACATTCGAATATGAGTCATGCCGGGTCAAAAAGTAGGTCAGTAGGTCAAATCATAGAAAAACCTTGTGAAGACACGAGAGGCCACAGTTTTGGTCCGATCATCATCAAACTTGCCCAGAATGATCATCTTGACAATATCTCAGTCAAGGGTATTGTGGGGTTAAAAAGTAGGTCAGTAGGTCAAATCATAGAAAAACCTTCTGAACACACTAGAGGCCACAATTTATGTCCAATCATCATCAAACTTGCTCAGAATGATCATCTTGGTCACATTCGAATGTGAGTCATGCCGGGTCAAAAAGTAGGTCAGTAGGTCAAATCATAGAAAAACCTTGTGAATACACTAGAGGCCGCAGTTTTGGTCCAATCATTATCAAACCTGCCCAGAATGATCATCTTGACAATATCTCGGTCACGTTTGAATACGGGTCATGTCGGATCAAAAAGTAGGTCAGTAGGTCAAATCATAGAAAAACCTTCTGAACACACTAGAGGCCACAGTTTTGGTCCGATCATCATCAGACTTGCCCAGAATGATCATTTTGACAATATCTCGGTCAAGTTCGAATACGGGTTATGTCGAGTAACAAAGTAGGTCAGTAGGTCAAATCATAGAAAAACCTTGTGAATACACTAGAGACCACAGTTTTTGTCTGATCATCATGAAACTTGCTCAAAATGATTATCTTGACAATTTCTCGGGCAAGTTCGAATATGGGTCTTGTAGGGTCAAAAAGTAGGTCAGTAGGTCAAATCAGAGAAAAACCTTGTGAACACACTAGAGGCCACAGTTTTGGTCCGATCATCATCAAACTTGCTCAGAATGATAGTCTTAACAATTTAACAATATCCGGGTCAAGTTTGAATACGGGTCATGTCGGGTCAAAAAGTAGGTCAGTAGGTCAAATCATAGAAAAAGCATGTGAACACACTAGAGGCTCGAGTTTTGGTCCGATCATCATCAAACATGCCCAGAATGATCATCTTGACAATATCTCAGTCAAGTTTAAATATGGGTCAGGTTGGGTCAAAAAGTAGGTCAGTAGGTCAAATCATAGAAAAACTCTCTGAACACACATGCGGCTACAGTTTTGGTCCGATCATCATCAAACTTGCTCAAAATGATCATTTGACAATATCTCGGTTAATTTCGAATATGGGTCATGTCTGGTCAATATGTAGGTCAGTAGGTCAGATTGTTGAAAAACATTGTGAACACACTAGAGGCCCAAGTTTTGGTCCGATCATCATCAAACTTGCTCAGAATGATCATCTGGACAATATCTGTGTCATGTTTGAATATGGGACATGTCGGGTCAAAAAGTAGGTCAGCAGGTCAAATCATAGAAAAACGTTTTGAACACTCTAAGAGGCCACAGTTTCAGTCAAATCATCATAAAACTTGCTCAGAATGATCATCTGGACAATATCTCAGTTAAGTTTGAATATTGGTCATGTCAAATCAAAAAGTAGATCAGTAGGTTATTTTGTCATGACTTTTGAACCGTTTGAGATAGAGCCTTCATATTTGGCATGTAGGTTCCTTTTGACAAGGGCTTCCCACTCATAAAGATTTGACCTGTGACATTGACCTGTGACCTACTTTATCATACCTTTTGAACCATATGAGATAGAACCTTCATATTTGGCATGCATGTTCCTTGTGACAAGGTTTTCTCAGCCATTCAAAACTTTTGACCCTTGACCTTTGACCTACTTTGTCATAACTTTTAAAGCATTTGAGATACAGCCTTCATATTTAGCATGTAGGTTCCTTGCGATAATGTTGCTTAGATTATCCTCTACCAAAAAGGCTAAACAATCCCACTCGGATGAACAAAATGGCCACCGGCGGTAAAAATAGAAAAATATTGTAAATTTGATTCAAACGGAAACTCCCCCTAAACCCTAAGGCCAATTTGATTCAAAGTTCCAAGGAATGTTGCCTAGGTTACTCCCTACCAAATAAGCTAAAATCACTCTGCTGATGAACAAGATGGCCACAATGGCTAAAAATAGAATGTACTTGAGACAGTGACACACAGGTGAGCGAATCAGGGCCCTCTGGGCCCTCTTGTTCAAAGGGAGACATCTTTCGGGACTTCCTGTTAGCTTTCCTTTAGGCTCATTCCCACTGATGAAGGGGTCTACTCTTAAAGGAAAGAATTTGCTCCTTAGGAGCAAATTCTTTCCTTTAAGAGTTGACCCCTATTTACATTGGATACAAAAATACTTTTGCAGGAGTTGCCTCCCCTGAAGGTGTATCCATTCCCCTTAATGTCTTCTGCACAGTCAGTCTTGTTACCATAAATGTTTATAAGTTATTATTGTTCTGCTGAGGTCTTTCAAAAAAATTACCCCACAAGAGATAACGGTGGGCATACTGCTTTAGGTATGGTTCCCATTAGCAATTGTTGTCACCATTGGCTTGGTTTCTTGAGCATAGCTTCTGGCAAGTCCCAGTAATAAGGATAATGTTTTTATTCCTTCATTATTTGTTTGTTTCAATTGAGGTTTAATGTCCATGTCAACACTATTTAGGTCATTTTGGAGACATTGCTTCCAATTTTGTGGGACTTCTACCTGACATTGAGAAATGACATCTCAAGCCCTGCCGCCAAAAAAGGCTTATATGCATTGGACGATCTGACTCACATACCTTTGCTTGGGCAGGCTTAGTACTAAGCGGTTTACCAGTGCTCATGTGTGGTCAGTTTCAGCTCTGCGTGGAAGCACCATGCAGCCCTATCTATTTCTCAAAGCCCCGATGGTTGGGGATGGTATTACATATTTCTTCATTTAACCACGTGACCAGAGCGACCACATGTTCTTGTTAAAGAATTGCGCCCCTGCTTATCGGTGCTTGAAAAAAAAAGATGGGGTTGCATGTTCCTTTAACCTTAGCGTTTTCTTTGGGCAGTATGGCTTGAGATGGCATTTAATTCCACAAAAAACTGAAGCAGTGTCTCCAAAATGACCTTCTGGTAAATAATGTTGACAGGGATGTAAAACCTCAACACAAACAAAAGCTTCTTAAAAATGGCTTGACAATGAGTACCATTGAGTACCCATGAGATTCCAATGAGTACCCACAGCTCGAGATAGGGAAGAGTATTGAGGATATGTTGGAGATAATTTGGTCAAGATTCTTTTGTAGCACAAGATACGGAAGAGTAATTAGGTCAGAATAATTTAGGGATAATTTTTCATATTTGTCCATTAACCTTTATCCTGCTGAATATTTTAATTAGCAACACCCATTCTGGAGTATCCTTGTCAACCAATCTGGGAAAATAGCACTTATAAGCTAGGTGCATATAAGCCATAATTCTGACCGACTGCCTTACTTGGTGTTTCATGTCCATGTACATGTATATAACTTTTGCCCTTAACAGATCTGAAAAAAAAACTAACCTGAATTTGGGTGTGGGTTGTAGTGAGAGTGTTATCTGTGATGCATTTTGATTATTTTTGTTGATTCATACATTAAATACCTAGTCTCATTTCATTGCTCGAGATCTGGAGGAACATTATTTCTTGTTAGAAACATATGGTGTGGATACTTGTTAGAATTGCCTCATTGAGGCAATTCTAACAAGTACCCACATCATATAGTGTAATGAAATGAAAAGACAAATTATCCCAGAATTATCTTGTTTGCTCGTTGGTTTCTGGAGCTATGTCTTTTGTTGATCTGTGTTAGAAATACTCAAATTTAAGGGGAATGGGAACACCTGTCAGATTTTTCAATCATTTTTCAAAGGGAGACGACTTTCGGGCCTTCCTATTCGCTTTTCTATTAGCCCTGTACCACTGAAAAAGGGGTCTACTCTTTAAGGAAAGAATTTGCTCCTCAGGAGCAAATTCTTTTCTTTAAGAGTTGACCCCTATTGACATGGGAGACAAAAATACTTTCTGCAGGAGTTGCCTCCCATGAAGGTGTTCCCATTCCCCTATATGGACTTGAAATACTGTAAAAAACGCATATGTACACAATATACTTAAGTCAGGTTGCACATCTCTGCAGCCTGCTCAGAGCATGGATAATGCTTATACTCAAGCAAGGACTATTCCTTTCACCCCTGAGTTCCTGAAAGACTTGTAAATAGGGGATTTTGTCAAAAATCATTTTACAGGATTACACAAAAGTTTAGATCCTGATTAGACAGGCCTCCATGACCTAGTGGGTAAGAGCGCTGACACTGAATCAATAGGTCTCTCCCTGCTGTGGTTGCAGCCTCGTTCTGCTCACATGTGAGACAAGGAAGGTCAGGTGGTTTTTCTCCGGATACTCCAGTTTTCACCCACCTCTGATGCATGATCGGCTCAAAATCAGTGAAATAATCTTGAAAGGGCTGTAAATGGACAAAAAAATCCTGATTAGATGGCTCATTTGTTGGGCTTGAGACTCACTCAGATGGGTTACTTGTGAGATGCTGCAATAGAAGGCCGGGTGGTTTTGTCTGGGTACTCTGTTTTTTTTCTCATCGGCTCATTTGTAAAATAATCCATAAAAATAAAGGAGTAAATCCATGTTAGAGTAGCTTGGTTTTCAGAATCTTAACCCATTGTATACCGGTGGACTCTCCCATTGCTATATATTGGACAAGTCCATTTGTCATAAAAGGGGTGTCAGGGCTAATTTTTTGTTATTTTTGAAGGAAAAATCTGTTAGCAAACAGTGTATCTGCAGCGTCTGATCTCCATCTGCACTGTTGCCAAGGTACCCCTTTAGGGGTTTCATGCATGCAATGGGTTTAAGCAAACAGATCATGAATATTGTCCCTTGTTTTAAAAAGACATAGAAAAAAATCTCAGATATATCGTATTTACCCTAAATATCTGGACATCCTTACCATGCTTGTTCTAGAATTTAAACAAGTACCTACTGGTATTACAATAACACATCCGTTCACATTTCCAAAATGACTACTTTTCTGATGAAAATCCAAGATACTTTTCTTATTTTTACTGCAAACGTAGGTTGTGGGTGCTCATTAGAACCGCCTCATTGAGGCGGTTCTAACGAGTACCCACAAACTATGTCTCAGAGCAGAAATAAGAAAAATAATGTACACCCCCATAAACACCAGGTTATTCTATATAAAGTGCGGTTTAGCGGGGTGTTCTTTTCACAGACTTGTCCACGTGATGATTTACTACCCATTGTTGTGTCTTGAAATAGCTGGATGAGCGGTGAACAGTGTAGACCCTGATGAGATACATTGTGTGGCATCTCATCTGAGTTTACCTATGATATCTACTCACTCTTATTTTTCGGAATGTGATAATTGTTGTGTTCCTGTCTACAAGGTCCCAGTTGATTCAGATATGAAAGGTGTTTTTATTACATATACAGTAAAACCTGTCTTAGTGGCCACCTCTATTTATCAAGCAACCTGTCTTAAGCAAGCAGGCATTTAGATCCCAAAAGAGGCAAAACTGTTAAATTTCACCTATATTAAGCAAGCACCTGTCTTAAGCAAGCACATTTTGGTTGTCCCTTAGGTGCTTGCTTAACACAGGTTGGACTGTATTGGTAAAACTTGTCATTTATTATGGCAAATAGGCTAATACTTTTTGCGGAAAAATTATGAGTAGCTTTTTACAATGTCATCATTGTTGTATTTCTGTCTACTTCAAAGCTAACAAAGGTGTTAATTTACATTTATCGAATGACGTCGCGTCTGAGAATGTAATAATGCCATGTATTAAATTCAATAATCCATGAGTGGATTAAATATGCAAATTAGTTAGATACGTGCCGTAACATTACAAGTATGACGTCCTTAACAACGTTGCGTGTACTAATGGCGGAATATTGACATATTTGTTTAAAAATCGTGCATAAAATGCATTTTAATGTCATGTGATAAATAGAATTTTGCATTCGTGCTCATGTATTATTAAATTTATTAAACTCGTTGAGGAAAAGGGATAAAATGCGAGGCACAGCCTCGCATTTTATCCCTTTTCCTCAATGAGTTTAATAAATTCAATAATACATGAACACTCATATAAGATCCTCTATATAAAAAAAAAATTGTCATTTGTTATGACAAATAGAGTAATTAGTAATATTTGTTGCTGAAAATAAGGTATGACTAGTTTATTTACAATGTGATAATTATTGTTTTTCTGTCTTAGCGTTCAGTTGGTTCAAATCTATTGAAGGCATATATTTACTTATAAAAAACTTGTTGTTGATTATGGCTAATAGACAATATTTTTTGCTCAGAAAAGTATGAGTAGCTTATTTACAATTATGTGATAATTGTTTTGTTTCTAGTACTTCAAAGCTATCAAAGATGTTAATAAACATATAAAAAAAAACTTTTGTCTAGTATGTACAATATTTTATGCATGTATTTTTATAGTACATGTATTTTGCTGAAAAATGTGAGCAAAATTATTAATATGTATATTTGCCATATTGAATGATCAGATTTAATAATACATTAACTAACCAAATCGTTAATTTTGAAAAAAAAAGCCCCCAGTTGTATTATTTCTTTCAAAGTTATAAGCCCTTAAAATATATGTTTGATCATATTCTATGAATAATGAAGTTTACTGATATATATGTATACATTATGATGTTGTTGTTATTTTTTTTCTGATTTGACTAGTAAACCAAAACTGGTTTATTATTTACCCTTCTGTTCAGATATAAATAAGGATATTTTATAAAGAAATGTCTACATTAGGTACTTAAGAAAATACATTCTGCTTTGCTGAATGTTTCTGCCTAGTAGTAGTGTTTATTTGCAAAAAGGATTAAGTGTACTTGTCTGGGTAATCCATGTTCATATCACCCCACATCACGAGAAAAAGGTCGTTTTTGCCATTTGAGAACAAGCAGCGTGCAGATTAGCTTGTGCATCTGCACAGTCTGATTAGAACTTTAGTGTTTGTTGCTCTGATAGTAGTCAGTGACCCTGTTTGATTGTCTCCATTAACCCTTAAGAAAAACTGCATCTGAAAATGTCGTCTGCTTATGTCGTCTGCTGAATCATCTTGTGAACTTTTTAAAAATATTTTTTCATATAGGCAAATAGTGTGGACCCAGCTCAGACTGCTCCTAGAGGAGCAGTCTGATCTGGGTTCACACTGTTTGCAAAAACTAATATTAATGTACTTGGCAGACGACGAAGCAGACGACAGTTGTGGTGATTAGCATTTTATAGCTGGAGTATACTTTTCTTGACTGTGTGTGTGAGGGGAAATAACCAAATCATGCAGTATTTATAGATGTTCATGATATTTAAATTGAATACTTGTTGATGCTTTGATCAGTTTTAGTGGGACTAGTTGGGAATGGGGTGTAGAGCGAGGGACTACACTCACCTGACATTTCCATCATTTTAACAAGGGTGACATCTTCCGGGGTTCCCGTTGTTGCTTTCCTGTAATGCGAGCCCCACAAAAAAGGATTTATTCTTAAATGGGAAAATTTCCAAAAAGGAGATCTATTCTTAAAGGATTGAAATTGTATATGAAAAAAAGGAAAAAAATCCATAAAAGAGTTCTATTCTTCAAGGAAAGGATTTACAAAGAAAGGGATCTATTCTTAAAGGAAAGAATTTGCTCCATAGGAGCAAATTCTTTCCTTTAAGAGTAGCTCCCTGTTTTCAAGGGAGACAACTTTTTGTGAAGTCCTTTTTATTTTGGTTTTATGGCCCTTTAAAGATTATTTCACTTACATTGAGCCGATCATTAATCAGAGTGGGCGAAAATGGGAGTATTGGTAGAAATTCAGTTGGAGAACATGGCATCTCTCACGTGACCTGAGCAAGGCTCGAACCCACAGTGGTGCGGTACCTAATGATCAAGAGTCAGTGCTCTTACGCACTAGGCCACAGAGGTTCGTGGCTTAAAGTCCTTTAGCTTGTGTATTATGGGTTGTATGTTGTTATCAATGGCAAGAGGATAAAATTCAATAAATATTGTCAAAAATAATGTTTCCGATATCAATTTCACAAGGGAGACTACTTTAGTGACATCTGACTGACTTGTACTTTGTAAACTGTTGTTATAGAAAGGTGAACAGGTCTCAGGTTGTTAAATTGTGCTTGTTACTTGTTTCTATATTTTGTAATTCACATCAGAAATCTATATTAGATTTATAAATATTAAATTATTTTGTTCAGAGCTCTTGTGTTTTGATTCCATCTCCCTAGTACATGCATATAATGAACACTGTGGATACGTAGCTCCAGATAGGGCTGAGGCACCCGCCCACTGGGGCTTGAAGAAATAGATGGGCTGCTTAATGCTTACATGCAGAGCTGAAACCAACCACACCCGAGAACTGGTGAACTGCTTAGAGGCTCCAAGCCTGCCCAGGCAAAGCGGTGTTTGTCCATGCTTATAAATCCTATTGGTTTCATTGGGTGACAGGGCTTGAGATGTCATTTCATCTCAATGTCGGATAAAAGTCCCACAAAATTGGAAGCAATGTCTCCAAAATGACCTAAACAGTGTTGATGGGGAGGTTAAACATCATATCAAACAAACAAAACCAGATAGGGCTGAGTGACAGATAATTTTCCTTAACATACATTGTATATACTTGATAGAATCGCCTCACTGAGGCGATTCTAACAAGTACCTACAATGTATGTTTTAATAGAGAAACATGAAAAATGATCCCCATATAAAGCAGGCCTCGGTGGCTCAGTCAGGTGTACATCTGATTGGTGATCAGGAGGTCCCGGGTTGGATCCCCAACACTTTCATGGTCCACTCTCTCCATTCTGCTGAGTCAAGATCTAGAGAAAGAAAGTGCACTATCCTTGTATCGCTTGTGGTTAGGTAAACTGACCAGCTTGAAATGACTTAAAACACTGTTAACTGGGTCATAAAACTAAAAAAATGTTAGAACAACCTTAATGAGAATTCTAGAAAGTACCCACAGTAAATATTTTAAGGGAGAAATAAGAAGAAACTAGAATCGCGCAGTCGATGGTGCACCATCGCAAATACCCGCTTTTTCTATGGACAACACACTTAGAAATGCATGTGTTCACTGAATAGGACAATTGAGAAGTTACATTCACAAGCCTTTTCTAAGAAATTTGACCTTTGACATCACCCCATGACCCCAGGGGGTCAGATGAAAATTTCGACACCTTCATGCACATCTGCAGTCCTCAAGCAATGTATGTACCAAGTTTGGTCACTGTAGGTAAAGAAACAAAAAAGTAGTTGCATTCACAAGCCTTTTCTTAGAAATTTGACCTTTGACCTCACTCCATGACCCCAGGGGTTCAGATGAAAATTTCGACGCCTTCATGCACATCTGCAGTCCCCAAGCAATGTATGTACCAAGTTTGGTCACTGTAGGTAAAGAAATAAAAAAGTAGTTGCATTCACAAGCCTTTTCTTAGAAATTTGACCTTTGACCTCACCCCATGACCCCAGGGGGTCAGATGAAAATTTCGACACCTTCATGCACATCTGCAGTCCCCAAGCAATGTATGTACCAAGTTTGGTCACTGTAGGTAAAGAAATAAAGAAGTTGCATTCACAAGAAACGTGACAGACGGACGTCCGGACGGACACCCGTGACGAAAATAATATACCCGTTTTTTTTTTTTTTTTTTTTTTTTCAAAAAAGCGGGTATAATTAATTGAAGCAACCAAAAAGTTTGAACCAAATAATACTCCTGTTATATACGTATTATTCGTAGAATCTAGGAGTGCAGCAGTCATGTATCCACAGTCCTCATCATGAACCACAGTCCCAAAGGACCATTGGGATGATGATCTTTTGCAAAGCAGAGACCTGAGATTATAGAGCTTTATTATACTGAACTCCATTAAGCACTAAAGTTTCGCTCATAAACACTGAAATGCCAACAGTTATTAGCAGAACAAAAGCCTGTCAGTATTTTAATATTCATGAGCATTAAAACTTCCTACTCAACTGAGATGAGCATGAAAATGTTTTATAACCTGGGGTCAGGTATAGTAGTCGCAACCAAGATTAGCAGGGCCAGGCAACCAGGCCATCAACCCTAGCCAGGCCATCAACCCTTTTTCGCAGATTTAACCCTTATCCTGCTGAATAAATTAATTCAGCCACACCAATTTCTGACTATCCTCCAATCAATAACTTGATATAATTACAAACTGTGTAGATCCTCATCAGATGGCAAATTAGCCCCCGCCCATAGGGGCTTGAAGAAATATATGGGCTGCTGCAAAGCTGAATCCGGCCTGCACACTAGTACTGGTACTGCTTAGAGGATCTAAGCCTGTCCAGGAACCGCGGTGCTATGCGGACCGTCCATGCTAATAAACCCTATTGGTTTCATTGGGCGACAGGGCTTGAGATGTCATTTCATCTCAATGTCGGGTAAAAGTCCCACAAAATTGGAAGCAACGTCTCCAAAATGACAACAGTGTTGACGGGGACGTTAAACCTCAAATCAAACAAACATCAGATGGCAAAGAAGAATGGGAACAGCTAGCAATTTTTCTGCCATTTTTCAAACGGGGACAACTTTCGTGACTTCCTGTTCGCTGTCCCACTGAAAAATCCCTGTTGTCATGGGAGACAAAAATACTTTTGCAGGAGTTGCCTCCTCTGAATCCATTCCCCTAAAGAATTTGAGGTGCTTGTCACTGGTTGGTTTGTTTGTTTTTAGGTTTAACGTCCCCGTCAACACTGTATAGGTCATTTTGGAGACGTTGCTTCCAATTTTGTGGGACTTTTACTCGACATTGAGAAGAAATGAAATCTCAAGCCCTGTCATAAATTTTAAAATGCCAGTATATGTTGGCATATACGCATTTAAAAATTTTGAGCAGGATAAATTTCATGCTCAAGTAAGTTGAGCATGATAAACGTTTTTAAACCTGGGACCTGGTCTGCTTTTCTACAGACTTGCGCTAGAGGCGCCCGCCCATTGGTACTTGGAGAAATAGTTTGGGCTGCATGGTGCTTCCACACAGCGCTGAAACACACCGGACTTGAGTGCTGGTAAACCGCTAAGAAGCAGGCCTCGTACTTTTCAGGCATATGCAGGATTTCAGGCTTTCAGAGATGGATTTTTCATCATTTATCTTGATTTCAGGCTTTTTGGATTTTGAGTTTTCCTCCTATATTCTGTTTAAAAATGACTATTGAACGCTTCTGCTGAATGAAATTATTTAGCTACACCCATTTCTGACTATTCACCAATCAAATTACTTGATATAATGTATTTGTTCATTTCACAAACTGCATTACAAACAGTGTAGATCCTGATCAGATGGCTTCTTCAGAAGCCATCTGATCTGGATCTACACTGTTTGCAAAGGTATTAGTTGACTTGTTCAAGTTGTTCAGCACGATAAGGGTTAAGGCTGCAAAATCAGGTCTTTCAGGCATTGAAACGCTTCGTCAGTATGAGGCCTGAAGAAGGTGTAAGCCTACCCGGAAAAGTGGTGCGATTCGTGCCGCTTCTTAAACCCTAGCGGCTTCTTTGGGTGGCAGCCTCGGGTTTGAGATGTCTCTTCAATTCAATGTCAGCCTCGACAGCGCAGTGGTTAACGCGTTCGACTCATGGTCGAGAGTTTGTGCGTTCGAATCCGGCACCTGGTATCGAGGTGTGTCAGAGTCCTTGGGAAAGACATGTTATGACACTGCCTCACTCCACCAAGGTGTAAATGGGTAGCAGTGGTGTAATAGCCACTGCCTGTCTCTCTCGCGCGCGTGAAAACATCCGGAATGAGTGTTCGAGAGCGATTAAGCTTGAAGCTTCCATCGCAATAGAACTAAAATAACTTAGTATAAACTAATTCAATGTCGTGTATAAGTCCGACAGAACTGGAAACAACGTCTCTAAAATGAACTAAATAGTGCTGATTCGGACGTAAAACCTCTGAATTCAAACAAATCAACAAACTGACTTGCCTCAAATAGGTGTGCAATTAATACCCTTGTAAACACAATTTCTTATTAAAATGAGGTTAGAATGATACATAGAGGGCCTTCGTTATAACGGCAGTATTTGTTTCCTATTATTGTGCCGTTATAAAGAATTTGCCGTTATCGAGAATCCCAGTTTGGAGTATGATAGGTAATAAAATGCCTTTCCCTATTAGTACTCCAAGAAACAAATTTTATAGACATTTGTTAGAATCGCCTCTATGAGGCGATTCTTACAAATATCTATAACATTTATTTCTTGGGGTATCATACTACAAGACCCTTTCATGACTATGAACTCGATTTGTGCATTTCTAATCCGAGGGAAGCCCACGCCGCTCGGAATCGAGGCTAAGCCTTTAGCTAAGTAGGCATTACATTCAAATTGCCGAAATAACGAGTTTTGCCGTTATAACGAATGTAGATATGAAGAGGGTTGACTGTACATTATTTTGAACCACGCTCCAAGAAAACCTGCCTTAGGGGATAGCCATCACGAAAACACGCCTATATAATTTTGACCGGCCCACCCCAACCCCCGCGAACCTCACTTTTCTATAGTAAAACTTGGGTTTACCGGGGTAAACCTTATTTTTCGTATTTCTGCTTTAAAATATACTTTTTGGGTATTCGTTAGGTGGTTCTAACGAGTACGCACAATCTATACTTTGAGCAGAAAAAAGACAAATATCACAATTTTTCCTCTTAAAATTTTCGGGTTTTTTTTCTGCGGAAAGTTTACAATGTATTAGTAGCCTGGTTTCCCATGGTACCAAGGTAGTTAATGTTTCAGTATAAATATTTCAAAGTAAGAGCTTTTCAGCAATAAAATAATTTATGTAAAATTTCTTTAGGGTCTCTGCTTACAGTTAACGAGGAATGATGATTACAGTACTTCAGCTTGTATTTACAAACTTGTCAGATATGTACCTAGGCAGCATTTTCTCATGCCAACAGGCATTCTCGTGGTACCAAGGCAAATAGAAAAGCAACAAATATAGAAAACTGATTCGACAAAAAATACCTGTAATGGCATTTTATATTATTTAAAACAATAAAGATTAGTTTTGAAAATAGGAGAAACTGCAAAAATGATTTAAAATATTTTTTGATTGATTTTAATCCTGCAAATGGAATAATAAAGTAAACCACAGTTGAGACACAGGGGGGTACTAATCATCACGAGGGTTATGTGAAAGTCAAGCAAGTTTGATTCATCATATGACTTTAACTTCTAAGCTTATACTTAAGAGGTGTCATTTGGGCGCAGAAATACTGGGAAAGTTTGGAGTGTTTTAAAGAATGCATGCATAGACCATCTGGGCACTTGAGGCTAAAATTTACTTTCAATGCTAAACGAATAGCATACCTTTAGAAGGCAGTATATATCAACATGAAATATGCAGGACGTTTCTTTCCATATTTCAGTTTATAAGAACTACCCGAGAAAATCTTAAGCCACAAAAGAAAAATCATTGGGTATTTTAAAAATAAACTAAGACAAATTTAACAACCAGGGGGTGAAGAGAAAATGAGAAAACTCATATTCCGCCTGCCCTTTAACTTTCTAGATATTTATCCAGATATTTATAATAACAATGTAATGAAATATATTTCAATGGAAAGAAATATATCCTACTTTATTGATGTGAGAATATCACACCCATGGGACATGTACAAGATTCAAAATTCAGCAAAATATTGTTTACCCCGGTACCATGGAACCCTTGGTACCATGAGAAACTAGTATATAGGCGTTCATTCGTGGTGGCGACCAGGTTTGACGCAATCTGTCCTATAACAACTTGAGGTATTGTACTATGCAAGCAACGAACATAATAATAATAATAATAATAATCGACGATGAGCGTAACACATTTAAATCTTGAACTAAATACGGTAGAGGCGCCCGACCAATGTGGATACAGTCTCTTGCTCAAGGAAACAGCACTTAGCGCTCGCGAGGATCGATTCAGCTACCTCTCGATCTCAAATCCGACGCTATACCATTGCACCAGAACGCCCCACTACTTGATGTGCTGATTGGACTACACAGACTGATCTGCACCTGTTTTGCTCGTAAACGACAAGAAGAATATAAGAATCTGATATGGGGTTCTGTTGTAGATGAGCGTTTCCAACACGAGGGATGACCGTGCTGAGCGGAACCGAGGCTTCGCCGAGGTTCCGCTTAGCACGGTCATCCCGAGGGTTCGAAACGTCCATCTACAACAGAACACCATATTGGATTCTTTTTCTTGCACAACACCCCCGGTTAGTTTTGACAGCTCGCACATGTATATTGTTTACAAAATAAAAGTAATGCGGAAGTAGTTCCGGCAGTTGAATAGAATTGAAGCGCATTAATGTTAGTTGCCTGGGTCGGAACACCAGGGTCAGAACATAAATTTCTATCCCAGGGTAAAATCGCGGATTTCCTTGTCTGGTGTGCAAGAATCACAGATTTTCTCCTGGCGCGGCTAATGTTAGTTCTCAGAAACGCATGTTGTGAGCATCCACAATCTATGAAGCAGAAATGAGAATTCACCACTTTTCCAGCCATCACAGCCATTTATTTATGAGATGACCACGAGTGTAAGACAGGGGTTTAAAAGTAGCTCTTATTGCCGAGGAAGTCCAAATGATTATATTTACATTTCCAGTGTAAAGTCTAATGTAAACCTTTAGAAAACAATTTAGAGCATACTCCCATGAACGCATCGAGTCACATGATTTTCAGTGACGTCAGTCTAAACCATGGTTCACTACGGGCGTTGGTGACGTCAACGCGGTTCCGCTCTTTGTAGAAAACCAGCATGTAAATATTTTTCAGCTTTAAAAGTTTGCCCTTTAAGCATTTTTTGGCCCAGTGATGAGGGGCAAAGAATGTAAATATAAAAAATAAACGTATTTTTTTTTTTTTTTTTTTTTTGTTGTTGCTTTTCATGAAAGTATGAACGACAGCGGGTCGCTAGCAAAGTTTACATGCTTTGCACGCGCCCACTGCGTTCATACTTTCATGAACAGCAGAAAAATATAAAATTCATTTCTAATTAGTCCACTGGTGGATGGCGTTTTGAAGTGACGCACCAATGGCCATATGATCATACCATATTTATCACGTGATGTTTTATGTTAAGTAGCAGCGAAATTATAAAGTAAATTTTGTCTTTCGTTTTTTTGTGTACTTTGTCATAACTTATTTCTGTCATTCATTCAGCTTAAGGGTGTCGATACAACGCACCCATCTGTAAGTTATCAGGGTTGATCAATAAATTCGCGGGCTTCAGTTGTAATATCTTATCATCTGAGTATCATCTTCAGGTATAATTTGACGTATTTTTCACGAATCACGGGACTCCGTGACCTAGTGAACAGGCGGTTGGTTCGAGCGTGGCTCGGGTCATATGTGAAATGCCAAGTTATGCAACCGATGATCGGGTGTTTTTAGTTGGGGGGCATATAGCATCTGGCTTGTCCGTTCCTTCGTTCGTTCGTACGTTAGTTCGTACGTTCGTCACACCTTCTTGTGCACAGCATAACTTTATAACCATGTATCCCAGGGTTTTGAAATTCATTTATGGATTCCTCATGAAAAAATAAGTGACCCGTATTTTTTTCTTATCCGAATTATCTCCTCTTCTCGAGTTATTTCCCTTTTAATTAAATAACATAGACATTTCGTTAGCAAGATATCTGAAAAAGTATTTGTGCGAGAGCCTTGATATTTGGTACACTGATTGGGACTAAGGAAGAGATTACCTGATTTTCAAGCAATTTGATTGAATTTTAATAGAGTTATGGCCCTTTGAAATTTCTTGCCATTTAATTTTGTTGCTTTCTTGTGCATAACATAATTTTAGAACCATGTATCCTACTGTTTTGGATTCCTCATGAAAAAATAGTTGACCCGTATTTTTTATCCAAATTATCTCCCCTTTTCACGTTATTCCCTTTTAATTAAATAACGTAGAAAGCTCGTTAGCAAGATATCTCAAAAAGTATTTGAGCCAGAGCCTTGATATTTGGTATACTGACTGGGACTGAAGAGGAGATCACTTGATTAAATTTTCAACAAATTTTATGAAATTTTGTTAGAGTTATGGCCCTTTGCAATTTCTGGCCATTTAATTGTGTTGCTTTCTGGTGCATTGCATAAGTTTATAACCATGTATGCTAGTGCTTTGAAATTTCATGTATGGATTTCTCATGAAAAAATAATTGACCCGTATTTTCTTTCTTTTCCGAATTATCACCCCTTTTTTAGTTATTTCCCCTTTAATTAAATAACATAGAAATCTCGTTAGCAAGATATCTCAAAAAGTATTTGAGCCAGAGCCTTGATGTTTTGTATACTGATTGAGACCGAGGAGGAGATCACCTGATTAAATTTTTAACAGATTTAATGAAATTTTGTGAGAGTTATGGCCCTTTGCAATTTCTGGCCATTTAATTGTGTTGCTTTCTGGTGCAAAGCATAACTTTATAACCATGTATGCTTGTGTTTTGAAATTTCATATATGGATTTCTCATGAAAAAATATAGTTGACCTGTATTGTTTTCTTTTTTGAATTATCTCCCCTCTTTGAGTTATTTCCCTTTTAATTAGATAACATAGAAATATCGTTAGCAAGATATCTCAAAAAGTAGTTGAGCTAGAGCCTTGATATTTATGCCCCCCCCCCCCCACCAACTTTGAAAAAGTCGTGGGGCATATTGCTTCTGGCATGTCCGTCCGTTTGTTCGTTCGTCACGATTTCTTGTGCATTGCATAACTTAAGATACACATATGCTAGTGTTTTGAAATTTCATATATGGATTCCTCATAAAAAAGTTGACCCATATTTTTTTCTTATCTGAATTATCTCCCCCTTTTGAGTTATTTCCCTTTTTAATTAAATAACATAGAAAGCTCGTTAGCAAGATATCTCAAAAAGTATTTGAGCTAGAGCCTTTATATTTGGTATACTGATTTGGACCGAGGAGGAGTCCCTGATTAAATTTTCAACAAATTAAATGAAATTTTGTTAAAGTTATGGCCCTTTGCAAGTTCTGGCCATTTGATTGTGTTGCTTTCTGGTGCATTGCATAACTTTATAACCATGTATGCTAGTGATTTGAAATTTCATATATGGATTTCTCATGAAAAAATAGTTGACCTGTATTTTTGTCTTTTCGGAATTATCTCCCTTTTTAGTTATTCGCCCTTTAATTAAATAACAAAGAAATCTCGCTAGCAAGATATCTCAAAAAGTAGTTGAGCTAGAACCTTGATATTTATGCCCCCCCCCCCCCACCAACTTTGAAAAAGTTGTGGGGCATATTGCTTCTGGCTTGTCCGTCCGTTTGTTCGTTCGTCACGATTTCTTGTGCATTGCATAACTTAAGATACACATATGCTAGTGTTTTGAAATTTCATATATGGATTCCTCATAAAAAAGTTGACCCATATTTTTTTCTTATCTGAATTATCTCCCCCTTTTGAGTTATTTCCCTTTTTAATTAAATAACATAGAAAGCTCGTTAGCAAGATATCTCAAAAAGTATTTGAGCTAGAGCCTTTATATTTGGTATACTGATTTGGACCGAGGAGGAGTCCCTGATTAAATTTTCAACAAATTAAATGAAATTTTGTTAAAGTTATGGCCCTTTGCAAGTTCTGGCCATTTGATTGTGTTGCTTTCTGGTGCATTGCATAACTTTATAACCATGTATGCTAGTGATTTGAAATTTCATATATGGATTTCTCATGAAAAAATAGTTGACCTGTATTTTTGTCTTTTCGGAATTATCTCCCTTTTTAGTTATTCGCCCTTTAATTAAATAACAAAGAAATCTCGCTAGCAAGATATCCCAAAAAGTAGTTGAGCTAGAGCCTTGATATTTGATATACTGATTGGGACTAAATAGGAGATTACCTGATTAAATTTTCAACCAATTCAATGAAATTTTGTTAGAGTTAAGGCCATTTACAATTTCTGGCCATTTAATTGTGTGGATTTCCTTAGCATAGTATTACTTCAGAACCATGTATGCTAGTGTTTTGAAATTATTTATATGGTTTTCTCATGAAAAAAAAGTTGACCCGTATTTTTTTTTCTTTTCTGAATTATCTCCCCTTGTCCCGTTATTAGCTCACCTGGCTTTTGTGATCAGTCTTTGTCCATCGTCCGTGCGTCCGTCGTCAACTTTTGCTTTAAAGGACTTCTTTTCCAAAACTGCTGGACAGATTTTTAAATAATTTCACAGGAATGCTCCTTGGGTGATCCTCTACCAAAATTGCTCAAACCGTTTCGCTCGGATGAACAAGATGGCCGCTAGAACTAAAAATAGAAAAACCTTTAAACGACTTCACCTTAACCATTGGATGAATTTTGAAATTATTTCACATGAATGTTCCTCGGATCACCCTGTACCAAAATTGCTCAAACCGTTCCGCTCGGGTCAAAAAATGGCCACCAGAGCTAAAAATAGAAAAACCTTTAAACAACTTCTCTTCCTTAACGAGTTGATGGATTTTGAAATTAATTCAAAGGAATGTTTCTCGCATGACCCTCTAACAACATTGCTCAAACCGTTTCACTCGGGTGAACAAAATGGCCGCCAGAGCTAAAAATACAAGAACATTTAAACCACTTCTTCTCCTCAACCAATTGATGGATTTTGAAATTACTTCACAGGAATCTTCATTTGGTGACCCACTACCAAAATTGCTGAAACCGTTCCGCTCGCGTAAACAAGATGGCCGCCAGAGCTAAAAATAGAAAAACCTTTAATTAACTTCTTCTCCTTAACCAGTGGATGGATTTTGAAATTATTTCACAGGAAGGTTCCTGGGGTGACCCTCTAACAAAATTCTCAAACCGTTCCACTTGGGTGAACAAAATGGCCGCAAGAGCTAAAAATAGAAGAACATTTAAACGACTTCTTCTCCTTAACCAATGGATGGATTTTGAAATTACTTCATAAGAATGTTCCTTTGGTGACCCTCTACCAAAATTGCTGAAACCGTTCCACTCGGGTGAACAAGTTGGCCGTCAGAGCTAAAAATAGAAAAACTTTTAAACTACTTCTTCTCTTTAACCAGTGGATGGATTTTGAAATTATTTCACAGGAATGTTCCTCGGATTACCCTTAAGAAGCATCCGTGGTGTAGTGGGTACGCTACTCGCCTTGTAAACCAGGGATCGCAGGATCGATCCCGGGCTTCTCCAGACTTTCGGATGAGTTTTTAAACCGAGGTCCCGTCTCCGTATGACCTTAGCTATTGGTGGGACGTAAAACTCAAACACTCACTCACTCCTCGGATTACCCTCTACAAAAATTGATCAAACCATTCAACTCGGGTCAACTAAATGGCTGCCAGAGCTAAAAATAGAAAACCTTTAAACGACTTCTTCTTCTTAACCAATGGATGGATTTTGATATTACTTCACAGGAATGTTCCTTTTGTGACTCTTTACCAAAATTGCTCAAACCGTTCCGCTCGGGTGAACAAGATAGCCACCAGAGCTAAACTAGAAAAACATTTAAACGAATTCCTCTCCTTAACCAGTGGTTGGATTTTGAAATTATTTCACAGGAATGATCCTCGGATGACCCTGTACCTAAATTGCTCAAACCATTCTGTTCGGGTCAACAAAATGGCCGCCAGAGCTAAAAATAGAAAAACTTTTAAACTACTACTTCTCCTTAACCAGTGGATGGATTTTTAAATTATTTCACAGGAATGTTCCTTTCGTGACTCTCTACCAAAAATGCTCAAACCGTTCCGCTCGGATGAAGAGATGGCTGCCAGAGCTAAAAATAGAAAAAACCTTTAATCGACTTCTTCTCTTTAACCAGTGGATGGGGTTTGAAATTATTTCACCCGAATGTTCCGTGGGTGACCCTCTACCAAAATTGCTCAAACAATTCTGCTTGGGTGAACAAGATGGCCGTCAGAGCTAAAAATAGAAAAAAACCTTTAAACGACTTCTTAACCAGTAGATGGATTTTATAATTACTTCGCAGGAATGTTCCTTGGGTGACCCTCTACCAAAATTGCTCAAAATGTTCCGCTCGGGTGAACAAGATGGCCACCAGAGCTAAAAATAGAAAAACCTTTAAATGACTTCTTCTCCTTAGCCAGTGGATGGATCTTGAAATTATTTCACAGAAATGTTCCTGGGGTGACCCTCTACCAAAATTGCTCAAACTGTTCCGCTTGGATGAACAAGATGCCTGTCAGAGCTAACAATAGAAGGAAAAAAAAACTTCAAAAAACTTCTCCTCCTGAATGAGTGTATGGATTTTGAAAATATTTCACAGGAATGATCCTTGGGTGACCCACTACCATAATTGCTCAGACTGTTCTGCTCGGGTGAACAAGATGGCCACCAGAGCTAAAAATAAAAAACCTTTAAACGACTTCTTCTCCTTAACCAGTGGATGGATTTTGAAATTATTTGACAGGAATGAGGTTTGAGGTTTTTAGCTCTGGTGGCCATCATGCTCAGTTAAGCAAAATATTTTGAGCAATTTTATTAGAGGGTCATAAAATGGAATATTCCTATTAAATTGCTTCCTTTTAGTGACAGGCGTCTTTTGAAAGTTTTGGCCCCAACCCATCAGGGCTTGGCTACAAGTTGCTTCTTCAGGAGTATTGGTAAACCACTTTGAAGGTCTTAGCCTGCCCAGGCAAAGTGGTGTGAGTGGAACCGTCTATGCATTTAAACCCTATTGGTTTCATTGGACAGCAGGGCTTGAGATGTCATTTCATAAAAAAACGGAGTGGCTATTGACAAACGTTTGTCAATAGCGATTTCACGTTAAAATGGCTATTGACAAACGTTTGTCAATAGCGATTTCTCGTCGAAATGGCTATTGACAAACGTTTGTCAATAGCGATTTCAACGTGAAATCGCTATTGACAAACGTTTGTAAATAGCCATTTTAACGTGAAATCCTTATTGACAAACGGGGTGAATTTTCTCCCGCTCGCCGGGGCTTGGAGATATAGAAGGGGATGTTGCTTCTACTTACAGCTGAAACTGGCCGTAAATACATTACGAAAACACACCTATACAAATACATTGTCAATATTTCAGCCAAAAAATCTAAATTTTAAGATGAAGGATTTGGATATTTTTCTTATTTCTGCTCTAAACATAGATTGTGGGGACTCAATTGGACCGCCTCAAAGACTTCTATGTTTAGAGCATTCGCCCGCTCGCCGGGGCTTGGAGATATAGAAGGGGATGTTGCTTCTACTTACAGCTGAAACTGGCCGTAAATACATTACGAAAACACACCTATACAAATACATTGTCAATATTTCAGCCAAAAAATCTAAATTTTAAGATGAAGGATTTGGATATTTTTCTTATTTCTGCTCTAAACATAGATTGTGGGGACTCAATTGAACCGCCTCGAAGACTTCTATGTTTAGAGCAGAAATAAGAAAATCGTATTTAATTGGTCTGTATACTGTCTCAGGTTTTGCTTTAACGCGCCGTTCAACATTGTATAGGTTATTTTAGACACGAAAGATTGTTGCCGACCCAGGCAGGAGTCGAACCCGCATCCTTCTGATCATCAGTCAGCCTCGCATCTGAGCTACCGAGGCCGATTTGTAGTAAAAGGGTATCGATTTCAAGAAATAAACTTTATATTTTCAATCACATGGACTGTGGATGCTCATTAGAACCGCCTCAATGATGTGGTTCTAAGAAGTTCAAAAAGTCTAATTTATTATATGTTACTTGTTTCATGGATGTCATCGTTATTTTGAAGAGAGAGGTAGAAATTATAGAGTATAAAACGACATCCTTTTTCTCATTTTTGTTCCAAATACAGTGGAACTTCGATGACTCGAACACCTTTGGACCATGCATATTTGTTCGATATTAGGATAGTTCGAACCACCTAGGTTTAGAGTCAGTTTAGAAAGAATACTAAGGACATCTTGTTAATATCCTAGGATAAAAACGTGTTTACTCGAGGCAATTCTAATGAGTACACACAGCCTTCATTTTAAAGATTTTAAGACAAATTTCCTAAACAAAGTTACATCTTCTATAATGATTTATCTCTTTTTATGGAGACTTAATAACGTCTTCGAAACAGCCCCGTTAACGATCCACCGTGTTCGAACCATCGGAGTTACACTGTACATGTATTAGAAACGAAGACTATTTTCATTATGCGCCACGTAATGAATAATGTTTTCTTTGGAAGTGTCCAAGCAACTGTCAGAAAGCTTGAAACTTGGATCCCTTTTGTAATGGAGTTGAACGACACAGTCAACACTATTTAGGTAAATATTGTGCCGGTCAGTTTACTTATCTACAATTTTCCGGGACATGCCTGGATCACGAAATTCTATTTGTGTCTGTTTATGCTTTACGTACCCGTCAACCCTATTAAGGTAATTTGGCAGACATTGTTTCTTTTAGTATGGAATATTCGCGACATTGAGATGAACTGACATCACAGACCCTAACGCCATATGCAACTACATAAATGTGGAGCTAATGGGGGGTCAAAATATTAATAGGCGTGTAACTAGTATGATGAGGTGGCCAAATCTATGTTTTCGAGCCCTAGTAGGCTTAGATTTCAAAGAAACTCTGAACATAAACATGCGTTTGTCAATAGCAATTTCTCGTAAACTCAATACTGACAAACGTTTGTCAATAGCGATTTCACGTTAAAATGTCTATTTACAAACGTTTGTCAATAGCCATTTTAACGTGAAATCGCTATTGACAAACGTTTGTCAATAGCCATTTCGACGAGAAATCGCTATTGACAAACGTTTGTCAATAGCCATTTTAACGTGAAATCGCTATTGACAAACGTTTGTCAATAGCCTCTTCCTAAAAAAAAAATGACTTCTACTTCTCAAACATACTTCTACTCCTAAACAGCCAGACTGATTTTGAATTAATTTCACAGAAATGTTCCTTGGGGTCCATCCAAAATTGCTCAAACCCTCAACTCTACGGTAACAGGACACTTCGGCCCCAAAACCACCTCGGCCCCTAGACACTTCGGCCCCTAGACACCTCGGCCCCAAAACCACCTCGGCCCCACATACAATTGAAACCCTAGACGGGTCGGCCCCTGGACACCTCGGCCCCTAGACAGGTCGGCCCCATATACCTAGACACTTCGGCCCCACTTTGCTTTTCGCGGGGCTTCCACTTAAATAGGAGATCAGGTTGGATGCCCGATGAGTTTTTTTTTTTATTTTTATTTGCTGATTTGATTATTTTGATAGGGAGCCACGAATATTTGAACCTATAATATATATATTTATTATATATTATAACGTTACTAAATAGAAAATCTATATGTCCATTTAAAGTGTTAAAGTCTTTAAGAAGAATGGAAGAAACATTTGAAAATTCCCCTCTTTTATTTTCAATGTATAATTCTAATTGCGTTGCGGCATGCTTTAGAGCAGGCTCTTTTTTCTACATTTCTGCTCTTTGGATCATCTATAGGCTTTTTTATTATCCGAAATAATTCCACATCGCTAAAATACTTTTTAAATTAATTTCAATATGAACATGATACCTAATTATCCTTACTTATTGGATGGAAATCTGGATGGATCGGTGGGTGGGGCCGTAAAACAAAAACAAAACAAAAAAAAAATCATTTCTCTGTTTCGTCAATCATGGTGATGATGGGGGATAATCTTATATTTGTTAACAAATTTATATATTTATTTATTAATTTATTTATTTTTTGGCCTCGGTAGCTAAGTCGGATGCGCGTCTGACTGGTGATCAGGAGGACGCGGGTTCGTTACCTACCGGTGCCGGCAACTTTATTTCGTGGAGATTGTGCAATCTTTTCTGCGGTCATTCTCTCCCTTCTGCTGATTCAAGAAGGACAGTTGTCATTTTCTGACGAAAAAATGCGCACTGTATTGGTTAACCGCTTACGTATAAGCCTGCCCAGGATAAGTGTGGATAGGTAAACTGGCTGGCTCGAAAATTAACTAAAATAGTGTTTACTGGGCCGTTAATCTCCAATACAAACAAACAATTTTATTTATTTATTAGGTAATTAACAGTGTTCAGGTTCGCTGAACTAGAACTTTCCTCGTAAGTAAACCAATTAATATAATGTATGCATGCAATTCAAAAACTGCATGAAAAACGGTGCAGATCCGGTTCAGAGGGCAGAAGCAATCTGATCAGGATCTACACTGTTTGCAAAGTTAAGGATTGTCGTGTTCAGCGGGTTAAGGAATAATGAAATTCAGGTTAGTACACTATTTAGCAAAAAACTTTTACAAGAACAATTAATTACATGTATTGACATAAATTAGTAAAGTGTGAAGCTCAATAAACAACCAGGCGTTGCTAATCCCTTTCCCCCAATAAAGAGATCCTTGATGATAAACAGATCATTGTTATCAATTTTCACACATTTGATTGTCTTTCTAGCTCGTATTAAAGACGGATTGTATTCTTTATTTATTTATTTAATAGTCACATTTCTGATTATCAGCCACTCAAATTACTTGATACATGTATACTATATGTATATATTAGTGGCAAACAGTGTAGATCTGGATGTGCAAAGTCTTCACTGCTCGTATTTTTGTAGGAATTGCTCATTATGTTTCCATTGTTATCAATTTTCACACATTTAGAACTTCCTATTTGATTGTTATTTCAGCTCATATTTAAAGACGGACAGAAACAACTATACTGTATAATTTATTTATTTTTTTTATTTCTGACTATCAGACCCTCAAATTACTTGATGCATGTATATTGTATTCATTTAAAATTCGCAAACTGAATGGCAGTGTAGATCCAAATCAGATGGATCTGGCTGTACACTGAGTGCACAGTCTTCATGACCCTCTATATTTTGTAGAAAAGGCTCAATATCTATCAGTATCAAATATTCACAATTAGAATAACCCGCTAAATCCCACTTTTCGTGATGCTGACTCAAGGTCAATGTCACGGTTGAAGGCGGCGGGGCATTAGTTGTCCTAAAGAGTGTAGTCCAAGTTAACCTGAAAATGTCGTGTATGCGTTGTTATATTTATTATAAGCGTCTCATTGGTTGTTTGTTATTTTTTATATGAAATAAAAATAGCAATACAAAAATTTGATCTTATTTCCTAATAACTTAGTAGAAGATTCCGTAAAACCAAAATTATATAACGAAATGTTGATAAAAATTATATTTCTTACTTCTGCTCGAAAACATAGATCTTGATACTGGTTCAATCGTTCTCAAGGAGGTGGTTCATCGCACATACCTGTTAACTTATATGAAAGGGATCTTCTAAGAAATGACTTGTTTACATAAAAATAGATTAATATTAAACTAGTTGTGATTAAAGGTTGTCACAGACGCATTCTGATCAGTCCTGCACATTGAGACGGTTCTAACCAGTACACACAACCTGTGTCTTGGAGCAGAAATAAGAATTACGAAAACATGCCTATACAAATGCATTGTAAACATTACCGCCGAAAAAACGAACATTATAAGAGGAAAAATTGTGATATTTTATTATTTCTGCTCAAATAAGAAAAATAAGGTTTACCCCTGTAAACCCCAATTTTACTATATAAAACCCCAATTTTACTATATAAAAGTGGGGTTCAAGGGCGTCAAAATTACACATTACGAGAACACGACTATACAAATACATTGAAAACTTTACTTCCGAAAAACGAAACTTTTAAGATGAAAACTTGTGAGGCGGTTCTAATGAGTACCCACAATCTATATTTTAGAACAAATACGAAAAATAAGGTTTACCCCTGTATACCCCAGTTTTACGATATAAAAGTGGGGTTCAAAATTATATAGGTGTGTTTTCGTGATGAAGGCGTATCTTCGTGATATAAATAATGTATGCCCTATGAGTCCCAGTTTTTCCCATATAAACTGGGGTTGAGCGGGGTCTTCATTACACGGGCTTGTTAACATGATGTTTTGTTTGTTAGATTTGACGTTTAACGCCCCAATCAACACTATCTCGGTCATTTTGGAGACGTTGCCTCCAATTTTGTGGGAATTTTACCCGCTATTGAGATGAGATGACATCTCAAGCCCTGCAGCCCAATGAAACCAATAGGGTTTATAAGTATGAACGGTCAGACTCGCACCGCTTTTCCTGGCCAGGCTTAACACCTCTAAGCGGTTTACCAGTACTCATGTCACAGGCTGTCGGTTTCTTGAATTCCCGATGGACGGAGCCGATTTTAATATGATATAAATGCCCATACCCTAACAGATATCAAAAGTGGGGCCGAGGTGTCTTTGGGGCCGAGATGTCTAGGGGCCGAGGTGACAGTGGGGCCGAGGTGTCTAGGGCCGAGGTGACTAGGGCCGAGGTGTCTAGGGCCGACTTGGTTTTGGGCCGACCTGTCTAGGGGCCGAGGTGGTAGTGGGGCCGAAGTGTCTGGAAATCAACTCTACCATACATTACCCTCAATTTTGTTTTTACAATATGGAACAGGTGAGCGATCCAGGGTCATCATGGCCCTCTTGTTTCCTTTTTAATTAAATAACATAGAAACTTCATTAGCAAAATATCTCAAAAATTTTTTGAGCTAGAGCCTTGAAATTTGGTATACCGATTTGGGCTGACGAGGAGATTACCTGATTAAATTTTCAACCAGTTTCATGAATTTTGTTGGAGTGATTGCCCTTTGCATTTTCAGGTCATTTAAATGTGTTTCTTTCTTGTTGCAAGATATTAAAAAAAAAATATTTAAAGTGTTGCCTAAAAACTTGGCATGCTGATTTTGGGATGACTAGTACATCACCTGATTAACATTTGAATTTTTTTTTTTTTTTGCAATAATGGCCTTTTGAAAATTTGGGCATTTATGGACAAGCATATGGTTGGGGGCATAATGTTTTACAAATACTATTTCTAGTTGGTATACTGATTGGGACTAAATAGGAGATTACCTGATTAAATTTTCAACCAATTCAATGAAATTTTTTTAGAGTTATTGCCCTTTACAATTTCTGGCCATTTAATTGTGTTGATTTCAAGTGCATAGTATTACTTAAGAACTATGTATGCTAGTGTTTTGAAATTTCATATATGGTTTCCTCATGATATTTGCCATTTTCGTGTTATTTCCTTTTTAATTACATAACTTAGAAATCTCGTTAGCAAGATATCTCAAAAAGTATTTGAGCTAGAGCCTTGAAATTTGGTATACCGATTTGGGATGAGGAGGAGATTACCTGCATGATCAAATTTTCAACCAGTTTAATGAAATTTTGTTGGAGTGATTGCCCTTTGCAATTTCTGACCATTTAATTGTGTTTCTTTCTTGTTGCAAGATATTTAAAAAAAAAAAAACTATTTAAATTGTTGCCTAAAAACAGGCTGATTTGGAATGACTAGCACATTACCTGATTAACATTTGAAAAAAAAAATCTGATTTTTTTTTTTTTTTCTTTTTTTTTTTTGCGATAATGGCCTTTTGAAAATTTGGGCATTTATGGACAAGCATATGGTTTGGGGCATAGTTTTTTACAAACACCATTTCTAGTTTCTCCGGGTACTCCGATTTTCGTCGGCTCTATATATGTGAAATAATCTTGAAAGGGCCGTAAAACCAAAATCTAAAATAAAAGTCGTCTTAGCAACTTCGAATGTGCGTCGAATATATCAACGCAACATACTAGCCTAAAGAGTTAATCGTCTTTCCGGACATTTCTCGAGCTAATATACAGTTATTTCATGGTAGTTTGGAGTATAGGAGCAATAGTTTTGACTATATTCCAAGCTGCCATGAAATAACCGGGTGCAATAGTTTTGACTAAACTCCAAGCTGCCATGAAATAACTGAGGGGCAATAGTTTTGACAATACCCATGAAATAACTGAGGAGCAATAGTTTTGACTGTACACCAAGCTGCCATGAAATAACCGAGGGGCAATAGTTTTGACTATACTCAAAGCTTCCCTGAAATAATTGAGGGACAATAGTTTTGACTATACCCATGAAATAACTGAGTGGCAATAGTTTTGACTATACGCCAAGCTGCCATGAAATAACTGAGGGGCAATAGTTTTGACTATACGCCAAGCTGCCATGAAATAACTGAGGGGCAATAGTTTTGACGATACTCCAAGATGCCATGAAATAACTGAGGGGGTAATAGTTTTGACTTCACTCCAAGATGCCATGAAATAACCGAGGCGCAATAGTTTTGACTATACACCAAGCTGTCATGAAATAACTGAGGGGCAATAGTTTTGACTATACGCCAGGCTGCCATGAAATAACTGAGGGGCAATAGTTTTGACGATACTCCAAGATGCCATGAAATAACTGAGGGCAATAGTTCTGACTATACGCCAAGCTGCCATGAAATAACTGACGGGCAATAGTTTTGACGATACTCCAAAATGCCATGAAATAACTGAGGGGCAATAGTTTTGACTATACGCCAAGCTGCCATGAAATAATTGAGGGGCAATAGGTAGATGCCATGAAATTACCCGATCCATTTTATAAGAGATCAATGGCAGTTTTCTAAGGAGATACGATACTTTCAGATCGACACTTTTCTCTTTTTCACCCATTCTCAATTATTATTACTATGACTTTAATAGTATGTAAATACAACACATACAAAGAACCTATTAACCGTGTTTACAGCACGGTTTGGGTATACCAAGGTTCAAAGATTGATTCCAAAAACAGACCAATGTTCGTCCACTCCCATCCAATAGTACAAAAAAAAATTGTTTACTCAGGTTAAAACTGTTTAAAACTCATCCTTTAGCCAAACATACATCATAACACTTTATATAGTAGATTGGGTAATAAAAAGCCTTTATTTAAACTTCCACAACCCAAATTTCGACAATATGCCAGCGACTACAAAAAGGGACACTGTAAGTGAAGACCCAAATCAGACGCCACAGAAGACGACGTCTGATAATTGTTTGTTTGATTGTGGTTTAACGTCCCCGTCAACATAATTGAGGTCATTTTGGAGACGATGCTTCCAGTTTTGTGGGACTTTTACCCGGCATTGCCGTCCATTGAAACCAATTAGGGGTTATTTGCAATGGGCGATCTGACTCGCATCACTTTGCCTGGGCAGGTTTAGTCCGTCTAAGTAGTTTACCAGTACCCACGTGCGGTCAGTTTCAGCTCTGCGCGGAAGAATCGTGCAGTCCAATCTATTTCTCCAAGCCCCGACGGGCAGGAGCCGGTCTGATAATTGTCCTCGGTGTTTGCTGTAAAAATGACATTTTTGGAAAACTTACAAAAAAAAAAAACAAAAGAAAACTTCAGGCATTTGGTTTTACGCAGCTCACAGTCCTTGCCGCCTCGTGCAAAACTACAATTTTAATTTAACCTAGAATGGGTATACCTGTATTTAAAATTGTCATTTGGGGAGGTAAATCGTTGGTTTTACGGTCACAAATTCCGTTTTACGGCTCCGCCCGTAAAACCACCGATTTACCTCCGCAAATGACAATTTTGAATACACTTTATCCGCTAAATGTATGTCACTTTTTAACTATTTCATTATTAACAGGAGACAAAGGTATAAAACTCTGCATCGACTTGTTTAGTAGCTCATAGTACCATATGCATGCTAACTTTTCCGGACCATTTGTGAGCCCCCAAGACCTGCAACGGATATATAGGTGTTTTGCCCATCTTTGATTAACGATCGGCTCGATATCGATATATTATGTGAAATAATCTTAAAATGGTAAAAAGGTCGTTAAAACGATAATCTCTTACAATGTCGTCGTCCATACATCACGTCGTAAATCCCATGATATTTTATATGAATTTATTGATCCGCCCTCGTTTTTACTTTCTCTTGATACATATTATGCAAATCGGCAGTTTCGAAAAAACTCACTTCATATAAACCACAGGCACTTGATCGAATAATTTTGACAATCCATGGATCTTTCTGTTAAATTTGAGGCCCATCGGTCAAAAATAAATTGATGAAAATAAAATAAAAAAGAAAAGAAAACAAAGGTGGGTCGATTGTATCTATAAGTGTAGGCGCGAGAAATGGTCTCGAATCATCAACCTTTGCACTTACATTCTTAAATTCCTGTCGTTTTCGTTCTGACCAGACGCCGCATCCTGGTTCTTACCATTTTTAGGTCGATTGTCAGTCGACCAAAAGTTAGAAAGCAACAACGTTTTCTGCCTGCTATTGTCCACGTGACTATCGCTAACCATGTACAAAATCCAGGTTAACAGTTATCTATAGCAGCGCTGTTCTCCTTGCCACGCGTGTCCAAAACTAACGATGTCGTTAGTTCACATATTGTTTAAACTCTGATCATGTAACGTGGCTTTGTTTATATTTTTGCTGAATGTCGGGTAAAAGTTCCACAAAATCGGAAGCAATGTCTCCAACATGACCTAAATAGTGTTGACGCGGACGTAAAACCTCAAACACAAACATACAAAACATTAATATATGTGAAGCTAGGAATAAAGCGTACGCTTTGTCCAAACTGGCTGACAACATTTTTTAACTGTCCCTTCAAAAACTTGCATTTGATTAATCGGTATCTTAATCGGACGCGCGCCTCACTTGTGATAATGAGGTCGCAAGTTCGATACCTAACGGGTCAGCAACATTCTTTTGTGTAGATTGATCGGTCATTCTCTCTTTTCAGATGATTAAAGAAGTTTCTGATGACTCACGTGCCCTATACTGGTTAACCGCTTTGAACTGAGCCTGTCCAGGAAAAGTGTGGCTAGGTAAACTGACCGACTCTATATGACCCAAATTATGTTGATCTGGCCGTTAAATTAAACACACACAAAAAAAAAAAAAAAAAAAAACATCTGGTCAGCGGTGAGTCTGGATATCTCGATGGTGCACAGGAAAACGTCACATAAAACAAGACAAGGAAAAGAAATTTTATGGAATATGTCATAATTTTATGAATATGTCAAATTAAGATTTCATAGGGCTGTAAGCAGAGTGGTGTTTATTTTATTTTATTATTTCATGTCATGTCATAAAAATCGTATGCCCACATAGTAACTGGCGCGTAACGTCATGACGCTGTCCGTGACCCCCCCCCCCCCCAAACCAACCATCCATAATTCGAATCAATGATATCCATAATTCGAATAATTGGCATCCATAATTCGAATTATGGATATCCATAATTCGGTCCATTTAGGGATATCAATAATTCGATTCATGGATATCTATAATTCGTCTTTGCAAATAAATACAGTAATGAATGAAAGCAAAGGCTTATGCGGTGAATTATGGAAATGCGCAGTCTGATCAGAGTCTTCGCTATGCGATATACGGATACCCTTTGGCCCAAAGTTTTTACCTATCCGATGACTGATTGGGTTAGCGGGCTAATTTGGGTCTGTCACTTGCGCACATGCAGATTTTCGCTTGACGCGGCTCACATACAGATGAAATAAAGATACGTCCTTCAAAACCCATCATGACATATACAATGAATCTTGTATGACTCGAACCATCGCTGAGTCGAACTAGTCCATTAATCTCTATTAAAGGAATTTTACCGATAAGAAATAGTGAGGACATATACAGGACAATTCCTATATTAAGACCACCTTTGGGACTGTTCAAAAGTGGTCTTTAAGACCACTTTTGAACAGTCCCAAAGGTGGTCCCTGACCAGAGTACATTGTGTGAAGAAAACATGAAGACCTTCTTAACAAGCTTTTTATAGCAGAATAAGTCTTAATTTTAGGTGGTCTTAATTGATGAATTTCACTATATATACCTCAGCAGATTTTGCATGCTGCCTTATAAATGTGTGATGTGTGTGCTCATTAGAGTCGCCGATTCTAATGAGCACACACATCTTACCTTTATTTGATAGAACAATGAAAATATATTTATAAATTATTCTCGTAATGTCCCTTGGTCTGTTGCTATGAGTAACCCCCAATGGCTCGAACTACCCCTGTCTCGAAGCAAATCATGACCACAACGGCGTTCGAGCAATTGAAGCGCCTACTGTATTTAGCCTAGGTATTCGAACACCTCCACAACTCCTTACAATCTTGTTCTAAAATTTGAACAAGTGCAATTTACTACTAAGAGTGACAAACAATGTAAACCCTGATGAGACGCCACGTTCTGTGGCGTCTCATCTGGGTCTACACTGTTTGCTCAGGCCTGTCTGACATCTAAGCTCATATAGAGACGGGTCGGCCCCCGCTCATTGGAGCTTGAAGAAATAGATGGGTCACGCAGAGCTGAAACCAACCGCACACGGGTACTGGTAAACCGCTTAGAGGATCTAAGCCTGCCTAGGCAAAGCGATGCGAGTCGGACCGCCCATGCTTATAAACCATATTGGTTTCATTGGGCGAGAGGGCTTGAGAAGTCATTTCATCTCAATGTCGGGTAAAAGTCCCTCAAAATTGGAAGCAACGTCTTCAAAATGACATATACAGTGTTGACGGGGACGTTAAAAACATCAAAGCGCCAAAGGCACTGAAATGACAGATTATATGAGAAAATCATAACACTGTGAAAACTTACGGAAAACCTTTCTAAAAAGAGCTTAAAATATAGAAAGGTAGTTCTGCAAATTCCAATATATGATATGTTTGCAGATGTCTATAGACCGGTGGTATTATGAAACACCATTCGATGTTTCAAATTTTTGAAAGAAACTGTTTACGTTTTCAAAACCAAACATTAAAATTCAAGTTTTAACAATGCTACTGTTCATAAGTAACATTTTTTGTCTGGTCGGTTGTGGACACCTCTACCCAAAGATACTCTATGGAGAAGAGATCGGAGGAGAAAGGCTGGCTAGTCAAGTACATGAATTCCATTGGCTTGAAGACATTTTTGAGTAAGAACAGCACTATAAGCCCGCTCGTAATCCTGCTGGATAAGATATCCCGGATTCTGAGCGTAAACAAATAAATGGAACCATGTGAGGCCGAAGCGCTTGAATGATGTAACGTCTCGCTGTTCAATCCACGTCTCAGCTATGATCTTGAATGTTCTTAATGACACTAAGCTGCGTTCGCTAACTACACGCAATAGCTCGCCACACAATTACGCTTATTTCACCCGATATGTCATGCTCTATTACGCACGCGTCGCCTTGGCATACCTTACACCTATACGTCGAAACACCCGGAAACGACAACCGGCGTGATTCACGCTGAAGTGCGATTTGTCACTGAAACGCATATGCCAGTCGCTTGGACGCCAATTTACGTATTTCATGCACTAGCGTAAGTGTTCCGTACTGTCTCGATGCGTTAACTTTGGTCACGACAGAGACGTCTAGCTCTCTAACGTGCATCGCATAAGGGCGACGATCAGTGTCAGTGCTTATTAGTCGGTAGTTGTGACCCCTTGTTTATCTACAGGTACAGTGTAGCAGCTGCCGACGGAAATCTGTTTCGCATATGCGTCTGACGGTCGAATCATCTTGACGTACTGACGTCGGTCTTCCGCTACGTCGATGTCCACTAGCGTCTTCTGTATATAGTAAGATGTCGCTCCAATAGACGATAGATCACACACATGTGGCACCCAAAATCAGAGTCAACGTCATCCGCTTTCCGACCAGCTTCTAACTGTCCAGGGGCACACTTACGATCCTTTAATGAAAAATGTTGCAATACGCTCTCACTAGAACAAATTTCAGTTTCTTCTTTTCTAGGCACGACCTTACATTACACATCAACATGTGGTTTCTATCCGCACTGGTGTGGGTGTGGTGCACAGGATCGACGTGGCCGGACTGGTAACCAGACATCACGGTTGATTAATTTAACCTTTTTAGCTTAAGGGCATTGTGCCTAAGCGTTTTGTAATCATGCAATCGTTTGGTTTCAGAATCAAAGCACTGAGAGTGTGGGGTGTAGGTTGGAGTAATAGGCCTGGGCTGAGATTTTAACTGTTTCATTTAACTCTGAAATTCCAAACAAATAGTGAAGATTTTGACAAGAAGACGCGTTCGGCAGCGTCTGATCTTGGTCTACACTGTTTCCCAAGCTCACCCTATGATTCCAGGATAACCCTCTTCCGTCTTATGGAATACCCCGATCTCACTGCGGCTATTTTCTACAAGACAAATAGTTATTCTGACAAGCCAGTGATAGTCACGTAGACTTAGCACTGAAGCGCTTTTCTTATTATCAACTTCGGGTCGAATGCCAAACAATCAACCCAAACATAGCCGCGTCGTTTGTCAGTGTTGGGTACATGTAAGTGTTATCTGTAAAATCTGCACATGAATCAAATGTTGGATATGGCAAACAATGTAAACTCAGTTCAAACGCCACACATCACGGTGCTGATCTTGTTCTACACGTTTTTGCATTAGTTACTAACATCTTAAGTTTAAACGAATCAGTCCAAGTTCCCGTTCATGACGAGCCTGCATTTAGAGACAATCGGCACGAGTGTTGTCAGTGCTTTGATTTATTCATTGCCTTGGGTTTCTTGAGTGCACTCTTCCATCACTGAAGTTGGGCTCGTCCATTCTGTTAAATATATGGCACCTAGAATTATATCACAGGACCTACACTAAGTATCTGTACCATATTCCAGGGTTGAAAGGGACAGCCTTTCTTTTCAATTTCTCCAAGTCAATATACACCTGAGTTGTAACTGACCTAAACTTGACCTCGAAAGTCAGAAAGAAATCCCATTAATATTCTTGTGTACAGCTGACCTGGTCCAACAGCAGTCTTTAAGGATTCAATATTGACAGCACTGATAGAAAACAGTGTAAAACCTGAGCAGACTGCTAAGCAGACGCCGCATTAATCTGGGTATACAGTCCGTTCGCCAAACCAGTCGCATGATGCAGCTGATTCATATGAAATGCTGAATCGTATCGTCGTCAGCTTCAAAAGTTTGTATTAAGTTTACAGGATAATTAATACGCTTGTACAATTTTGATTATTGCGCCAAACAGGACTACATTTTGTGCGGACTCATATTTCTATGGCGGTCAAAGCCGGAAGAAAAGGCCTGAATTAATTTAAACGTGTAGCACAGCAAGAATAGACAGATGAAATCTGTCATTAATCCAAGCGCCAAAGGCACTGAAATGACAGATTCTATGAGAAAATCAAAACACTGTGAAAACTTACAGACAACCTTTCTAAAAAGATCTTAAAATTTAGAAAAGTAGTTCTGCAAATTTTATTGTATGATATGTTTGCAGTTGTCTATACACCGGTGGTATCATGAAATGCCATTCGATGTTTCAAATTTTGGAAAGAAACTATTTACGTTTTCAAAACCAAACATTAAAATTCAAGTTTTAACAATACTTCTGGCAATTAGTAACATTTTTGTCTGGTCGGTTGTGGATACCTCCCCCCAAAAGATACTCTATTTTTCACAAAGAGATCGGAGGAGAAAGGCTATTCAGTCCAGTACATGAATTCCATTGGCTTGAAGACATTTTTGAGTAAGAACACCACTATAAACACGCGCGTAATCCTGCTGGATTAGATATCCCGGATTCTGAGCGTAAACAAATAAATGGAACCACGTGAGGCCGATGCACTTGATTGATGTAACGTCTCGCTGTTCAGTTAACGTCTCAGCCATGATCTTGAATGTTCTTAATGTTGCTAGCTACAATAGCTCGACATACCATTTCGCTTATTCCATCCGATATGTCATGCTCTATTACGCAAACGTCGCCTCGGCATACCTTACACCTATGTGTCGAAACATCCCGAAACGACAATCGGCGTGATTCACGCTGTAGTGCGATGTGTCACTGAAACGCATATCACGCGAGTCGCTTAGACACCAATATACATGTACGTATTTCATGCACCAGCGTAAGTGTCGACGTCTTAATTTTGGTCACGACAGGGACGTCTAGCTCTCAAAATCGCATCGCATAAGGGCGACGAACACTGTCAGTGCTTATTAGTCGGTAGTTGAAACCCTTTGTTTATCTACAGGTACAGTGTAGCAGATGCTGCTGGAAATCTGCTTCGCATATGCGTCTTCGGATGAATCGATCTTGACGTACTGACGTCGGTCTTCCGCTACGCCGACGTCCACTAGCGTCTTCTGTTGATAGTAAGATGTCGCTCCAACAGACAAATAGATCACACACATGTGGCACTCAAAATCAGAGTCAACGCCATCCGCTTTCCGACCAGCTTCTAACTGTCCATTAGAAGCCTCCGTGGTGTAGTGGTTATGCTACTCGCCTTGTAAACCAGGGATCGCAGGATCGATCCCGGACTTCTCCAGACTTTCGGATGTGTCTTTAAACCGAAGTATCGTCTCCGTATGACCTTAGCTGTTGGTGGGACGTAAAACTCAAACACTCACTCACTCACTCTAACTGTCCAGGGTTCAATGAAAAATGTTGCAATACGTTCTCACTTGATGCTTTTTGAGAACAAAATACAATTTCTTCTTTTCTAGGCACGACCTTACATCACACATCAAAAGTTTGATCTTGAACAGGTGGTTTCTATCAGTGCTGGTGTGATGGTGGTACACAGGATCGCTGGCCCCCGCCAATCGGGGCTTAAAAAAATAGATGGGCTGCATGATGCTTCCACGCAGAGCTGAAACCGACCCGCACACGAGTACTGGTAATCTGCTTAAAGGATCTAAGCCTGCCCAGGCAAAGAGGTGCGAGTCGGACCGTCCATGCATATAAACCCTATTGGTTTTGATTGGGCGGCGGCAGGGCTTGAGATGTCATTTCATCTCAGTGTCGGGTAAAAGTCCCACAAAATTGGAAGCAACGTCTCCAAAATGACCTATACAGTGTTGACGGGGACGTTAAACCTCAAATCAAACAATACAAAACACAGGATCGTGGCCGGACTGGTAACCATTGGTCACGGTTGATTGATTTAACCTTTTTAGCTTAAGGGCATGGTGCCTAAGCGTGTTGTAATCATGCAATCATTTGGTTTCAAAATCAAAGCACCGAAAGTGTTGGTGGGATGTAGGTTGGGGTAAAAGTCCTGGGCTGAGATTAAACTGTTTAATTTAACTCTGAAATTCCAAACAAATAGTGAAGATTTTGATAAGAAGCGCGTTCTGCAGCGTCCGAACTTGATCTACACTGTTTGCCAAGCTCACCCTATGATTCCAGGATGACCCTCTTCAGTCTTATGGAATACCCTGGTCTCACTGCGGCTATTTTCTGCAAGAAAAAGGTTATTCTGAGAAGTCAGTGATAGTCACGTAGACGTTAGCTCTGAATCGCTTTTTTATTAGTAGCTTCGGGTCGAATGCCAAACAATCAACCCAAACATAGCCGGGCCGTTTGTCAGTCTTAGTTACATGTAAGTGTTATCTGTAAAATCTGCACTTGAAAAAAATGTTCGATCTGGCAAACAATGTAGACTAAGAGCAAACGCCACAGAACACGGTGCTGATCTTTTTCTACTTTTTTGCATCAGTTACTAAACTTCCGTTAAGTGTAAACGGATCAGTCCAAGTCCTCGTTCATGACCAGCCTGCATTTACAGACAATCGGTATGAGTGTTGTCAGTGCTTTGATTTATTCACTGCCTTGAGTTTCTGGAGTGTACTCTTCCATCACTGATGTTGGGCTCGTCCATTCTGCTAAATATGGCACCTAGAATTATATCACAGGACCTACACTGTTTGCATAGGTATCTGTACCATATTCCAGGGTTGAAAGGGACAGCCTTTCTCGCAAAGTCTGATATATACACCTAGTTGTAACTGACCTAGACTTGCCCTCGAATGTCGGAAAACCCATTAATATTCTGGTCTGCAGCTGACCGGCTGGTCTTTAAGGATTAAATATTGACAGCACTGTTAGAAAACAGTGTAAAATCTGAGCAGACGTCTAAGCAGATGCCGCATTGATCTAGGTATACAGTCTCGCATGATGCAGCTGATTCATATGAAGTGCTGAATATATTCTCTGAAAGTTAAGATAGAATCATGTCGTCTGCTTCAAAAGATTGTATTGCGATTATAGGATGCACAATTTTGATAACTGCGCCTAACCGGACTACATTTTTGTGCGGACTCATATTTCTTTGGCGGTCAAAGCCGGAAGAAAGTCATAAGAAAGCCGGAACTACTTTACAACACGCAGGATAGCTAGAGATGTCAGATAGAATCTGTCATTAAAAATCACAACGGCGTTCGAGCAACTGAAGAGCGACTGTCATACTATTTTCTAATTGGTGAATCAAAAATACCATATTTACCCTAAGTTTTCGGACACATCAACTCCTTACCATACTTGTTCTAAAATTCGAACAAGTACAATTTACTGCTAAGAATAGATGAGTAGCAAACAGTGTAGACCCTGATAAGACGCCGTCGCAGTTCTGCGTTCTGTGGCGTCTGGTCTGGGTCTACACCGTTTGCTCAGCAAGGAAGTGTTTTATTTTACGAGGATGACAACATTTAGCATATAAGTGTAGCTCATCTTCCATGAGACCCTCAATGTGAAGTGTGGATGGAAAAAAAAATCCATACCGAGGGTCACTGTTCGGCATCACGAGGCTTGCCGAGTGATAACAGACTGTAATTCCGAGGAAAGGATTTTTTCTGACTTCCCCTCACACCCATGATATTGCTGACGTGTGTGATTCTGTGATGACATTCGTGTAACAATAAGTGTAACGTTCAGTGACGCCAACTTTAACGACGGCGTACATGAGTTCAATTATAGATACAACCAGTGCACATCAGACACGTGAGAATTTTCGATTTTTATCTCACCCTTGGTAGGATAATGTAGGTAGGATAAATCCAGGATTCCTTTTGCTATTTATCATCTCACAAATTAGCAAAGTTTACGTTACAGAGTAGCAATCGCCAAAAAAAAAAAAAAAAAAAAAACAAGGGCAGTGGAATGACCATAGCTCATAATACGTACACTGGTATGTCATTCCTAAAGTGTGTGTGTGAATTCGGGTTTAACGTCGCTTTCAACATTTTTTCAGTCATATCACGACGGTGTCTGGTTGTGACAGGGAGCACAATGCTCACTTTTATAGTGCTGCCTCACTGAAGTATCATGTCCCAGACACATTACATGATACCACACCCAGTCACATTATCCTGACACTGGGTCGACCAGTCCTAGCTCTACCCCGTAAATCTGAGTGCCAAGCGAGGAGCAGCTAGTATCATTTTTAACGACTTTGGTATGTCGCGGCCCGGGATCGAACCCGTGACCTCCCGTTCCCCGGAGCGGACACTCTACCAACTGAGCTATCGGGGCCGGTATGTCATTCCTACATCATTTGCAAAAATGATTGGTCAAAATACTGAATATGACTTTTTCCAGTGTGACTAACTATTACTTTTTGGGTCGATTGTTTACCGCAGTAGCTTTTCAATGCTAGAGTCCACGAATTGTCGGAATTCCAGGTAACGGATATTTAAAGAAAATAACAGCCCTGTTCTTATTGCTGTGAGGTCAGAGTGTTGCATAAGAGGTTTATCTGCAGAATCTGGAATGGAGTCATATGTTGGTTTTGGCAATCAGTGTAGACCCAGGTCAGACGCCGCAAACGCGGCGACTGACCAGGGTCTACGCTGTTTGCTTACAGTTCAGGAATTTAATGGTCGGGCACAGAAGAACGCAGCGTATGATCAGGGCAGATGCCGAAAAACGCGGCGTCTGATTAGGGTCTACACAGTTTGCAGACAATACAGGAATATTGTTAAACAAAATGGTCATTTTTCAGGCTACACTATGAGACAATCGACCCCTCAGTGATGTCAGTGCTTTGATTCAGTATGTATGTGTTTGAGTTTTTACGTCCCACCAACAGCTAAGGTTATACGGAGACGGGAACTCGGTTTAAAGACTCGTCCGAAAGGCTGGAGAAGTCCTGGATCGAACCCACGACCCCTGTTTTTTTTTTTTTTTTTTTTTTTTTTTTGTTTGGGTTTTACGGCCCTTTCAAGATTATTTCACTCATATCGAGCCGATCGTTAATCAGAGGTGGGCGAAAACCGGAGTACCCGGAGAAAAACCACCTGACCTTCCGTTGCAGAACTTGGCGTCTCACACGTGGCCCGAGCGAGGCTCGAACCTACGGCGGTGTCGACCCCTGGTTTATGAGGCGAGTAGCTTGAACACTTCACCACGGAGGCTTCTGCTTTGACTCTTTGTCACTGAGGTAATTGAGTGACTCGAGGTTAAGTGTGCCATATTATGTTTCTGTGGGACTTTGGCTACATGATGCTTCACACAGAGCTGAAATCGACCGCACATTAGTCTGTACTGATAATTAAACCGCTTTAGCGCCAAGCGAAGTGGTGCGAGTTGGACCGTCCCTTTGGTTTCTTTGGGACTAGATATGTTATCGGGTAAAAGTCCCACAAAATTGGAAGCGACGTCTAAAGACCTAAATTATGTTGCTGGGGACGTTAAACTTCAGTTCAAACAAAAAAAAAAACTATGTTTTTGTTTGTATCGATAAAGTGTGTCGTTACCACACGGGGTATTCGACTACTTGGAACGCAGACGGATACCAAAAACGCCGACTGTTTACCTTGGATTTGAAAGAGGGTGAGTCGATAAAATCATGTTTTTTGCGACCCTATTAAAAAAATCAGTTTTGATTTTTTGCTGTATTCTTCTGGAACTGTCACAGATGTTTCGTAATGGTGCTTTTAGCTTCGATAGATTACATGAAAGCGTCTTTACAGACAACTAAAATGCAAAACATGCACAATTTCTAAAAGAATTAGTGTAAGTACTAGAAATGAAACCGATTTATCCAAAGATGTCATTGTAGCTTGAAAGAGAAATAGTCCTTGTTCAAAATTAACTCCTATATACTTGTGCCATACGTTGCTCGGGCAGCAATAAGCGTGGACTTGAGTGCACCATGCTGAAAGAAGATAATATTTACGACAGACGGATTTCTTTGATGTTACCATGAAACGCAGACGATGGATACTAATGACGGATTTACAATTAATGGCTAAATCAATGCCTACTTCCATATCTCCTTAATTTTGAGGTTCAAAAAGCACGGTTATGAACAGTGTTGAATATTTCCCATGCCGTATATAAACAACGATGGTGAAAATAGCGTAAGACGAGTAAATGGTTACTCTCTCTCTCTCTCTCTCTCTCTCTCTCTCTCTCTCTCTCTCTCTCTCTCTCTCTCTCTCTCTCTCTCTGCATGTGTCTGGTATAGGGATTATGAATTTCAACGACTTCCATTTCAGGAAATGTTTGGATAGTTCATGTTTCCTATACTTACATAAGTGTCTTCAGAAGATAACTGATGAAGAGGAACAGTCAGAGAGCCTTTCCTTGGTTCTAATATGTTTTTACTATAATAGTTCCACATTTTATTGAATAAAATAATAAAAAATAGCCATCGAATAGATGGCAAATCCCCCGACCAAAAGCCAATATGGCCTTCAGAAGATTGTTTACCAATAGAAAGTGCACCAGAATTAAACCAGCAATATATCACAAAAATTACTGCAGTTATGGCATTCACAAGATTATACTGTCAGGTGAGATAACTAAAAAACCAGGGCACTCAGAATTGTGGTTCTTGCGCATGACATGCCTGCTTAAGCTCATGTATTTCTGTACAAAGTACCATCAATATATCTCAAAGGGTATTTGAGATATGATGATCAGAAGCTGGTCATACTGTAATATTGGAAAGGTAGGTAACTCAAATACCACAGCACCAACAGTTGTGTTTATTGCACATGACACCCCTTCTGTACCTTGTATACAATTGCGCCAAGTTCCTTGAATATATCTCAAAGGGGGTTGGAGCTATGGTCATCACAAGGTTATATTGGCAGGGGAGAATACTCAAAAGCCAGAGCACCCAGAGGTGTAATTCTTGAGCATGACACTCTTGCTTAACCTCATGTACATCTGTATCAAGTACCACCAATATATGTCAAATGGTATTTGAGGAACGGTGATCACAAGGTAATCAGACTGTTATATTGGAAGGGGAGATAACTCAAATATCATAGCACCCAGAGTTGTGGTTCTTAGACATGAAGCGCCGTCTCAACCTTGCATACAAGTGGCCATTACAAGGTTATATTGTCAGGGGAGATAATTAACAAAACCAGGGCACCCAGAGTTGTGGTTCTGGCACTTGACACGCCTACTTAAACTCATTTATAACTGTACCAAGTACCATCAATATGTGGCCATCACAAGGTAGTGATTCTATATTATTGGAAAGGGAGATAACTCAAAAACCTTGGCACCCAGAGTTGTGGTTCTTATGCATGACACACCGTCTCGGCCTTGTGAACAACTGTGCCAGATATCATTAATATATCTGAAAGGGTATTGGAATTATGGCCATCACAAGGTATTCACTTTATTTTATTGGAAGGGGAGATAACTCAAAAACCATGGCAACCAGAGTTGTGGTTCTTGTGCATGACACGCTGTCTCAGCCTTGTGAACAGCTGTGCCAGGTGTCATCAATATATCTAAAAGGATATTGGAGTTAGGGCCACCACAAAGTAATCATTCTATTTTATTAAAAAGGGAGATAACTCAAAAAGTATGGCATCCAGAGTTCTGGTTCTTGCGCATGACACGCCGTCTCAGCCTTGCGAACAATTGTGCCAAGAACCATCAATGAATCGCAAAGGGTATAGGAGTTATGGCCATCACAAGGTTACGTCTACGGACGGACGGACAGACGGACGGACGCCAGGCTGATCGCTATACCCCCCGAACCTATTCGGTCGGGAGATAAAAAGAGAAATTACAACTGACAGAGGTTTTTCCAGATAAATCATTCATAGAGGATATTCCAGATAGACCACAAATCGGCTGATAAATGTTCGAGGTTTCATACAAGTATTCTAATGTTTGGCGTTTCATTCCGTTATTCTATTTAGAAGTCTATCTCTAGACCCAAGCAAGTTTTTTCTTCGGATGTTTTTGAAGGGCAGGAAACTGAAGAGGCAGGAAACTAAAAAAGACTGATCGACAGTGGTGGTTCTTGTGCAAATATATGTATATGCGCATTTAAACTTCTAAAGGTCCGCATTTGATGGCGGTTTCGTTCAGATAGTCTATCTTAACCATATCGTCTCTCACTGCTGTGGGTTCTAACCTCACGCGGGTCACATTTGAGGCGCCAAGTTCTGCAACGGATTGTCAGTAGTAGTAGTAGTAGTAGAAAGAAGAAGAAGAAGAACCGCTACACAAATAAAAGTGGCGGATTTTATCCGAGACGATCGTGTATAGGAAGTGTGAATGCAATCCGTCAAAACTGTTCGTGAGAAAGCAGGTTTCAACTGCTGACGGATAGATGTTGCTCCAACCTGTTCTTGTTTAAAAACTGTTTTGCATCTGCAGGCTATTGCACAAAATGCGTGATACTTCTTAATTTCTGTCATTCTTAGCAAACTCTAGACATTCATGACACTGTTTGTTCGAAATATTTAGACATGTTGCGCATTCATTCCATCACATGTCATATTAAATCATTTCTGCACCGAGATGCATCTGAAAGCAATCAGATTGTACAGCTACACATGTTGATATGATTCTTACCTGGTCGCAAGCGCCTTTCATGACGCATGTACCCATATATGACAACCAGAATCTTCCACATAACAATACTTGACAGGCGGGTTTCTCCTTTGTTTTATTTGTTGTAAGTTTTTTTTTCAAATAGACTGGCCGTTTAAGCAAACGGTATACGTAGACAAATCACCGATTTTGCGGCGTCTCAACTTGATCTGCATTGTCATATTTGACAAATATTGATCTCATACTACACAGCTTAATCGCTCAGACAGCTGACCAAATATATACACTTACGCCCTGAGTTTCTGCCACTTTCATCTTTGAATTTTGCGAAAAAAAAATGCATAGTTGCTATTATGTTAGATGTACGGAACCCTGGAAGGGACATGATTTTCTTTATTATTTTATAAGTTGTGCGCACAAGATAATATTTTGTTCGCACAACTTCCCAAGCTCTATGTTGTGCAAACAAGATAATATGTTGTGCGAACAAGATATTATCTTGTGCGCACAAGATAATATGTTGTCCGCACAAGATAAATTATGTTGTCCACACAAGATAAATTATGTTGTCTACACAAGATTATACCTTGTGCGCACAACATATTATCTTGTTCGCACAAGGTAATATCTTGTTCGCACAACTTAATATCTTGTTCGCACAACATATTAAAACAAATCATGTCCCTTCCCGGGTTCCGTAAAGATGCTTCAATTAAAATCATCAAAATGCGAGATATAGACAGCTCCCAATGAGAGGTCTCATCTCGGCATACTGTGAATAGGCATCTGTAAAACACCATGTTTTACATGCAGGTACTTTGTATTCATTCCGCTTCGGTATTATATCCCATATATGTCAATTAGAAGCCTCCGTGGTAAAGAGGATAATCTACTCGCCTCGCAAACCAGTGGTCGTGGGATCGATTCAGGGCTTCACCAGACTTTCGGGCGAGTCTTTAAACAGAGGTTCCGTCTCCATATGATCTTGCTGTTGGTGGGGACGTAAAACTCAAACGCAATCGCCTATCGGGGTTTGAAGAGATAGATGGGCTGCATGATGCATCCACGCAGAGCTGAAACCGACCGCACACGAGCACTGGTAAACCGCTTAGAGGATCTAAGCATGCCCAGGCAAAGTGATGCGAGTCGGACCGTCCATGCTTATAAACCCAATTGGTTTCATTGGGCGACAGGGCTTGAGTTGCCATTTCATCTCAATGTCGGGTAAAAGCTCCAAAACATTGGAAGCAGCATCTCCAAAATGACCTAACTAGTGTTGACGGGAACGTTAAACCTCAATTCAAACAAATACCCTGGCAATATTTAATTTTGGACAACTGTTTGGGCATTCATTCTTTTTTGCTAAAGGGGGGGGGGGGTGGGGTGAGGGAAACAAACTATTCTTCGTATGTTTTAATCCATATGTGACATGGAGTCTTCCACCTAGTAAGTTTGGAGTTGTCACTTCCTATTATTAGGGTGTCAGGTTTGTTTTTATTTGTGGCAAATTTTACAAAAATGAATTTTCTTTTAGCAAACAATGTAGACCCAGATCAGACGCCGTGTCTGATCTGGATCGGCACTGTTTGCAAATATCCCAGAAGAGGGCATATTTGGGTTAATTATATTGCCATTCGTTCAGGTGCGTCATTCTTTCCCGAAATTTTTCTATAAATTTCACATTGTTTATCTAATAAGACCGATTCGTAATTTCGAAGGACCCGATCCTACAAACACGTACCGCACACTGGAACAACGCCATATCAACGTCGTTGCAATAATGTTTGTTTGATTTGAGGTTTCACGTCCACGTCAACACTGTAAAGGTCATTTTGAAGACGTTGCTTCTGGTTTTGTGGGACTTCTACCCGACATTGAGATGAAATGACATCTCAAGCCCTGTCGCCCAATGAAACCATTAGGGTTTATAAGCATGGACGGTACGACTAGCACCGCTTTGCCTGGGCAGGCTTAGATCCCCTAAGCAGTTTACCAGTACTCGTGTGCGGACCGGATTCAGCTCTGCGTGGACGCACCATGCAGCCCAGATATTTCTTCAAGCCCCCTATGGGCATTGCAATAATGTATAATCCTATTTATCTGTCAAAATAATGAAACAAACTCGTACAGTTCTAATACGATCTGTTTTGAGTTCGAGCCTTGCTCGGGTCACATGTGAGACGCCAAGTTCTGCAACGGAAGGTCAGGTCGTTTTTCTCCGGTTTTCGCCCACCTCTGATTAACGATCGGCTCGACATGAGTGAAATAATCTTGAAAGGGCCGTAAAACCAAAACCAAAAAAAAAAAAAAAAAAAAAACCGATCTGTTTTGAAATTTAATGTACAGTGAAACTTCGAGGACTCAAACACTGATGGCCCATTTACTACGGCCGAGTCGAACTCTTTCTTGAGTCCCTAGAAAGAAAATGCCATAACTGCAGATATAAATATAGTTTGTATAATAATTGTCTGATTTGATCTTGAAAATGTATGTTTTGTGTACTCACAAGAATCGCCTCGATGAGGCGATTCTGATGAGTACACACAACATGCATTTATTTTGAAGAAAACTGAAAATATGTCTGTATTCGGCCTCCTCCCCTAGCTCCAAGATCAACCCCCTGTCGCTCGAACCACCGTGGTCTCGAACAAATTTTCTTGGTCCCAAAAGTGTTCGAGCCATTGAAGTTCGACTCTATATTCATATTTATCTGTCAAAATAATGAATTTAAAAGTACTCTGCGTTCGAGCGAGAAGGGCTGAATTCATGTCCGGGGTTGTTTTGTGGGACTACGCTATTAATATACCTAAGGAAATTTACAAATCGTGCCTATTTGATCGTAAAAGTATCTAACATTATGAAATCACAGATTTATGACACCTTATAAGAATTGACGGGTCATGTGCGCTACATAAAGTCATATGCGCGAATATGGCCCACATGTGGTATTAAGACAAACCGTCACGTTGGTGTCTTTTGGCGAGAAGCGAAAGGCAATCGTATCGATTCCTGGTTACTGCCTTCCCTTCTACTTCGAGAACACCCTCTTTGGTCGGGGTACACTGTGGTAAGACTCAGTGTCTAGATTAACTTTCCAATTATACGAAAACAGAATGTATTTTACTCCTTTTTTATTTTTCCACGCTTGTGGTTTCCACGTCAATGGTAACCATAACTTTGTGCCGTCTGCATTGCGTGGTATCTGTGCGGGTCGTCATTGGTATCCTAATTCGAACACCCTCATCAAGAAATTCACATCTATAATTATAAAATCCTGCTTTTTGCTAATTCTAATGACGCATGGCAGGTACTCAATACATTAGTATTTTATGCTATTCAGGAAACATTGGAAATTATATACGAATTATTGCTGTAAAACTAAAAAAAACTGTCGACTTGCATCAAGCATCTTTATTTTGCCGAATAAAATAGGTCATAACTCGTCATTGACAGAAGGATTTGCATCCACAGTTCGTGGAAAGTATTCCGAGACACTGCGAAACAGATTGCTATCAACATATGTGGGCATCCATTTGATATATGCCCGTAAAATGCGATTTGTTCAACTCGCCACGAATGTTTGTTGTTGTTTTTCCGTCGGCGTTTTTGGTATCCGTCTGCGTTCCAGGTAGTCGAATACCCCGTGTGTTACGCCAGATAAAAAGTTGAGTGAGACTTTTATACAGGTAACGCTACACCGGCCAATCAGGCGATTCGTTATACGAAGTTACCTGTCCTGACTTTACCTGCGATATCGATTGAAAGACGGCTTAAAATTCTTTATTTAGACAAAAATGGCGAAATATACCCGTATTATAATTGTGTATTTGCTTAAGTGTACAGCTCAGCACTGCGTGGGACAGGTAACCCGTCCTAGATAGCAATGAAGTGAATAAAGAGATCTTTGTAGCGGAGTGGTTATCTGTGTGTGTCACCAAGAAAACATTCACCTATCGATAATTTTATATACCTGTGTTTTGAAGTGCATACATGTGAATTTATGATATTTGTGATATAAAATTCTGAAAATGAAATCTAGGACGAGCTATACTTAAATTTAAATGGATATATAATTCAAAGGTTTGTATTGTTTTGCTTATTTATATTATAGATCACGTGTATAGCTGTGGTTGTTTGTGTAAGCGTCGGTTTCATTTTAAATTTGAATTAAATATACAGTAAAGTTCCTATATTACCACCACCTTTAGGACTGTTCAAAGGTGGTCTGTAAGACCACCTTTGAACAGTCCCAAAGGTGGTCACTGACAAGAGGGCACTGGGTATTGAAAACACACAGATAAATTACCTAAAACCTTCTAATTTATTTTTAAAAGCAGAATTGGTCTAATTTTAGGTGTTCTTAATAGCGGGATTTCACTGTATGTCATAGTCTGGGCAGAAAAAAACAATAACAACAAAAACATGTTTTACAAAACACACAAATGGAGAAAAGGACAGGGGCAGAATATAATGTCCCGTATTTGGTTTAAAAACGCATTGGTTACTCATAGTAACAGAGTAACTACAAGGAACCCCATAAGCCTTTTCTGCTTTCGGTGGACAAAAATCTAAGAGTCCGTTTATTTTTCGAGTTGTTAGTTCATCACCAAACATGGCAGATCTTTTTTCGGTGGTTTTGTTTCATTGTTTGTTCTGCTGCTACAGTGTTTGCTTAGTTCACGGATAGGTCTCTGTGTTACAATAGGGTTGCCTGAAGACTGAAGTACTTTGACTATGTTCAGTTTCTCGACTCTTGGAAGAGCATGCAATGCTTTTGGTGTTTTGAATATATACCTTTACGGCTGGCAGTTGACTGACAGTTGAGGATATATTGAATGATGTTAAGAATCAAACTGTGAACAGGTAAAATAAGGCCCATCAAAGTTCGCACATTTTTGTGTCCACTTGTTCAAAATCATAAAGTCTCTCGCCGCTGTGGGATGAGCCACTCTCGGGTCACATGTGAGACTCCATGTTCTGCAACGGAAGGTCATGGGACTGGCAGCTGACTGACAGGCTGTAAGCGGATATTTTGAATGATGTTTCGAATCAAAATGTGAAATAAGGCCTATCAAAATTTGCCCATTTTTGTCGAGCCTCTCTCGCGACATGTTCTGCAGCGGAAGGTCAGGTTTTTTCGGGTACTTCGGTTTTCACCCATCCCCGATAAACGGTCGATTCGAAATAAGTGAAGCCTGCCTTGGTAGTTTGATCGGATGCGCGTCTTTTTTTTCTCCTATTACTGCTACTCGCTCACAGCATTACGAGCAGGATTTCCTGGGTGGTAACCAGTACTGTTTTTTTTATTTTATTTTTTAAGCAATGTGGATAAAGTGCCTTGCTTAAGGACACAACACTTTGGTCAGCGTGAAGCTCGAACCCGCAACCTCTCGATCACAAATCCGATGCGCTACCACTGCGCCAAAGCACGTCTTGACTGGTGATTAGGAGGTTGGGGGTTCTATACCTGCCGGGGTCGGCAACATTCTTTCGTGGAGATTGATCATGAAATCTTTTTCTACGGTCATTCTCTCCCTGCCCCTGATTCAGGTTTCTGACGAAAGAATATGCACGGTACTGGTTAACCGCTTACGTATAAGCCTGTCCAGGAAAAGTGTGAATAGATAAACTGACAGGCTCAAAAATGACCTAAATAGTGTTGACTGGGCCGTTAAACTCCAAAACAAACAAGAAATAAGTGAACTAATTTTGAAAGGGCCGCAAAACGAAACAAACATAAAAAACTTCAGATCTTTGTTCAGTAAGTGAAATAATTTTGAAAGGGCCGCAAAACGAAACAATCATAAAAAAACTTCAGGTATTTGTATCCAAGTTAACATGATTAACCCATTTAGTACCAGAAACCCCAAAAAGGGTACCCTGGCAAACAGTTCAGGCCCAGATCAGACGCCGCGTTCTGCGGCGTCTGATCAGGGCCTCCACTGTTTGCTAAAAGTTCAGCGAATGTCGGAATAAATTTTGAAGAAAACACAACCTGACACCCCTAAATTTTGAAATGGACTCCGAGGAAGATTCCATTTGGTACAAAAAGGCTTATCTGAGTTGTAGAACTGTCAAAATTGCATAAATCATAAAGATTCCATCATATTGTAACATGTTCACGCATTCGTGGAACTGTGTTATTATTACATATATTACTACTCATCAACGTATACTAATTATAGCCATGTCGTGACACATTCACAAGACTTTTACAAACACTTTATTTGACTTGAAAACATAGGAAACCATGGACACAGAAACTCTGCACGCTGATACTAGAATAACCAGCGCGACTCGCTCATTGGGGCTTGCAGATAGATGGAGCTGGACTTGAGTACTGGTAAATCGCTTAGGTTAAAGCCTGCCCAGGCAAGTGAGCGAGACGTGGAGTTCCTTAAACCCTAGCGGTTTCTTCTGGTGGTAGGGCTTGAGATGTCATTTCATCTCCGTGTCTATCAATCTATCTACTTATACTGCGATCGGTCACATTTGCCCATTACTCCCAGGTGTACATTACGTGTACAACAGGTCATGTAATTACGGTAGGGGTCTTTAACCTGTACAGGGGATGACTCTCCCTGCAACGGGGGCCTCCTAAAGTCCCGATCCGAAGGACGGTGCACTTTTGGACATTTATCCCTGTAAATGATGCCAATGGAGCGTGTTCGGACACAGAAATAATCGACGCCGCCGGGGATCGAACCGGAGACCTTGAGATCTAACATTAGAGGCAAGTGCACTAACCACTGAGCTGTCACGCCGGATCGGGTATAAGTCTGACAAAATCGGAAGCAATGTCTCCAAAATGACCTAAATAGTGTTTACGGGGACGTAAAACTCAACACAAACCAGCCTCTTTTACACAAGATAAGCATTGCACACCAGATTGACCTTGTTTCTTACTCACCATTTACAATGAATGTGGTTAATTATGATAACTAGTGGCATTTCCTGACCTATGCATGGTTGTTCGCATCCACAGCTGCAGATAAGATCGAATCCAATTTCCACCAAAAATGCATGGTTGACACGGTTGTCATGACGTTACTTAATCCCGCCAAAGTGTTATTACACGTGTGGTCACACGACGTTATCCACTGCTTATCAACGACGTCATATGATAAATCCCGTGCCTGACAAGTTATTAATTCCCCGTCCTCTGATAGTTCAGAGTTTGCAGGAAGGAAGACTATCCAACACTGCAAGCAACCCGGGGCGACTCCAGTAGGTTCAGACCTTGGGTCTTCAGCACCTATTTGGCAGTCTGTCGGCAGCAGTCAAACCCAGCCGTCCGGATGATAAGCAAACAACCAATGACGTCGTTACAAATACAGCAAAAGTGTGCTACATGCACGCACCCATAGCAACAAATAAGATGTGCATTTTATAATATTTGAAGGATAGTTTTCCTTATTTCTCCAAATAGACCAATGTTGTGGGTATTCAGTAGAACCGCCTCGGCGAGGCGGTTCTAATGAATTCCCACAACATAGGTTTTTATGGAGAACTGATAAAAGCTATCTTTCAATTATCACAAAATACGAACCTTAATGTTGCTATGATGCATCTATACAATACCACAGCACTGTCATATCGTATACTTCGATCCAGATGAGATGGCACATGATAAGTCTTATCATGGTTATCCACTCACCTCCTGTTCAAAATTGGACTTGTCCAAATTCAAAGATGGAAATTCAGGTTTGGGCCACATGCGAGACGACATACTGCTACGGAAGGTCAGGTAGATTTTGTTCCAAGGACTTCGGTTTACGCTCAGGCTTGTGTCGCAGTTGGTAATCAGTGAAATAATCTTGAAAGGACGGTAAAACCTGAAATTAAAAAAAGAAAATCAAGGTAGCGAAAGGACAGGAACAGTGCGCTAATGGCAATCCCGGTTGCAAGCCAATTCAGAGTTAATGACAGTGTATAGGGCTGGCACGAGTGAGTGAGTGTTTGAGTTTTACGTTCCACCAACAGCTAAGGTAATACGGAGTCGGGACCTCGGTTTAAAGACTCATCGGAAAGTCTGGAGAAGTCCGGGACCGATTCTGCGACCCCTGGTTTACAGGACGAGTTGCATAATCACTACACCACGGAGGCTTCTTAGGGCTGGCACGATGCCCGTCGTTAATCATAAGACGCGACTGTCTGTGACAGTTTAGTAGGCTATAGTAACGCGTGATATTGCATGTATATAGAACTTATAAGTGTATTCATACATGCGCCTCACCATGAGAAAACCTGCATTTGCGAACTACATATTTACAGATCAGCTTGCGCGTCCGCGCCGTCTGATTAGCACGTTTAGAGTTTGCTGGTTGGACAGGACAATATCTCTATATAGTTTATATTTTAACTCTTATCCTGCTGTTCACAACAACCCTTTTCTTTGCAAAAGCCATCTGATCAGGATCTACACTGTTTGACATTCAATTTATGATTTTGTAGGAATAAATTACATCAAGTAGTCTGATTGGATCAAAGTAAAAAAATGGGTGTGGCTAAACTGAATATTCAGCAAGAGAAGGGTTTAATGTCAAGAATTGCCACTCTTAACACTCTGTCTTACCTAGTCGTAAATGAGAAGGTAGATTTTCTCTTGACTAGGCTTATTAACCCTTTTTGTACCAAATGGAATCTTCCTCCTTATATATAGCATGAGTTCATTTCAAAGTTTAGGGGTGTAAGTTTGTGTTTTCTTCAAAATTGATTAGGAAAATGGCTGAACGTTTTGCAAACTGTATAGGCCCTGATCAGACGCCGCGTCCTGCGGCGTCTGATCTGGGCCTGCACTGTTTGCCAGGGTACCCGTTTAGGGTTTTCTGGTACTAAATGGGTTAATATTTGATATTATTTCATATTGTAATGAAAGCGTCAACAGCTAGGTACGGGTACTAAAGAGAAAGTACTTGTACCCAGGTAATAAAGAATTAAGGAGTAGTACATCAAGAAACAAATCAAATGTTGGCGATATCTATTTGAATAGCGTCGACTCGCTTTTAACAGATATCCACAACGAGTATTAAATACTGTAACTTACGGTGTTAACTTTTGGGTAGATTGTCTGTCAATCGATCCAGAGTTACTGATTCCTGCTGTTGTCTTTTTTTTTTTTTTTTTTGGTTTTGGTTTTACGGCCCTTTCAAGATTATTTCACTCATATCGAGCCGATCGTTAATCGGAGGTGGGCGAAAACCGGAGTACCCGGAGAAAAAACACCTGACCTTCCGTTGCAGAACTTGGCGTCTCACATGTGACTCGAGCGAGGCTCGAACCACAGCGGTGAGAGACCTAATGATCAAGAGTCAGCGCTCTTAACCACTAGGCCACGGAGGCCCGTTCCTGCTGTTGGCTACATGTACCACAAGTAGCAGTTTATTGATAGCAGCGGTATTTTTACAGGACTTTTTCTGTACTTAAAGGTGCTGAAAGGTATGATGATTCAATTTTTACAGCTCATAAGAAAATGGTGTTTATCACATAAGCGACTATCAAACCCGCACACATGTAAAGCGTGTAGAAGCCTGGACTATTGCTGCGCATGCGCGCTGCAATAACATGTATCGAAGAATGCTAAGGGCCATTTTGGCAAGTGTCAGCTCATATGGTTTGTGCTATGCAAATTATGGACAGTATACTGTTTAAATAAGCTATTAAGACCACCTAAAATTAAGACTAATTATCATTTTGAACTTAACATGTTTCAGTCATTCTTTCTGTGTGTTTTTTCCACTCAGTGTCTTCTAGAAAGAGACCGCCCTTGGGACTGTTCAAAAGTGGTCTTACAGACCACTTTTGAACAGTCCAGAGGGTGGTCCTTTTGTAGGAAGTTTACTGTTTATTACATTCGTGCGAAGTAGTGCGTAGTGCATTTATTGACTTCATTGATTTTTTGATGTTCAAATTTGTTTGAAGTCCTTTTATTGTATATAGGTTGAAAATATCAGGTGTTGTTAGGTTTTACATAACCCACCAAGTTTACCTTATGGATATTATTTTACACTGGCCAAACAAGTTTGGATTTAAAATTTGAAGTATAATGAAAAAGCAGTAAGCTCAAACAACCAGAAAGGTCATCCTCGACGACAGTCAATGAGCAAACACAAATAATGTTAACAGGCCTAGCTGCAGGTCAAAATGGGGGTATAAGGATGCGACAGCGAGCCCGTTCACTGAGTGTTTAAAGACGGACAGTCGGTGTCTTACCGTTCCTAGCAGCATAAGAATGAGCACTTTCCTTTTTGTACACACTGCGAGATTATGAAACGTTTTCATACTCGATACATTTGATCAGAAAACTTGTCCTGCTCATAAGTATTTAAAATCATGCTGGCAGTTTAAATAAATGAGCAGGTCGGTGAAATTCCGCTATAAAGACCACCCAAAATTTAGACAAATTATGCTTTTGAAAACAAATATAGAAGTTTTCAGGTGATGTAGTGTCCTTTAGTGGAAAACCACCTTTGGCACTGTTCAAAAGTCCCCCACATTACGAAAACACGCCTATCTAAATATATTGAAAATTTTACCTCCAAAAAATGAAAATTTTCTGATGAAAAATTGCGATTTTTTTCTTATTTCTGCTAGAAACATAGGTTGTTGGTACTCGTTAGAACCGCCTCGCTGAGGCGGTTCTAACGAGTACCCACAACCTATATCTTAGAGCAGGAATAAGGAAAATAATGTATACCCCTGCAAACCCCAGTTTTACAATATAAAATTGGGGTTATTGGGGGTCAAAATTATATAGGCGTGTTTTCGTGATGCGGTGTTCTTACCGATAAACATTCTTCGTTCACGCTAATATGATACCCAGGACCAGTCTGGTCTAGTTTGGCCGTTAAAACCCAGGTACCAGAAGGACATGCACATGCTTTCATTTCAATGTGAAATAAGACCCGGTCTTTGAGCAGGAATGTACATGTATGTTTATTTATTAGGAGCATTACAAATTTCGTGCACAACGGAGCTGTGCCTCGGTAGCTCAGACGGATGCGTCTCTGATTGTTTATCTGAAGATCGCCGGTCCGACACTTTTCGGATCGGCAACATCCTTTCGTGGAGATTGATCATCATTCTTTCTTGGAGATTGATCATGAAGCCGTCTTTTACGGTCCGCTGTTCCGCTGATCCAAGAACAGCAGTTGTCAATTTCTGGCGAAAGAATGTGCATTTCACTGGTTTACTGCTACAGGAAAATTGTGGTTAGTTAAACTGACTGGCTCGATGTTGACTGGGCTGTTAAACTCCAAAGAAACAAACAAAACAAAACCCGCTTAAGAGGCCGTAAAAATCTGCCCATGCACCATGATTTATTCATGTGATACGCATGCGCCCCCGCCCATCGGGGCTTGGAGAAATAGATTGGGCTGCATGATGCTTCCACGCAGAGCTGATACCGACCGCACATGAGTACTGGTAATCCGCTTAGAACGTCTAAGCCTGCCCAGGAAAATTGCTGCGAGTCGGCCTGTCCATACTTATAAACCCTATTGGTTTCATTGGGCGGCAGGGATTGAGATGTCATTTCATCTCAGTGTCGGGTAAAAGTCCCACAAAATTGGAAGCAACGTCTCCTAAATAGTGTTGACAGGGACGTTAAACCTCAATTTAAACAAACAAAATCATGTGAGACGCCAAGTTCTGCAAAGGTCAGGTGGTCTGGGACTACATGTACACTGTTTGCCAAACCCAACACATGATTCCAGTCCAGATTCTATAGATAACCCCACGCAACCCTCTGACCTCGCACAGAGAGTTGTTTTCTAAATTTTCCGACAAGTCAGTAATAGACACGCGAACTTCAGCATTGAAAGGCTACTTTGGTCGACTGATGAACAATCGACCTAAATATATGTCACTCTGATACCATGGTGGACATGATGGACAGCAGTATCGTGTATGGACTCTTTTATTTACCCTAATGAGTGAATAATTAATGTCCAGTTAATGTAGACTATGGCTGACCGACCTTGAACGCGACACTTCTTGCAGTCATAATATGCATTCAATAAGATGGCATAAAAATCAAGATTAATCAAAGTACTGAAAGTACTGAGGAAAGTTGATTTATATGGAATAATTATTATGATAATTTTAACAATGCCAGTCGTAGATCAAGCAGTTATCAAGACATTTTGTGAGGGTTAAAAATTCGACGAAGAAAATAAAAATAATTCATCGATTGTTTTGAGTTTAACGACAGGTCAACCCTTGTGGATCATTTTGTCTTCGTCAAGAGGAAAGGGGAGGGGTGGGGTGGGGGAAGAGATGAAAGAGATTGCAGAGGAGATGAAAGTGAGAGACAGCGTGAATATCAACCCTCACCATCTACCGTTACCTGCTGCAAGGACAGCAGGCGTTGCCCAAATGTAAGTCAGTATCAGCTGGACTCCCCTGTGACACAAGATACATATCACCTTTGCCTCCCCCAACTAACCCCGCGAAGAAAACATAAGGAAGAAAGAAAGAAAGATAAACGTGTCTGCTAATTTCTTCATGGTTTCTAAATTACCTCAGTACATTCTGTGCTTGTCCCATCTGCTAATAATCTTATAGACAATTTCTCCTAGCGGGCACATGACGTCTTAGCAACGTCGCATTAACGTTGCGTTGATACGACGATGCACATACGTTGTGCAGCCGCTTGGAGCTATGTTCCGTCGCGCGTCGGAATAACTTTGGCGAAAACAATCATTTTGGGCTAAACCATTTGATTTAGACATTATAGCCCTGATCAGACCCGTGTTTGGCGAACTTCGACTACCCAATGCGAATTAAAATACGTGTATTCCAAATAAAAACATTAACCCATAAATGCCAATTGTTTCATTACTGGGACATTCGGAAACAGTTAAGACAGATTAGAGGCCACAGATTGTAGCGTCTGATCGGTGTCTTCACTATTTGCTAAATGTACGGAACTTGATGTAAAACCAACAGCTTACAACACATGTTTTGTAATTAGAGCTCTCGAAAGCAGGTGAATAACTGTGTTTGATGTTTGAAGTCGGTCAGTTATGGGTTGTTTAGTCGGTTACTGATAATCACGGAGAAGCGAGCTAGCCCTTTTAACTCTGTAGACTAGTGCAGACGCCGAGGTAGAAATACACTGTATCCATGCAAACCTTGTCGATTCTGATAAGACGGTACGTAGCTAGCACGTCTCGCCAGAATGCACATGTACACTGTTTAATGCAATCATGTCAGTGAACTAATCAGAAATCCCTTTCTATAAGAATATACTTAAAGCGAGAAGAGTCCTGTCAGAAACTCAGGGATGAAAGAGTAAAACATAAATATCATCGGAAAGCGCGTAGGAAAATAGTCCTAGAGTATTGTTTTCTGTTCAGAATATGTCGTTTTGGGCAAATTCATATTCAATACGTATAAAGTCTCGAAAAATGAAAGTTCCATGCCTGCAAAATTAGTTTTCAAGAGTTCTTTCGGACTATTTTATGCAGCGAACGAATAGTGGAAGTGGAGTAACGCGGTCCAGTACCGGAAATAGAAATGTAATGACATAGTGATCAAGAGAGCATCACTTGGCACACTTATCCTCAAACGAAAAAAGCCGACCTTGGTAGCTCAGTCGAATGGGCGTCTGACTGGTGATCAGGAGGACGCGGGTTCGATACCTGCTGGGGTCGGCAACAATCTTTCGTGGGATCGATCATGAAAATTCTCTCCCTTCCGCTGATTCAAATTTATTTATGATTTATTTATTTACTTATATGGTAATGGAATCTTTCACATTATAAGTATTAAATGGGCCCCGTCAAGCGATTTTGGTACTTATCACCTATGCGAGCAGCGAAGGTTCAGGCGAGCCTGCGCATCCATGCAGTCTCGCCAGAACCTTCGCTGCTCGCTCATACAAGCAGTGAATCAAGAAGAAGCCATATCCTTGGCCCCTCTGAATGGCTGGGCATGCGTAGTAAAAAATTTGTCATTACGGAATGCTCGAAGACACAAATTCGCTTGGCGGGGCTGAAATGGTCCATTTCCGTTCTGTTGCATCTGATCTGGTTCTGCACTGTTTGCCAATGCCCTCAAAATGGACCGCTAGGCATATATGCACTGAAAATGGCAGAAAATAGGTCAAGGGTACTCATTTGTCTAAAATATGCAATAAAAGAACCACGTGATCTCTGATCGCTTCATTGTACGTGTGCCGTTGCATTTTCCTAGACATTTGCATTCCGTTCACTTGAGCTCCGAATCTCCTACCACGTGAATGAACACCTCTCTAAACCCCATTTAGTAAAGAGATAAGTGGGCGAACAGGGGTATACATTCTTTGTATTAGTTTTGCTCAAAACATAGATTGTGGCTGCTCGTCGGAATCGCCTCTTTGGGGTGGTTCTGTATATAAAAAATAGACTAAATCCATGTTTGGACTAGAAATAAGCAAAATATATATATATAAAAAAAAAAAAAAAAACAGCTGAAAAATGCTAGTTTTAGAAGTTTGAATGGCGCCGTTTTAACATACGGATATTTTATTGTAATTTTCAGCGAATATTGTCTAATGTGCAATTACCCATTTTCATTGCTTCATGAGTTTAAAAGTTGATTTGAATGAAATTCATGAAATTTTAGCGTTCATTATGATACTACGACAATAGTAATGTGAGACGTCTTGTATCGGAGCTTCCGAAAAGCGCAGATATTTTTCTTGTTTCTGCACCAAAACACAGATCTATCGATCTATGTTGTGGGTATTCATTAGAAGCACCCGGACATGTGTTATGTGTATTCATTAGAAGTGCCTCGATGAGGCAAAATATATTTTCGTGCAGAAATAAGAAAATAGTATGTGGATTTTCCCTCTTATCTGGTGTCCAGAAACATCAATGTCCACGTGATCATCACTAAAAGGTGTTGTGTACTATTTGACAGGTCATTACCATTACGATATTCACATCTACAAAAATGGGTACTTTTCTGATGAAAATCCTTGATATTTTTCTTATAAATGCTCAAAACATACATTACGCAAACACGCCTATACAAATATATTGCCACCTTTATCGCCGAAATAATGAAAATTTTTTGATGAAAAATTGTTATATTTTTTTCTTATTTCTGCTCCAAATATAGATTGTGTGCACTTGTTAGAACCGCCTCCTCGAGGCGGTTCTAACGAGTACCCACAATCTATATTTTGGAGCAGAAATAAGAAAAATAAGGTATACCCCCGGAAACCCCAGTTTTACTATATAAAAGTGAGGTTCGAGGGGGGTCAAAATCACATAGGCGTGTTTTCGTGATGAATAGGGTGTTTATTGAGGCGGTTCTAACGAGTACTCACAACCTATGTCTTGGTTTTGCGTGTTTGTTTTGGAGTTTAACGGCCCAGTCAACACTATTTTGGTCATTTTTTGAGCCGGTCAGTTTGCTTATCCACACTTATACGTAAGCGGTTAACCAGCACAGTGCCCAATCTTTCCCCAGAAACCTATGTCTTGGAGCAGAAATAAGAAAAATAATGAATACCCCCTAAAACCCCAGTTTTCTCTATATAAAGTGGGGTTTTGAGGGGTCTCCATTTCACGGACTTGTTCACGGGATGTTCTGTTACAATAAAAGCATGGTTGGTCGATTTTGTCTGACATATCCTTTAACTCTAGTTTCCTGTACTGTAAGCAAACAGTTTAGACCCTGATCAGACGCGGCATTCTGTCGTGACATGCTTAAATTCCTGTACTGTAAGTAGTCGGGACCCTTACTATTCTATAGTAACCATATAACGCAACATACTGACCTCACAACGCGGCTTTTTTTTTATAAATAACCATTCCCTGCATGGATTTTAAAAATCAGCGAGTGTCTATACCCTTAGTAACATTGGGTCGATTGACTAACAAACGCCCCAATATATTTCGTTAAAATTTTTACACCACTGCAAAGGTCCCAAACACGTTTTAATAGTCCCAAATGTGTTCGATCCATTTATGTTCGAACGTATTTAGTTTAAATAAGCCAATATTTGACGCCGGCCAGGTAAGCTCAGTCGGATGAGCGTCTGGCTGGTGATCAAGAGGCCGCGACCGGGTCGTAACATTCCAAAGCAACAGATAAGGTGCGTATTATTTGATAATTGAATGATAGTTTTCTTTATTTCTGCATAGGCCTATAAATCTATGTTGTGGGTATTCATTAGCACCGCCTCGTCGAGGCGGCTCCAATGAATACCCACAATGTAGGTTTATATGGAGACCCTTCATTTATCATAAAATACCAACATGCATTCTGTCGTGGATATTGATCATGAACTCTCTCTTCCTTCCGCTAATTCTAGAAGGATTTGTCAGTACTGTTCAGGAGTAGTGTGGTTCACTACTATGGCCGGCACGATATGACCTAAATAGTGTTTACTGGGTCGTTAAATTCCAAACCAAACAAACAAAAACCGAAATGTGGCACAACCTTAAACATGAGACATATTTATTACTGGTTTAAAGGGGTGTATGCTTGTGAGCTTTACACAGACAAAAAAGTGTACAATGTGCTTGAAACAGTGTAGATTCGGATCGCCACCGCGTCCTATGATCGAAAATACATTCAGAATCTTGCTTCAGCCAGGCATAACAGTCACTGTAAATGTGTGTGTGTGTTTGTGTCGCGTCCTGTGATCGAAAAAAAAAAAACACAAAAAAAACATCTTGCTTCAATCAGGCATAAATTTGCGTGCGCGCGCGCGCGTGTGTGTCTTATGTCCCATCGACAGCTAAGGTCAAACGGAGACAAGACGTCGGTTTAAAGACTCGTCCAAAAGTCTGGAGAAGCCCATAATCGAACCGACGACCCCTGGTTAATGATGAGGCTAGTAGCTTAAAGGCTTCTTGTATCGCTTATATTATTTTGTTTTGGATAGCCAATTGACTATTTTGTGGGAAAGTAACTGTTCTTTTGGCTTTCCGATATTGATGTTTCCATTAATAGGGCGTCTTTCCCTGTGGTGTCTCTGATGGGAGCTGTGGGTTATTGTATCGATTCCTGATCATATTTTCTAAGTCTGGAAACGATCATTTTTTTTTTCAAATTTTAACACAACTATGATTGCATAGTTATGTTAAGGTGTCAACCTAGTTCTTGCTAACCCTTGCTAATCACTATTTCGAGCACTGTTTGCACTTTACGCCTTTAAGATTATGATAAGCCACCACAATGTCAATAGACATTATTGCATGTGACTCAGTTTTGCCTATTATTTTTGAAATCTACATGGATATTGATTTCAGTGGGGTACGTATATCGATTTTGTAGAACGTCTCGTTAATCTTTGAATAATTTTGAATATCAGACGATACATTTTGATCTAACCTGTTGATTTAAAATAGGTCATCACATTACGATAACACACCCCTGCAACATAGTGCATTTTTCACATCTCCAAAATGGCTACTTTTCGGATGAAAATTCATGATATCTTTCTTATTTATACTGCAAACATAGGTTGTGCGTGCTCGTTAGAACCGCCTCATTGAGGCGGTTCTGACGAGTAGCCACAACCTATGTCTTTGAGCAAAAATAAGAAAAATATTGTTTACCCCCGTCAATCCCAGTTTTCTCCATAGAAAGTAGGGTGTAAGGGGGTGTTAATTCACGGACTTGTTTACGTGATAAGGCGATATTTTATCTTTTCTTGGAACAAATAATAACAGTGAGATGCCACTGCGCCACAACCAGTACTAGATCTAGTTCTTTTGGGGACCCATATAGCCCCAGATAAGCGGGGGTATCCACATAAATGATTTTTCTTATTTTTGCACGAAAACATACGTGGTGGGTACTCATTAGAAGCGCCTCGCCGATCATGTATCTGCACTGTTTGCTTAGGCCTAAACATGTATTGTTATCCATTATCTTAATAAGTCCGTGTAACGAATGCCCTTGTAAAACCCACTTTATATAGGGAAAAGTGGAGTTTACAAGTGTTTAAATAAGTTTCCTTATTTTTGCCCCCCCCCCCCACAAAGATAGATTGTGAGTACTCGTTAGAACCACCTCATTGAGGCTGTTCTACTGAGCACGTACATGTTTTGAGAAAAACTAAGAACGTGAAAAAAAAAAAAAAAAAAAAAAAAACGACTCTAATATGAAGACGACATTTTAGCTCACGGATTTGTTGTCGTAATTTCGTAATTCATGTGATTTTCTAGCAACATAAAGCTCATAATGCAGATTAACGGTGACGTAGATTTGCCACCAACTTTCATACCAGGGACCTCAGAACCCCCCCCCCCCCCCCCCCCCGCCAACCCACTCACACACACACTCTGTTAAGGCTATTGGCGGTAAATCTCGGTCTGCCGCCAAGAACAAAGTCGACGTCACGTTTGACGTCGCGTAACGCTCTTACTGGCTCGCTGGAACAAAATAAAATGGCTGCCCCCATAACTGTTCTCAGGTAAGTTATTTTTTTTTTTAGCAAAGATAAAAGAATCTTGAAGATCTCCCTTTACAAGATATAAGTTTTGGACAGGTACACCCAGTATCACTGAAGCTTATGAAAAGGACAAGATTTGGTTGAAAGTCTTGAGATGATTTATTTGTAGAACCCGCCTACCCGCCCAGCAAGACTCTCGTTTTCCTTGTCCCTCTAGTTGGCCGCGCATGCGCATTTGAAGAACACAACATTAAGAAAACACGCCTATACAAATTATCGCTGAAAAAAAGTTAAAATGAAAAATTGTGATATATTTCCTATTTCTGCTCAAAATATAGATTGTGACTACTCGTTAGAACCGCCTCGATGAGCGGCGGTTCTAAAGAGTACCCACAATCTATATTTTAGAGCAGAAATAAGAAAATAAGGTTTACCCTTGTAAACCCCAGTTTTACAACATAAAAGTGGGGTTCAAGGGGGTCAAAATTATATAGGCATGTTTTCGTAATGAAGCGCAGAATGCTAAGGACCAAAACACGAATATGTGTTAAAGCAACAGATAAGTTAGGTACTGTGTGATAATTGAAGGATAGTTTTTGTCAATTCTCCATAAAACACATACGATATGGGTAATATGATCATTAGAACCGAGTCGCCGAGGTGGTTCTAATCTAATGCGTACTCACAACATGTATATGTTTATATGGAGAAATAAGAAAAAACATCTTTGAATTATGCCTATCACAGAATACATGTGCTATGACTTGCAGAGAAGATAGGCTACTGAGAGAATAACTTCAACCCATTGGGGCTTAATCACAAACAACCAACCTTAGCCACAAGAAGCAAGTGCGTCAACATCCCTTGTCATATCTAGTATGTTCCGTTCGGGACCTGCAAGTAGGACTACCTTAGTCATCTATACATAAACAATTATTTAATCTATTAAGGGAAATAGATGGGTTCCTTGTTCAGGCCATAAAGGAACTGAGCGCCAGTGTATAAGGATTAACAATGCAACAGCAAAGTGCTGTTAAGGCTAAATAGATGGGGAGCTAGTTTCGTAGTCTTAGAAACAATAGGATGCGGTTCGGTTCGGTGAGCCCCGAAAAAGTCACCTGATGTGGCAGGAAAACAAAGCAACCAACCACCAAACCAAAACAAAACATGACAAAGTATTGAAAAGAGTAATTACATTGTATTGTATGTGATGTAAAATCTATGGGTTTGTTAACTCACTCGATGTCCGCTGGCCAGAACGTTTGTATTGGCCAAGTATGACCGACTCGGTATATATCTGAAGATAGAAAGAAGCACATGACGTCATATGATTTCGTTAGTCTTACAGTTCCGGCAACTTAGTGACGTCAAAAGGTATACTGGCGTTACTAATTACCGGTGTATTAAGTGTTCAAGTCAGTATATAAAACAAACTATTCAGCTGATTCAGATAAAGTGTGTCTATATCAACTTTTATTCCATTCCTTCAACGGCTATAAACAATATATTTTAGATAATTGATACCAACCGGCCAAATGCTTTATTTTTATTGCCCTACCCCTGCCACCATTCTCAATGTCCAGTGTTACTAATTGCCGGTGCATATGTGAACAAATCCTGTAGAAAATCATTTTGGTAAAAAGGTCTACATGTGATGAGATTCTGTAATGAAATAGTTATTGGCCTTCAAAATGAAAGCAAAACGGGTCTGTTTGAAAGCTTTTTTTTCTATTTCTACAGCATGCTTTATGAAGTATACCATTTTATTAACTACACATGACAGAACATACATCATTATTTATGGCTACATATAAAAGAAATCATATACCCTGAGAACAAGAAATTTCTGTTATAATTTTGCCTTTTTAGACAAAGGGAAAAGTGTCTTGTAAATAATAAAGGGGGAAATTCCGAACGATAATAACGCACGCCATAGCGATTCGGGTAGAACGGAATACACCGGTAATTAGTATACACCGGTAATAAGTGTATAAGGGATATACCACGAGCCGAAAAATTTTACAAAGAGGGGCCCCGCCCATCGTGGCTTGGCGAAATAGATTCGGGCTGCATGATGCTTCCACGCCGAGCTGAAACTGAGACACATGAGTACTGGTAAACCGCTTAGTGGGTCCACAGAACATTGACCTTTCATCAGAAAACCTAAAAAGCAGTGGCCTGTTACAACGCATAATGTAGTAATGTAGTAATTTCTTCATTTTGAAATTTTTACTACATTATGCGCTGGCATAGTCGACGCGAAATGAAATAAAATGTCGTTTTTACTTCATTATGCGTCGATACTAAGAGGTTTGAGCAAAATGAAAGAATTATTTCATTTTGCGGCGATGGGTGGCATACTTAATTTTACTTCATTATGCGTCAACAGTTTGTTTGTTTGATTTGAGGTTTAACGTTCCCGTCAAGACTATTTAGGTCATTTTGGAGACATTGCTTCAAATTTTATGGGACTTTTACCCGATATTGAGATGAAATGACATCTCAATCGCTGCCGTCCAATTAAAAGCAATAGGGTTTATATGCATGGATGGGCCGACTCGCAGCAGTTTTCCTGGACAGGCTTAGACCTTCTAAGCAGATTACGAGGACTCATGTACGGGCGGTATCAGCTCTGCGTGGAAGCATCGTGCAGCCCATCTATTTATACCCCCGGCATACGAAGTATGCAAGGGGGTATATAGTTTTTGTCCATTCTGTCTGTCTGTCTGTCTGCCTGTCTGCCTGTCTGTCTTTTGTTTGATTTGTTTGATTTGAGGTTTAACGTCCCCGTCAACACTATTTTAATTCTACTGGCTTAATCAAATACAATGAAATTCCACTATTAAGACCACCTAAAATTAATACAAATTTTGTTTTTAAAGCATATTTGGAAGGTTAAAGCTACATTTTCTTTGTGATTTTGACCTTCAGTGTGCTTTTGTGGAAGACCGTCTTTTGGACTGTTCAACTGTGGTCTTAAAGACCACTTTTGAACCGTCTCAAATGTGGTCTAAATTGTAGGAATTTAACTGTATTGCTTCCTAAGTCTTTTCGAAGACAGCTATGTTCTACCATCATTACTTCATTATGCGTCGATATGGTGCATATCAACGCGAAATGAAATAATTTTTTTACTTCATTTCGCGTCGACTATGCCAACGCATAATGTAGTAAAAAAAATCAAAATGAAGAAATTACTACATTACTACATTATGCGTTGTATCAGTGGCCTAAATCCTTTTCTACTTTAATAAGCAAGCGGTGCTTAAAACTAGGAAAAGAACACACAAAATTGAGGCTTCTTACACTTTAGAGGGAACGGTCCTTGAAACTGGATTCCATTAAGTACCTTGATGTGACCATCTCACATGACATGAGATGGAATACTTATATTGGCAAGATGTGTACAAAGGCTAATAGAACACGGCTTCTTGAGGCGAAAACTTTATCAGTGCCCCAAAGATGTTAAAGAAGCAGTCGTTCGCCCCATCTTGGAATATGGTAGTTGTGTCTGGGACCCCCATGGAATAGTCCTTCAGGAGGGGATTGGAAAAGTTCCCTAATACATTCCCTTAACACCAGCTGTGGTGAAGTTTATAATTGTTCTATAAAAGGATAATGACTAGGGGCACAGGACTAAAAAACTGAAAACCATGTAAAGTGTACTATTTCATCACTGGGGACTAGCTATTGGCGATTCTAAAAAGTTCATGTACAAGTTTACAACATCGCCGTAATAAAGAAGTACGCACAACATACGTCTAGCCACATGACTAGGAATGTTATCTATAAGATTTTTGGTTTTGTTTGATTTGGAGTTTAACGTCTCCGTCAACACTGTATAGGTCATTTTGGGGACGTTGGTCCCATTTTTATGGGACTTTTACCCGACACTGAGATGAAATGAAATCTCAAGCCCTGTCTAATAGGTTTAATAAGAATGGACGATCCGACAAACCGCTTTGCCTGGGCAGGCTTAGATCCTCTAAGCGGTTTACCAGTACTCGTGTGCGGTCGGTTTCAGCTCTCCGTGGATCCATTTCTTCAAGCTCCGATGGGCGGGGCCGTGTTATCTATAGATACTAATGCACTTAATCAGTAAGCGTCAGATTTATTAATAGCTTTAACAACTTTACTGACATGTCATTTAAGAGAGAATGACACGAATACACCTGATAAGACTTACTGATTTTATTTTGCAAGAATGACAACTTTCACAGTCCCTATCCGCTTTCTTGTAACCTAAGCCTCGAATCTTTGCAGATCATCAATGCTTAGGGACTGCAGGTCAGCAAGGGTTTAAGGAAAAGGAACAAAATATTTTGACATGAATCACTTCCCCTGAAAGACTATTCATTTTCTAAAACTTTTGTAACTATACACCTGTGTCATCATGGCACGCTCTGATTACTATGCAGTTTCGTTTTATTTAAAAGGTTATTTTTTATACTTAATGTTTGTATGAATGCATTTGTCGTTTATGCTGACACCATAACGTTAAAATTGGAATTGTCTACGCCCACGTGCGTAGACTATCGTAAGGGTAACTTTTGCTACGGAAGCATTTTATAAAAGGTCATGACTTGTTTTCTATTGACTGATTTCACTTTTCATACACAGGACTATTTTCCATCTGATTACCCCAGGACACTCCAACTCTGGTTATACCGCAACACCCCTTGCGTTTTAAAACCCGGTAATTACCGGAATGCTGCCTTAAGTTTATCACCTGTGCATACTGCAAAATAAACATATATTCGTGGTTTACATGATGTTGACGTCGCCCTCACCTTGTTCTTCGCATATCTAGTTCTTTTTGTGAGCTAGGAAGAGTTTTTTCGTAAAGTTAACCTAGAATGTGAAATGAAAGGTTAACCTAGAATGCGAAATGAAAGGAGCGAGTGTGTTTGGAAATCCTTATTTGTAATCTGTAACTGTTGTACACTTACATATTTACTGGCACATTTTCGCCCCCGTCCATCGGGGCTTGGAGAAATTGATGGGCTGCATGGTGCTTCCACGCAGAGCTGAAACCGCTTATACATGTATATATAGAAGGACTAAGCCTGTCCAGGCAAGGTGGTGAGAGTGTCCAATGCATATAAGCATTTTGGTTTCATTTGGCGGCAGGGCTTGAGATTTCATTTCATCTAAATGTCGGGTAAAAGTTCCATAAAGATCGAAGCAACGTCTCCAAAATGACTTAAGTAGTGTTGATGGGGACGTCAAACCTCAATTTAAACAAACAAACATATCTGGCACATTATTACAACATACGCGCGGAAAGTTATGTCAGTTTAGTACTACACAAATTAATGTGTTCTTAGCGTAAACTCAAGCTTTTCGTGAAAGCTAATACTTGTATTCTCCATGGGTACAATGAAAATTTCTTCGAAGCAGTAGTTCGAACCATTCATGGAGGGATGTGGCAGCACTGGTGGGTCGATTGTCTTTGAATGTAGGCTGGGGAAAAATGGTCACGGACGGGGATTTGGACTGTTACATTTAATTTTGTTCCAGAAAGGGTTATCTTTTGGAAGCAAGAAATACACCACAGAACTGGAAAATATGGAGTGTACATGTTTTCAGGACCAGACTTAAACCTTAAAAGCCCCGCACTTCAGTAAGCAAACAACGTAGACCCTGATAAGACGCTGCGTTCTGTGACGTCTGATCTGCGTCGTCACTGTTTGCCGTTATGCGGCACTCTGGCGTTATCAACGGGGCTCAGGGAAATATGTTGGGCTGTATGGTGCTAATCGCCAATCATGAGTACTGTTTTTTTTTTGCCGTTTGTATTGGCGTTTAACGGCCCTGTCAACTCTATTTTGGTCGTCTTTTGAGCCGGTCAGTTTACCTATCCACACTTTTCCTGGGCAGGCTTATACGTAAGCGGTTAACCAGTACAGTGCACATTCTTTCGCCAGAAACTGACAACTGCCCTTCTTGAATCAGCGGAAGGAAAGAATGACTAGAATATATTTCATGATCAATCTCGACGAAAGAATGCTGCCGAACCTGGTAGGTATCGAACCCGCGTCCCACTGATCATCAGTCAGACGCGCATCCGACTGAGCCACCGAAGCCGGCCACATGCGAAGTGATAAACCACCTAGAAGCTCTAAGCCAGCACAGGCAAAGTGGTGCGAGTCGGACCGTCCCTGAATATAAACCCCTAGCAGTTTGTTTGGTCGTAGAGCTTGAGATGTCATTTCATCTCATTTGCGGGTAAAAGTCCCAAAAATTGGAAGCGGAGTCTCCAAAATGACCTAAATAGTGTTGACGGGGATGTAAACCTCAACACAAACATGACCTCTGACGTCACAGCGGCTAATTTTCTATAAATAACCGTTACCTGTTATTCAAACAAATACGCGATAGTCACATGGGCATCAACAAATCAACAACGAAAAGCTACTACTCGGCCCCCGCCCATCGGGTCTTGGAAGAAATATATGGGCTGCATGATGCTTCCAAGCAGAGCTGAAACCGACCCGCACACGAGTACTGACCGAAACCGCTTAGAGGATCTAAGCCTGCCCAGGCAAAGCGGTGCGAGTCAGCTCATCAATGCTTATAAACCCTAATGGTTTCATTGGGCGACAGGGCTTTAGAAGTCATTTCATCTCAATATCGGGTAAATGTCCCACAAAATTGGAAGCAATGTCTCCAAAATGACCTATATAGTGTGACGGGGACGTTAAACCTCAAATCAAACAAAACAAACACACGAAATGCTACTGTACTTAGAAACTTTTGGTCGATTTACAAACAGTCGACCCAAATATCTTATATTTGGTCATGTCATGTGAAAAATTGTTTTCGGGCGTCAGCGCCGAACGACAGCTCAGATCAGCCTCCGGATCCGAGCTGTGTGATCAGAATCTTTGCTTTGTGCTTGATAGACGGTCTTTATCGAAAAAGCTCCTGAAACGGGACAGAGTGCGTGCGCAAGCTGATTTTTGTCTGCCTATTAAAAAGCACGCCTATTGAAATATATTGGAAAATTTTTACTACCCCCTAAAAATGATTTTTTTTATAAAACTCCTTTTATTTTTCATATTAATATATCGGTTCTCCTTAGAACCGCCTCGGCGAGGCGGTTCTAACGAGTACCTACAATCTATGTTTTTGAGTATAAATAAGAAAAATAGTGTATACCCCTGTAAAACCCAGTTTTAACTGTCGTCTACCCACCTCAGGCTTAATGACTGCATTTCCCTTATTCCCCGCAAAGAAATTTATGGTTCGTTCTGTATGTTTCGGTACTTCGTAGAACCGGTACCGGTAATTACCCAGTGACAAAAGCGCGGGAAAGCGCCCGAGAATCACGGATTAATCAGAATTCCCTTGCCCTCTAGATGGAGGGGTTAGGGAGGTGGGCCATCTGCCTTAAGCCTGAGGTGGGTATCCTAGTTAAAATAAGTTTTACTTTTAAAAACTCAATTTTAACTGTCGTCTACCCACCTCAGGCTTAATGACTGCAGAATTAGCCTTGGCGGGATGGAATCTCCAACCACATACAGAACGATCCTTTATTCCAGGGATAAATCCTGTACAAACTTAGGATTCTAAAAAGATAAACAATGGAAATTGAGGAAGAAAAACTAAATTTCCACCATTTCTATCCCTGGAACATCACTATCTGCTCCAAGTACCTTTTGAATGTGTCTTGCAAGGCCTCGGAAGATAGTCTCCAGATTAGCATTGAGGATGAGGAAGACCAGACTGGCCCCCCACCACTTTTTGAGCAGAAACCAATGGACCCATCAGTCGTAGGTTTTCTCCTTGTGTGTTCAAGTCTCGTAAATAGAACTTGGCAAAAGTCGAACAAGAGGACCACACGGCAGCTTTGATAACATCCTCAACTGGGGTTTTATTCAAGTAAGACCAAGAGGTTGAAAGGGCCCTTAGCTCATGAGCCTTAATCTTAAGCAAAGCTATTTTAGACTTAGACAATTTCTTATAAGCTAATCTAATAGTATAAGAAATCCATCCGGAGATAGATCCCTTGGTAATATTGTGATTTCCCTTCAAGGGAAGAAAAAGCCTTTTCCTGTCTTTCCGGATAGGCTCAGTCACTTTCAGGTAACGTTTTAAAGCCCTAACCGGGCATAAAAACCTGTTAAAGTCATTAAATTTAACTGTTCTGGCTAAATTTTGAACCAAAATATCATCCGGGCAAATGGATGGTAATTGATTTTTTTGCCAAAAAACCTGGTTGTGTCCTTAAAGAAACAGAACCATCTGACTGATTGAATCTGAGATGTCCTGAATCCATGGAGAAAGCATGAATCTCACTAACACGTCTTGCTGTTGCCATGGCAAGCAGAAAAACTGTTTTCAGAGTGAGATGGAACCTAGAAGCTTTATGCAAAGGTTCATACGGTTCAGAACATAATGAAGAAAGGACACAAGAAAGGTCCCATTTCGGAGCTAAAGACCTTTGAACAGGCCTCTGTAATTCAAATGACCTTATAAGTTCTGAAATGATAGGGTCAGACCCAATGTTTATGTCAGATGTGAATTTCAAAGTATTAGAGATAGTAGATCTGTAACCTTTGATAGTACTGACTTGACATTTTTTCTCCGTGAATAAATGTAGCAAAAAGTCTGCTACTTCCATCGGAGATGGATTGAAAGGATGAGTTTCCCTGCGACTACACCAATCGGAAAAGACTTTCCATTTGGCGTCATAAACACGCCTGGTAGACAATCGCCTTGCCTGAGCAGCGTGTCTGGCAACATTCGCCGAAAAGTTTCTATCCGTAATGGATCGGCGGATAAACTCCAAGCGTGAAGTTTTAGACTTTCCACGTTTTGACGAACGAATTTCTGACCTACTTGTGTCAGCAAATTCTGCACTGAGGGAATACGAATTGGAGGTGCTACGAGTAACCGAAGTATGTCTGGAAACCAAGACATTTCGGCCCAAAGAGGAGCTACCAGCACAATGTTGCAATGATGTTGACGAATCTTGTTGATTATCGCCGGGATCAGTGCAAACGGAGGAAAAGCATATGCATGCATTCCGTCCCAGTTCATTGACATTGCGTCTATCGCCAGAGCATTCTCGTCTGGGATGGGAGACACATAGAGAGGCAGTTTCTTGTTGAGACGAGTTGCAAACAGATCTATGTTCGGAAAACCCGTCATCGACAGAATTAAATTGCAAATCGTCTGATCCAAGGTCCATTCTGTCGCAATTGGCTTGGAAAGACGACTTAGCCTGTCTGCCAATATGTTCGATTTCCCTGGTATATGTCTGACCAGAAGATTTATGCCTTCCTGATTGCCACCTGAGGTGGGTATCCTAGTTAAAATAAGTTTTACTTTTAAAAACTCAATTTTACCATATAAAAATGGGGTTCAAGGGGGTCAAAGTTATATTGACGTGGTTGCATGATGACTTTCATCAAGTTTCTGGAAAACGGTTGCGTGTGAAATATTGCCAAGTGCGAAATCTGGCAGGAGTTTTCGGCGTTCGGGCATGCGAAAAAAATCTTTCTCTCCTTCTTTTGGTTAAGCTGTTTTTCTGTAAATCCATCTTAATATTTAGCGGATAACTGTGCTGAAAATTTTCGTTTGGAGAGGGTAAAAATCGGAGCTTTTACGGTCGGAAATTTCGGTTTACCGTAAAACCGACGATTTACCTCCCCAAATGACACTTTTCAATACTGTTATTCCCATTCTAATGCAATTATTCGGTTGTTAAGTTAAAAATTGTACTACTTTGCACAAGGTGGCAAGGGCGGTGAGCTGCGTAAAACCAAATACTAGCCAATAAAAGGCGACGTGTCGGATTTCCGACAGTTTATCGCAGAATATACCGTCGCAAAGGTTTTTACGTTATCCAATCGGACGTCGCGTTACAAACGCGACTGCATAAGAATGCTTTTTCTATCTTCTTGTATTCTGTATATTTCAGGAAATCCAAACATGAACACAACGATATCACCAACGCAAAATATGTCCGGGCACACCACCCTGACCCCCGGCTTCAATAGCAGCAACAGTATAACAACCATAGGAGTGAACGGCACCACTTTTAACATCACGGCAAATACTACCACAGATGGATACCGACCGGAAACCAAGGAGGAGATGCTCCGGGACTTCTGGATCGGTCTCTGTCTGGCTGTCACTTCCGCTGTCTTTACCGGAAGCAGTTTTATTTTGAAAAAGAAGGGCTTGCTAAACGTCTCTAAAAGGCAGGCAACCAGAGCAGGTAATGAAACTTAAGTGCCTGGCAGGCAAGGGCCTGATTTTTAGCTCAACTGTGCCGAAGACTCAGGGTGAGCTATTGTGATCGGTCACCCTCCGTCGTCGTCGTCGTCCGTCCACCGTTAATCACTGAGCAGAATTCAACCAAACTTGGCAGAAATGTTCCTTGTGGTGTCCGCTTTCAAAGTTGTTCAAAAAATTCTGTTCCATGCAGAACTCTGGTTGCAATGGCAACGAAACAGGAAAAAATAAGAGAAAGCCTTCAAAAATCTTCTCGAATGAAATCAGAGAGCACATGTCTTTGATATTTGGTATGGATTTTCATTTAGTGGACCTCTACCAAGGGTGTTCATATTATAGCCCTGGGGCCAAAAATGGCACTGCCCTAAGGCCCACCAGTTTTACATAGGCTTATACAGGGAAATCCTTTTAAAATCATCTTGTCTGGAAACAGAAGGCACAGTTCTTTGATATCTGGTATGAAGCTTCATCTAGTTGACCTTTACCAAGATTGTTCAAATTATAGCCCTGGGGACATACAAAAATGGCCCCACCCCGGGCCCACCAGGTTCATATAGGCTTATATAGGGAAAATCTTTAAAAGTCTTCTTATCTAAAACAAGAAGGCCCAGGCCTTTGCTATTTGATATGGAACTTCAGCTAGTAGACTACCAAGATTGTTCAAATTATAGCCCTGGGGCCAAAAATCGCCCCGCCCCAGGGCCCACATATTTTAGACAGGCTTATATAGGGAAAACTTTAAAAACCTTTAAACGACATATTTTGTTTTCAGTTCCATTCTAATTTTCAGAGTGGAAAAGAAAACAAGAAATATGTCGTCATACGTATTATATCGTTTAAACGACATATGGCTTGTATTCCTCTCCACTCTAATTTTATTGTTTTAAATTCTGTTCTGCTAGATACGGGAACAGATATGTCCCTTCCCGGGTTCCGTTGTACGAGGTATCTCTATCTGCAAGCTGTTCGCCTAATTACATGGCACTTCTTAAGCGACATTATTATTGATCAGTCAGTCACAATAAGGCCTTAAGTGTCTAAATCTACATAAAGTTTCCATGGTTCAAAAGTTCTTTCACCGATATTTTCTTATGTCGCGATAGACGAGTTGTATAGAATATACTCAATGACTTTAAAACGCTATTAGCGTTTTAATCCAGATTTATTTTCACATATTAAGATATTTCTATTATTGGCAATCATAACAATGTCGACGATGTTCAACTGTTTGAAAGGAGGTCGCTGGTTCCATCCCCAATATTCTTTTGTGGAGGCTGATTTTGAAATATTTTTACGGCCATTCTCTCGCCTCCATGTCTCGTTCTCCGTTGTCTGGCGAAAGAAGTTTGGTTACATTGGTAAACCGCTTGCGCATAAGAAAAATCATGGGTAACTAAACATCGGCTCAATATGACAATGATGGTGTTGACTGGACAACTGAGCTCCAAACCAAACCAAAAATCATTGCAGTGGCATACCTGAGAATGTTAGTTTCAGAACCTGACTGTAAAACTGGAATGAAATGAACTGGGAATCTAATACAGTAAAACTGTATTAAGACCATTTTTGGTACTGTTCAAAAGACCACTTTTGATCAGTCCGAAAGCTGGTCTCTGACTAGAGAAAACACAAAGAAAGAATAACTAAAACGTTATAAAAATTTAGCTTTTTAACGCATTTTTGGTCGCCTTAATAGCGAATAATAATGTAATAAGTAATAATGTTACTGTATTGTGGCGTTCACCTCGCTGCCAAAATCATGTAACCCCCACTTTTCGTGTATAAAGAAGGATGCACATCGCAGTTGCGAACACATTATAAATTAACCCAGTTGGTACCGGAAACCCCAAAAGGGGCAGGTGGCAAACAGTGCAGACCCAGATCAGACGCCGCAGAACGCGGCGTCTGATCAGGGCCTACACTGTCAGTGAAAAGTAAAGCCATTTTCCAGATAAAGTTTGAAGAAAAAACAACCTGACACCCCTTAATTTTGGAATGAACTCCTGGTATATATAAGGCGGAAGATCCCATGTGGTACAAAAAGGGTTAAGAAGGTGAGTAGGAGGAGAAGAGGGTGAAGAAGCTGCAAAATATACATGTGTCCATAAAAATCAAAGCACTGACAGTATTGGTGGGTCGATTGTTTCTGAATGTATACAGGCCTGGAAAATAGACCCGGACAACACGAGACTTAAACTGTTTCGTTTAATCCTGAGATTCCAGTTTTTGTACGCCCCCGCCCGTTTTGAAAAAAAAAAAAAAAAAAACAACAACGGTCGTGTTATGTTATTGGGTCGGTGTCCGTCCGATCGTCCGTGGACGTTTTCGTTTCCGGATAGTTCCCCCTACAGTTTTCATCCTATCAAGCTGAAACTTGGTAAATAGTTATACTATGGTGTGGAGATATGCTTAAAGTTTGAGGTTAGCCGTCCACCAAATATTAACAGAGTTATGCCCCTTTGAAAATTTCTGTAAACGTTTTCGTTTCCGGAAAACTCCTGCTCTGTTTTCATCCGATCAAGCTTAACTTTGGTAGATAGTAAGACTATGATGTAAATAAGTGCGTATAGTTTCAAGCTTAACCGTCGACCAAATATTTTCAGAGTTAGATCCCTTTGAATAGTTCTGTAAACATTCGATTCTGGCTAACTCCTACAATTAGCAGTCGATCAAGCTGAAACATGATGTATAGTAAGACCATGATGTGGAGCAGCACATATTGTTAGGGCCCCACACTGGCCATAACTATATTGCTTTGGTCCATGTGTTTACGTCTTAACACCCGCCCATCGGGGCTTGAAGAAATATATGGGCTGCAAGATGCTTCCACGCAGAGCTAAATCCGACCCGCACACGAGTACTGGTAAAGGCGGCTTAGAGGATCTAAGCCTGGCGTGGCAAATCGGTGCGAGTCGGACCGTCCATGCTTATAAACCCTATTGGTTTCACTGGGCGATAGGGCTTGAGAAGTCATTTCATCTCAACGTCGGGTAAAAGTCCCACAAAATTGGAAGTACAGTAGATTGAGGATAAGAAGAAAATGACGTCAGTGAATGTTTTTGTGTCTGTCTGTCAATATTTTCAATCTGAAATCTTCTCCGTAACCACTTGGCCGATTGAAGTCAAATTTCGTGTAGAGCATCCATGGGATGGGTAAACGAAAATTTGTTCGCGGGATGCAGGTCTCATGACCAAGATGGCCGCCACGCCCATATATGATAAAAACCGTTCAAGAATCTTCTCCGGAATCTGTGGGCCGATTGTCATGAAACTCTGTATGTTCTCGTAGCGTTGGGGACTCAGCTTCGTGACCATTATAGTTTGTTCAAATGATGACACTCGGTTGATCTTGACCTATTTTTCGCCAAGGTCAAATTTGGTCACATAGGCGTTTGAATTGGAAAAGGAAAAAACTGAGTATTTTTTTAAAACTATTGCATTTTGTGATCTGAAAATAGGATGATGCAGTAAGCTAAATCAGTGGATGAAATTGCCGGTGAAAGACAAAGGAGTTTGTAGATAACAGAGGGTTGCAACGGACGCCGTCATGGCGTTAATTGCCTTAAACCATTTGTAATCATATCATTTCAGAGACATTATATGAGCCGGGTCACAGCATTTCCAACAATTTACATGTGCGTCCAGCGAAGAATCAGATCAGCCTGCGCATCCATATAGTCCAGTCAGAGACTTCTCTAGCTACATGAAGGCGCATTGGGCCCTTAGTTATCTTGAGAGCGCACAACGAAGACTCTGATCAGACTGTGCGAATGCGCAGGCTGATCTGAGTCTTCGTTGGGAGCACATGTCTTATTGTAGGTTTTGTCGTGCGCTGGCTAAATTATGATACACATGTATATTTATTGACTGTTTCAGGGGCCGGAGGGTTCACGTACCTGAAGGAATGGTTATGGTGGAGCGGAATGGTCATCAGTAAGTAAATTGTCACTAAACATGCTAAATAGTGATTGTACCATTTTTCAAGCTTACCCATGAAGTTCAAAGTGATCATATATATTAAATTACTTTCTTCTTAAGTTTATTCGTCAGAAAATAGTACTGGCCCGGTTCATATTCATTGGAGTTTCAATATTTTTAGCAGGACAAAGTCCTCACTCACTTTAGCATGACGAAATATATTATTAAAGTATTATAGAGAGTAAGTTCTTTATTCCTCATTTTAAATATGGGATTTATAAATCGAGGGACACTGAATAGTCGATAAAGAAACGTGCGCTTGCGCAAGAGTTTTTCATCGGAAGTTCAACCCCTCGAGGTTTATAAATCCCATATATTTGGAATGGGCTGAGTCAATAAAATGTGAGTGTGTGAACTTGGCTTGGGATACGCGGCTTGGAATATCGATTTTGCCTAACATTCACTAATATTTTACTATTACGAGTTCCCCGTTGGTGCCCCGAGCATGTAGTATATACAGCCCCACCACGTGGCTAATTCCATTCTGTCAGACAACGCGCTCAGCGTAAGTCTGAGATCATGGAGCTACAAATTCTGAAAAAATTCCGTGACAATGAAGATCCGGAGCTGCGGAAAGTCTCCGGCAAACATATAGAAACTTTAGGGAAAGAAGAGATCTTAAAGGAATTAGACAAATGTGGCATAAATGGAGTAGAGCTGTGTGTTCTGGGGGCAATAGACCCTAGGCAGGAGAATCTGGCGGTGGTTCTACACTACGCATTAGACGTGAAAGAGGCCCAGAGCCCGGGCACATCCAGTGCAACAGATGGTGAACCGCCAGCTAAAAAGCAAAAGGCGTCAACTGAGAAATCGGAAGTAAGTTCACAATTTTGATTTCCTTTCAATTAAGATACAGGTTTTTTAAGAGAGAGATAGAAAAAAAAAAAAAAAAAAAAAAGAGAGAAAAAGATAGAAGTAATAGTAATACTCACAATGAGTTATTTTACCATAGAAAACGATCTGCTTTTAGGAGGCGAGAAAAACTAGCCCTGTCGGGTGTGTAGATTAATTTGATAAAAAAAAAAAAAAAAAAAAAAAAAGAGGAAATACTTGAATTAAACCATTTACACATATGGTAGCATTGAAAAAAAAAAAAAAAAAGTAAAAATGCTAGTTAAAGCAGAGATGATGTGTTTAATGGGATAAGTTTACTAGTAAAAGGATATTTGAAACCAGTGCAATAATTAGTAGATTAATAGAAGTTGTTGTAAAATAAAGATGTTACTTTATACATAGAGTTAGAATAAACATAGAGAAGGAAAGATTTAAAGGAGGCGTTACCTCATTAAGTATGTGGAATAATGAGTTGGTTTCAGAGTTTTAATATAAGTTATATTACACAAAAAAAAAAAAAAAAAAGTTATATTACAAAAAAAAAAAAAAAAAAAAAAAAAAATGAAAGGGAAAAGAAAAACGAAAGAGAGACAGACAGAAAAAAGAACTAAAAAAAGAAGGAGAAAAGAAGCGAAAAGGAAAAAAAAAAAAAAAAAAAAAAAAAGAAAAGAAGAAAAGATAGAAGTAATAATTGGAACATAATAACTTTAGAATATGCAGAAAATAATAGTAAAAATGATAATTTTTATATCGGCCCCGCCCATAGGGGCTTGAAGAAATATATGGGCTGCATGATGCTTCCACGCAGAGCTGAATCCGGCCCGCACACTAGTACTGGTAACCCGCTTAGAGGAGCTAAGCCTGTCCAGGAACCGCGGTGCGAGGCGGACCGTTTATGCTAATAAGCCCAAGTGGTTTCGTTGGACGACGGGGCTTGGGATGTCGTTTCGTCTCGGTGTCGGGTGGGAGTCCCACAAGGTTGGAAGCAGCGTCTCCAAAATGACCTTTACAGTGTTGACGGGACGTTAAACCTTAAATCAAACAAACAAACAAATATGGATATATGTATATATATCAAGTTTTTATGTATATATGTATATATGTATAAATAAATGAATAATAATAATGATAATAATAATAATAATAATGATAGAAGTTGAACGCTTGTGTTATAAGTATTCTCCATAATTTTTCACGTAGCTTTATAATGAAGTGCTAAAGAAGTAATGTGAAAAAGGGTCACAGGTGAATGGATAGTAGATCAACGTGTGTTTCGCATAGTTAACGTACATAGTGATAGTGCAATGTTTTATGCAGAAACAGACATAGTTGTAAGCATTTGTTTAAAAGGTTGCAATTAGATGTATTGTTAATACACCATTAGTGGAATTTTAAGGAAAGTTTACGGGCTGAAAGATAGATATTGCCAGAGCTACGAAATATTGTTTTTGGCTACAGCAGGGGAAAAGTTTAGAAGTAAAACGGAACTATGATTTGCGTTTTGTCGCTCTTCATATTTTTATTTGCGAAGGAAGTTGATATACATGTACAATGGCGCCCTATTATTAATAATGATGATGATGAGGCGGAGGAAACTCATAATAACAATAATTATATATAATAATAATGATAATGAATAATAATAATAATAACAATATTCTCATAACAATTGCGGAAGTAGAGCTACGTGCCAGATGAATGAACACGGATATTTAATTTCTCTCGGCATAAGTAGCAATGCCTATAGCGGCGTGTCACCCGTAAACCTCGGTTATGTATATATATAATAAAAGAAAAATATAAACGACACGCGGCATAATTAAAACCATAAGATTAAAAAAAAAAAAAAAAAAAAAAAAAAAAAAACATTGTTTCCCCTTTCGTCGGCTTCGAACAAGGTCTTCTGAACCTTGCAAGGCAGTGCCGACTCAGAGATATGGCATATAAGCGTTTACAAAACAATCCAGATAATCTGCGCTAATCATAAAACAAAATTGTATAACACGAAGTAGAGAATTAATGAAGCATGCGGTGCAGTTAATAATAACATGATAGTTTACCATGCTTTGACATGTGTCTGTTTCGATTATTTGTAAGTTGTTGTAAAAACGCTACTGTCTCTGGTTTAAAGAACAGTAAATAACAATCTCTCGCTCGAGTTTTGGTAAGGCCGCGTGGGAGTAACAAAGAATTGTGCGGCCGGGCGTGTGGCATAGTCACCTTCCAGTCAAGTCCGCTTTATGATGGTCGTTTATTGTGAGAATAAGGCTGGCTAACGCCACCCTATAAAACGTCAAAATTTTATTCATGCATTGACTAAGTGCTACTCTTATCATTTTTTCGTATTCTTCTTATTATATCTATTAACCAATGCAGAGAGAGAGAGAGAGGTTGGTACATAATTGTTTCAAGATGGCTATGGGATTTGCCTATATGTACAGGTTATATAGCCGATAAGACATTACGAAAACGCACCTATACAAAAATTCCAGATGAAGAATTATGATATTTTTGTTTCTGCTTGGAACATGGATTGTGATACCGGATACCCGCGGTCTTTGTTTTGAGCGGGTACAAGGAAAATAATGTTTTCCCTGCAAAACAAAGTTTTACTATACGGGGGTTGAGTGGGTAAAAATAATATGGGCATGTTTCATGATAGTAACAATAAGGAGTTGCAAAGTTATGAAGATTAAGTTCGGAAATCCCGCTCGCAATCACTGCCGGTAAATTAGTTGTACGACCTATAACCAAATATAGGATCAGAGTTCAACTAGGTTAACAGGCGGAAAAGTAAAGATCCAAAAATAGATATAATGTTAGTTGTTATATGAGAACACATTACATTACAACAACTACGTAAAGTATAGTAAGACTATTGAAATAAAAATAAACTAAGTAGTTCAAATAACTAGGTAAATAAATAAATAAATAAAGAACAGGAAGATAAATGTAAAAAATAATAATAATAATAATATAAATAAAAATAATAATATAACATAACTTTAAGAAATGGACATGCTTTTAAATACATTAAACAAAACAACATAAAACCAAAATAATGAATAAATAAATAAAAATAATTAAGTAAAATGTGATAGATAAAATTAGATGTTTTGATTTTGGAAACGATCTGTAATACGTTCCTAAAGGCGTTAGTATCTTTACCCCACTAAAAAGAAATAATAATAATAGCAATAATAATAATAATAATAATAATAATAATAATAATAATAATAAATAAAATAAAAAAAAAAAAAAAAAAAAGATGGAAAGTCACGCAACGCATCTAGTAAAAATTTTTCATTTGTTTCTAGGTTAAGAAACTAGAAGAGAAATTAGAAAGCTTGTCAAAAAAGTTGGAGGAAAAGAAGAAAACTGATGAAGTGGCAGAGCTAGAGAGGGTCAGGCGTGAGGCTAAGGAAGAGGCTGCAAAATGTGAACTGGCAAATATGGATGTATTAAACCAAAAGCTGGTCCTGCTTGAAAGTTTGGCTGCAAAGCTGAACCACTCTTCCAAAAAGGAGATGACAATGATATTGTCTAGGTTCCATGCGAATAAATACAATCCGGGCTTCGCCGCTAACCTCATCCTGAAGTTGCTATCAACCAAAGAGGAGGAGAGCATTTTAGATAAAGAGCAAAAAATGCTAAAGCAGTATGGATACGGAGCTACTTCAACCCCAAGGCCTTTCACGTATGGCTATGATGCTTGGCAAGGGTCCGCGTATGCTCCACCGCATCCTGCACCTTTCAGCCCGTGGCAAAGGCCGTTTGTCCCTCCCAGAATGATGAGACCTACCGGACCAAGGGCCAATAACCTTTGCTTTAAATGCAAGAAACCAGGGCATCAGATCCGTTTTTGCCCAAACTGAAATTACTTTATTTCTCAGATTTCTGTATATATTAAGCCGATAGGACCAGCAGCGAAAGACACGCCTCTTATATTGTGGGTGTATATTGTGAAAAAGCTGTTTCTCCATTATTTACGATAGTTTTCGAACTTTTACAGGTGGTTCTGAGGCCTTGGGAAAAAGATGTTAAGTTAAATTTCAACCCTACGACAATTCACGTGCGACAGTTGAGATTCAAAGACTGGCAAGGCATAACTAAAACGCTAGATTCAGTAGGAAATCAGTGCTGTGCGGAGGCTGCTATTCAAAGTTATTTGGCAGGCACATTCCCTTCGTTATCGGATTTAAGTTTTCCAGATCCTGAACATTTTGTTTCCGGACAAATACACGAACACGGACAGGAATGGTGTAAAGTTATAACCGACGACGACTTGAGAGAAGAAATTCTGTCTTGGGTAACGGAAGGCGTTGATATCAATAGATACATAAAACCATTTAAAGGCGTGTTTTGGGGTCAAGCATATGATCATGCATTCCCCCCTTCACGCGTGTTTAACAATTCTAACAAGTGCAAGGACTTTATACCCTTTATAAATGACACAATCCAGGAGCGTTTACTGAATGGTTCAATATCCTACGCCGGAAAGGTCGGAACAGACCCACCGCCCTACATTGTAGCACCTTTAACTGTAGCCCCAGATAAACCCCGTTTATGTATCAACATGATGTACCTGAATAACTGGACTATGGATAGAACCTTTAAATTGGATAGTTTAAGGGATGTTTCTAAGATAGCAAAGCAAGATGCGTACTTTACATCCCTTGATGACAAGAGTGGATATGACAATGTGAAAACAAATTTCCGGTGTCACCATCTTCTCGGGTTTCAATGGGCAGGGCATTATTTTGTTGCAAAAACACTCCCTTTTGGATATAAACTAAGTGCTTTCATCTATCATAACCTGAATCTTCAGCCAGTTTCCTATATAAGGAAAACATTTAACATTCCCATTTTTCTCTATATTGATGACCGTTTATCGGAAGAGATGCATGACAGTCGTGTCGCTCCAGGTTTTAATAGCGCTTTGCTTGCAAACTACATAACATGCGAAATTCTGCTCCGCCTCGGTTTTTGCATAAACCTAAAAAAATCCGTTCTTGTACCGACCCAGAACCCCACTTTTCTTGGTTTTATTGTTGACAGTGTTAACAGGTGTTTCCGGCTCACTCAAGAAAAACGAAGCAAGTTTATCGACCTAAGGGAATTTTGTTTGGAACACGAGTACTTGTCAGTCTCAGTTCTGCAACGCTTGGCAGGTAGAATCGTTTCATTAATGCTAGCAATACCCGCAGCAAAGTTATTTGCAAGGGAAATAAACAGAAGTATCTCGATCGCCATAAAATGCGGTGGCGCTGTCACAATGTCACCAGAACTTAAAGAAGAAATTCTTTATTGGAGGTTTCTGGATAATTGGCAAGGCATGCTAAAATGGAAAAACGAAAAACATACGGTAGTATCATTATCAACCGACGCGTCTCTCCACAAATGGGGTGGACGCGTCACGTTACCTGACGGCGACGTAGAAGTATCGGATTTCTGGCCGCCCGATATGAGACACCTTCCGATAATGGTGTTAGAAGCACACGCTTTACATCGCGTTTTAAAAGCATTTGCTCAGCAACTGAAATCGTCACGGGTAGACGCGAACGTAGACAATACTTGCCTTATCGCGGCGTGGAACAATGAGGGGTGCCGCTCACAAGAAATGAATATTGCTATAAAAAATATATTTTTCTTAACATTAGAGTTTGACATGGTATTGAATCTATTGTACATACCCTCATCAGAAAACCCTGCAGACGCACCGTCGCGGATCATAAAGAAAAGTGATGCAATGTTGAGTGAGTTGTCATGGCAAATCATACAAGATTTCTTTGGTGGGGAGTCTGGACATTCTTTTGATCTGATGGCATTGGATTCGAACTGTATGAAAGACAGGGAGGGAAAGAATCTGCCCCATTTTACCCCATACCCAACCCCTGATTCTGCAGGGGTGAACATGTTTAGCCAGAAAATTAGCACAAAAGGAAATTTATACGTGTTTCCGCCCTTCAACTTAACTCATGCCGTGCTCAATTTCATAGTTAACAGCAAAGCAGCTTGCTCTGTCGTGTTAAAGTGTGGGAACGTTACCCCTGTCTGGTTTCCAGCACTACAAGAAAACATATCAGATGCACTTTTGATTGGGTTAAAAGGGCAAAGGGATTGTCTTATGTTTCCATCAAAACTTGGCTTTGTCCGGGATAAGAGAGGCTTGGCAGACAACTTATGGGCTATCAGATTAGAACCACATGTGGGGAATGTGTCATACGGAAAACTTATGTTCTCGAAACATCCCAATGTAGGCGTTAGCAATAAATTACTATGTATAGGAGATTCAATCGTGAGAGAAATTGGAATAGAGAGGCAATTACATAACCCTTTGGTAACAGTCTCATCATTCGGTGGAGCTACAGTAGGCAAAATTGTTAAAATTCTCCCTTCCTTAGTTCAACAGCACAAACCCTTCTTAATTTTCATCCACTGTGGGGTAAACAATCTCAGTAAGACGTACAAGTATTTAAGCGAGTTTCATCAAATGTCTTGCGCATCATATGAGCTTATGATGCTTGAAAACACTCTTAAAACAGTCAGTTCGGTTCATTGTTGTCCAAGGGTGATCTGCTCCGAATGTCTGATAACCAGAAACCCCGATATAAATGCACGAGTCATACTGTTCAACGCGAGACTGTCGGACATGTGTAAAAGAAACGGTTGGAAAAGCGTTAAACATACAAACATTACGGAAGAACATTTAAGGGACGATGTACATTTGAAGCCTGAAGGACGCGCTTTATTCGTAGAAAATATAATGGCCGCGGTTCAGACCGTCATTTAAGAACCCAAGGATTTCGGCTCCTACTTTTTAGAAACAATCATAAACGATTGTTGATTTCTGGGAATATGATTCCAATGATAACAGTATAGTTATTGTATTATATAAAGGCAATTTACCTCGTCATATGTTTGCTAGTAATCTTTATCAAAATGTTACAACGTAATAAAGCGATAAAGTGCATGCAATACATAATTCAAAGATCTCATAATGTAAAGCATAGACTGGTATGAGTTGGTGTGGTTTGATGTTAAGAAGAGTGGTATATATATACGAGACGACAAGTTCCGCAACGAAAGGTCAGGTGGTTTGCTCTGGACAATCCGGTTTTGTGCCACTTTTTGTTTAACGATCGGCACGATATGAGTGAAATAATCTTTATAGGGCCATAAAACCTTAAAAAGGGAAAAATAGATACATTTATATATATGTATATATATGTCGTGCTTTACTTTGATTTTCATACATATATTATATATATATATATATATATTTGGTATAGATGTCTTTATATAATATATGTATATACATATGTCCATAATCGGCATGCACACGCCGTACGGCTCTAAGGATCCAACACAGGATGATTCATCAGAACTTTCTTCCCTTTTCGATCAATTAAGTGGGTGCAATCCATGCCGACTCGCTCCAGTCCGTGTTTTACGAAATGCCACTCAGTTCATTTTCACTCACCCTATGTCAATTTTATTCAGGTGGAACCATTATCATCCCCTGCGTGGTGTAACAGATGCGCAGCACTTCCCCTTGCGCATGCAAGATTTTGTACTGCCTGCGGTATACCTGTCAGCACAAGTAATCAAACACTAACAGACGAAGGCTCGACGATTGATTTTATCGGGATCAACAGACGTATAGAACATTTAGATAGTTTACTCAGTGCGAAAAGATATGACAAGCAAAAATGTGCCTTAACACACGAGTTAAAAAATTTTTTATTGCAATGTGTTCCGCAAAAAAATTTAGATTGCGCAACACCAGAGGACTTGAGGATGTTTTTAGTTGCAAAAGAAAGTAATGGTCGGACAAAGTTACACGCCAAAAATTGCACACAAAGATCTGCACGAAACAAAGGGGTCTGTGATTGTCCTCTAACATTGAGCTACAAAACTGTTGATAGTTTAATTGGCAAGATAAGAGCAATTTTTAATGATCATGGTAGGACAGGGGAATGGAACCCCGCTCTGGGAACAGGAAACCCGGCAGCAGCACAGGTCTTAAAGAAACATTTACGAAGCATTAATATAGAACAGGCAGCGGCAAGCGTAGTTCCAAAGCAAGCTGTACCTTTGATGTTCGATAAGCTTACGCGTTTGTGTAGATACATTAACTATAAAGGTTTTAAGGAAAAGGACCACACATCAAAATTCCTCTTAGCTAGGGATTGTGCATATTTTTCTCTTTTGAGTCACACGGGGGGTCGTGGTGGCGACATTGGGTTGTTAAAAGCAGATCGGTTATTTGCACTGCCCGACGACCAGGGTCTACTCATTTCACAAATTGAAGGAAAAACCGCAAAAATTGACGACCCAAATAACATAGTTATCTTTCGCTCAAAAGATCCGGATATCTGCCCCATAAGGTACCTCAAAATCTATCTCGAAACCGCCTCCCACATAGGCGTGGATTTATCGAAAAGTTTCATTTTCAGATCTCGCGATGTAAAAAGCCAATTAATCTGCGATAAGGCCGTGACCGCTGACTGCATGACAGACAGGCTACAGACGCATCTAAAAGCCATTAATTTGTTCGCAGGAGAAACCACACACAGTAGTAGGCGTGGTTTAGCTATCACTTTACGTATGCTAGGAACTGATGATCGTAGTATAAGCAACCACATTGGTTGGCAGTCGAAAAGCATGTTAAATAGATATGATCCTATAGGTAACTTGATAGGACCACATGCGGCGGCTCGGAAGCTGGCTGATGCCTCCCAAAGAATAGGTGAAAATTCTGGCCTGTGTGATATTGCTAGCAAAACGTTACTTATGTCCACAATGAAACCTTTCGTAACTAAATAAGAGTATTCAGTTGAACTGATTGTGCAACATAGATATAATCGTGTGACACCGGAAATTCGGTAGAAATGGCTGACTGGAACCAGTTGGTGAAAAATTTAACATGCGATTTTTCTTGGTTTTGAAATCACGATTTATCTAAGCACACATGCCTGTTCATGCTACGATAGGCATGTGTTATGAAGGTCCTTAACACCTTTGTGTCTATAACACACCCGTCTTTAACATGTACATGTGGTATCGGCATGCATTAATGATGAGTATTGGAGAGATAGTTTCTAAATGTTATTCATTTCAATTAGCTCATGTATCATAATAAAAGGAATCTTGATTTTATAGTCTCTGATATTTTATTATGGAACTGTCAGCGCCTTGGCGTTTTGACGTTCCGTATCTTACATGAGAGGGGTAAGCGGGTAACTCGTAATATTGCACTATTACGAGTTCCCCGTTGGTGCCCCGAGCATGTAGTATATACAGCCCCACCACGTGGCTAATTCCATTCTGTCAGACAACGCGGAGTCAGGGGGGCTAAGATCAGGGGAACACGGATCTTTATGGGGAGCTTTTGTGTTTTTTTTTAAAAAAAAAAAAAAAAAAATATACAACAATAATTATAATTATCATTTTAGTAATAATCACCATAGACAGTTTTAAGAACAGAGTTAGAAGTTAGCATTCATGTCTCATTAAAATGGAGTTAGCCACCCCTTCTCTTTAAATAAAGGGAAAACGGGGAGATCGAGTGTAATCCTGGGCTTACTTCTATCAAATGAATATAACCTTGGTTGTGAAAAAAAAAAAAAAAAAAAAAAAACTATAAGAAATGTTACTATTATAGGAAATTACGGTAAAATAATAATAATAATAATAATAATATTAATGATAATAATAATGATAGTAATAACCGATAAGCTCTGACAGTTTCTGGATCATGTTTTGACAACAACATGGCTTCATACATACTTTTTGTTTAGACACGTGTTTGCATCAGTAGTCTACAGTAACGATTGTTTTCACAACTTGGGTTATATTTGTTTTGTTCACAAATTTCAGTTTGAACATGTCTGTGTGAAACCTGTTTACAGAGTAAACAATGTACGAAAACGGTTCCTCAGCTCCAAAGACAGCGCACACGGGGCTAATAAAATATTTAACATTTGACCCTGTGGCACGAATTCTGTCTAGCACAGGAATGGGGCTATGCAGTTCAGAGAGTAGTTTCCGTAAGAATATACATGCCGTGCTCTTATAAGACAATTGTCTCAGTTTCGGGGAACACTGTTTAATGTGCATAGGTTTCCATGATTCTTACGAATATTACTGCCTTTTCACAGTTCCTGCTGCCCCCTCTCTACATGTCGATCGCCTTTGGCGTTTTGACGTTCCGTATCTTACATGAGAGGGGTAAGCGGGTAACTCGTAATATTGCACTATACTTTACTACTACGGAATAAATCGAATTCCAAACTCCATACTCCAGACTCCAAGCCAACTTCATACACTTGTATATTACATGCATTTTGATAGAGCTGAAGGCTCATCATTCTAAACATACAGCCCATGGGTTGTGGGTGCAGTGACACGTAAGCTGACAAAAACAAATTCTGTATAGACGCCATCTTGAAAGCGCTTTCTGTTCATCACGGGAACATGTACGAAAAATGAACACCCCACTAAATAAGTTCTGAATAACTAGATCCTTTGGAAGCAAATACACCAAATAAACGAAAATAGCAGACTCGGTTTTATTGAGTCTATTCATGACCAGTACTTAAATGTGCTTCACCGGCCACGCCCCCTATAGCACCGGCTTAAGCAGAACTCTATTTTCAAAATATTGTGAATGAACTCAATGATCCCAAAGAACCGGAAAATATAATCTGCACTATGATGAATGTACGGGGAGACTTTTTACGGCCACCACACGGCACAGCACCAGCTGCAGTGACGATAAATAAGTTCTGAATAGCTAGATTCTTTGGAAGCAAAGAATACACCAAATAAACGAAAATAGTAGACTCGGTTTTATTGAGTCTGTTCATGACCAGTACTGAAATGTGCTACACCGGCCACGCCCCCTAGCACCGGCTTAAGCAGAACTCTATTTTCAAAATGATTCTAAATGAACTCAATGGTCCCAAAGGACCGGAAAATATAATCTGCACTAAACCCCACTTTGGTTTACGAGGGTGTACATTATTTTTCTTATTTCTGCCCCAAGACATATTCTTATTTCTGCCCCAAGACATAGGCTGTGGGTACCGAGCACCCACAACACATGGTTGCAGTAAAAATACATATAAGAAAAATATCAAAGATTTTCATCAGAAAAGAAGCCATTTTGTTGTCTGAAAAAATGCACTATTTTTGTACTGGTGTGTCATCTTAATGGTACTGAATGAAAATAGAAGAACTAAAATTTGTTGGCTACAGACTTTTTAGCGGTAAATGATGGTATCGCAATGTTGTTCAAACATGCACAGTTTGTGAAAAGCGCTGAATATTGAGAACAAAGAAGGCTTTGTGGCAAGAATAAAATATAATAAAAAGGATTTCAAATATTTACAGAAATGTATGCAAAACAATGTGAAAAATGAAAAATGTTGAAAATTTCGCAATATTTGACCAATTAATTATGCATTCCATATTATTTTCAGATACTTTAAAACAGCTTAGCAGTTTTCAAAGATGGCGCACAGTCGACTTCCTCTAATTGTAATTGGGTCAGGCCATAAAGCATAATGACTAAAATATATTTTTGATCTGCCATAAAATAAAGGCATGTTGAGTGTAAGAAGAACACTCAATATGCTTTTTCCTGATCAAATATGGCCGACTCCATAATATGAATAAATTCAAAACACAAGGTGGGGCACATTTCATCTCTGGCTCCTGCACTGTCCAATCAAAATACATATCAAATGTCAATCAGAATGTTTTTGCCAAAATGAGAACAATCAATTGCTTGATTTAGTTTCAGAATTCTTTGATGAATGACATTTGCTGGTCAAACTAACTTGATGCAAAGAAATACATTGAAAGTTATTTCATAGAAGTTTGAACGGTTTTGGGTCCGCAGATGTAAAAGATCTCCGACCTTTAACTGTAATATAATAACATTACGATTACACACCCATGTGCTATTTTGGGCTGCGGACTAACATTTTTTTCCAAATGATTGTTTTATATTTCTTTATTTCTTCTCCAAATATAGATTGCGGGTGCTCCTTAGAACCTTGAGGCGGTTCTAACGAGTATCCACAATCTATGTTTTCACGCAAAGATTAGTAAATAACCCTTATGTATACCCCTGTACACCGCACTTTTCTCTATAAACAGCGGGGTTTAAAGGGGTGTTCAATACAAGGACTTGTTGACGTGATGGTACAAAGAATTACAAAGGGAACCAGCCCTGCGTTTATGTCAGCCCAGTGACCTGGAAACTGGTGCGTCAGTTCCCACTCCGTCTCTTGCTACAGTGTGCATTTGCCTATGTACATGTGTTTGTTTTAGTAACCGCTGAAGTAAGAGAAAAAGCAAGTAGAAATTTGCTTAGAGCCGATGAGTGAGTGTTTGAGTTTTACGTCCCGCCAACAGCTAAGGTCATACGGAGACGGGACCTCGGTTTAAAGACTCATCCGAAAGTCTGGAGAAGCCCGGGATCGATGCGATCCCTGGTTACAGGGCGAGTAGCGTAACCACTGCACCACGGAGGCTTCTAGTATAGAGCCGAAGATAACGGGCCTCCGTGGCCTAGTGGTTAAGAGCGCTGACTCTTGATCATTAGGTCTCTCACCGCTGTAGTTCGAGCCTTGCTCGGGTCACATGTGATGCGCCAAGTTCTGCAACGGAAGGTCAGGTGGTTTTTCTCCGGGTACTCCGGTTTTCGCCCACCTCTGATTAACGATCGGCTCGATATGAGTGAAATAATCTTGAAAGGGCCGTAAAACCAAAGCCAAATAGAGCCGACGAAAATTGTTCCATAAATTCATAATGTGTCAGATGTAAGTCCGCATTTCTCGTGACTTTGTTCAAAATATTGATTACAGGGTTGCTTGTCAAAGTATTTCAAATCACCCCCGAAGCCCTGGCTTTCAACCAAGTATATGTTGAATATTAATTTCTGTCTGCATATAGGACTCGAAACCCCAACTGAATTTCGCAGCTCTGAATCTGTGTAATCCCTCTTTATTCAGTTAACCCAGCCTAGGAAGTGTCACGTTGTTAGGTATATGACCTTATTAGTGTTGACTGGGCCGATAAACTCCAAAAACAAGCAAACAAAATCACACTTCATAAAATTTTGTCTTCAGGAATGTTATTTAGTTCATTTAAACCGTCTGTGGTGTGGAGAGGTGGCATGCATGCTCTCAATCTATCTTTTTGAGAAATATGAACGCAAACTCTCGTTTTCTCTTTAATTGTATAAAAAAGTCCCGTGGTCCAAAGTCTTCACACGAATTCATGACATGATCACGATGTCCGACGAGTGTCCTGTAAATTGACAGAGCGCCGGGTCTTCTTTACGTCTGTCCAACGGAAGATAATTAAGTGTTCTGCTTGTGCCTGGAATAACTTTGCCATTAAATGATAAGATTGCCAATATCAATCTTTAAAAGGTCCGTATGACGTAAAGAGTAGACGAGTTAGGGCGCAACGAAAACGATTTCATGCGAAACAGTAAAGAAAAAAAAATCTGCATTCTGTGCTGTAACAAGTAGTCGGTCAGGCAACCAGAAGCTCCACGTGTCAATTTTTTAGTGCGAATCCCGAAGATTCTCACGAAACTCCGCATGCTGCGGAGTCTCGCGAGAATCTTGGTGGTTCGCATGTGAACCAGATATTGTATCTCTGAACTGAGGACACTCTCTGCTTGTAGTGGCTTCAAAGATTTCTTAATCATGTTTTATGATCAATAAAGTATTGATAAAAGCGCAAAATTATGATTGAATAGGATGAGCTGGGACTTGTCAAAACCATCAGTGCATATGTTGTTGAAAAAGAAATGGTTACAATCAGCAAACCCGTCTCGAGGTGTAGGCAACATTTTCGGTCAGGTACGTGGATTATCCACGAAATCGGCTCCTAATTGCCTTAGCAGCAGACATTGTGGAGAGTCTATGTCGGTTTATTAATATTTTGGCTTGGCTCAAAAATTGTCTGATTAAATTGCCCGACAAAAATATCTAAATGTTGGCCATTGAGCGATTCCTGGCAAAGTCACAATAAAAGCATCAGTTGACAAAAATAATACAATCGAATTTCAATGGCTCAAAACCCTTTGGGACCATGAATATTTTGTTCGAGACATGGTTAGTTCGAGTTATTGAGGGTTAATCGTAGTGCAAAAGGGGATGTTGTTGGGATATATTGTTGTCTTTCTAGAATATAAGAATCTTACATGGGTGTGAGGGGTGGATGGAAAAATCCGACCCGAGGGTCTCTGCCTGGCATCACGAGGCTTGCCGAGTGATTCATGACAGGGATCCCGAGGGAAGGATTTTTCTTTCCACCCCTCACATCCATGTAGGATTCTTTTTCCTTGCATACCATCCATTTCTGAGCGGGGATTTTTAGCTCACCTGTCAAGTAGTGACAAGGTGAGCTTTTGTGATCACATTTTGCCCGTCGTCCGTCGTCAGTGTGTGCGTGCGTAAACAATTTCTCGTCCGCACGATAGCATATTCATTTATGATTTGATTTTAACCAGACTTGCACACAACTTATACCATCATGAGATCTAGGTTCCTTTCTTGAACCAGCCATATCCCATCATGTGTTATGGAGTTACGGCCCCTGAAAGGGCAAAAATTGCCTATTTTGGTCTTGTCCGCACGATAGCATCTTCATTTATGATTTGATTTTAACCAGACCTGCACACAACTTGTACCACCATGAGATCTGGGTTCCTTTCTTGAACCAGCCATATCCCATCATGTGTTACGGAGTTACGGCCCCTGAAAGGGCAAAAATTGCTTATTTTGGTCTTGTCTGCATGATAGATGTTTCATTTATGATTTGATTTTAACTAAACTTGCACACAATTTTTACCACCACAAAATCTCTGTCAAGTTCGAATATGGGTCATGTCGGGTCAAAAAGTAGGTCAGTAGGTCAAATCAGAAAAAAACCTTGTGAAGACACGAGAGGCCACAGTTTTGGTCTGATCATCATCAAACTTGCCCAGAATGATCATCTTGACAATATCTCAGTCAAGTTCGAAAATGGGTGTTGTCGGGTCAAAAAGTAGGTCAGTAGGTCAAATCATAGAAAAAACCTTCTGAACACACTAGAGGCCACAATTTAAGTACAATCATCATCAAACTTGCTCAGAGTGATCATCTTGATAATATCTTGGTCAAATTTGAATATGAGTCATGCCGGGTCAAAAAGTAGGTCAGTAGGTCAAATCATAGAAAAACCTTGTGAATACACTAGAGGCCGCAGTTTTGGTCCAATCATTATCAAACTTGCCTAGAATGATAATCTTGACAATATCTCGGTCAAGTTTGAATACGGGTCATGTCGGGTCAAAAAGTAGGTTAGTAGGTCAAATCATAGAAAAACCTTGTGAACACACTAAAGGCCACAGTTTTGGTCCAATCATCACCAGACTTACCCAGAATGATCATTTTGACACTATCTCGGTCAAGTTCGAATATGGGTTATGTCGGGTCACAAAGTAGGTCAGTAGGTCAAATCATAGAAAAACCTTGTGAATACACTAGAGGCCACAGTTTTGGTCCGATCATCATCAAACTTGCCCAGAATGATCATCTTGACAATATCCGGGTCAAGTCTGAATATGGGTCATTTCGAGTCAAAAAGTAGGTCAGTAGGTCAAATCATAGAAAAAGCTTGTGAACACACTAGAGGCCACAGTTTTGGTCCGATCATCATCAAACTTGCCCAGAATGATTATCTTGACAATTTCTCGGTCAAGTTCGAATATGGGTCATGTAGGGTCAAAAAGTAGGTCAGCTGGTCAAATCAGAGAAAAGCCTTGTGAACACACTAGAGGCCACAGTTTTGGTCCAGTTATCATCAAACTTGCTCAGAATGATAGTCTTGACAATATCTCGGTCAGGTTCGAATATGGGTGGAGTCTGACCCGAGATGTTGGAGTTTTATCCTGAATGGAATGTGACTTGTTTCGACAACATGAAACTTCTCGGGGTGTTTTAATGATTGAATGAAACAGAAGAGAATGAATTTCAAGCAACAGAGGATCGAATGTTAACCGTTCTTAATAACATGACATTACTTTAGAAACTTGATCTCAGAATAATGGTTGTGATACTGTGAGTTGACTGACCTTAATGGTGAGCCACGACAAGTAAAAATGACTCTTGGACGTTTGCGCGCATTAAAGATTCAAGATCAGACTGCGCATCTATGGAGTCTGATCTGAGTCTTTTATGTGCGCTTTATGGATAGAGATCTTCTCCCTGCACTCGGGGAAAGTCCTTTTTTGACAGACTATCTATGCACAGTGATTTGAGTCTACACGGTGCGCACTTGTCCGAGACACATTTTCGCCAATCGTGGCTATTTAGCGGTTAGTAGTAGGCTAAGAGTCGCTTTGTGAGAAAATCAGGTTTTGTCATTTGCGAACAACAGACGTGCAGATCAGACTGGTGGGATCGCCCCCCGCCCACCGGGCTTGAAGAAATAGATGGGCTGCATGATGCTTCCACGCAGAGCTGAACCCGACCGCACACGAGTACTGGTAAGCTGTTTAGAGGATCTAAGCCCATGCTTATAAACCCTATTGGTTTCATTGGGCGACAGGGCTTGAGATGTCATTTCATCTCAATGTCGGGTAAAAGTCCCACAAAATTGGAAGCAACGTCTTCAAAATGACCTTTACAGTGTTGACGCGGACGTTAAACCTCAAATCAAACAAAAAACAAACACAGACCAGACTGGTCATCCACGCAGTCTGATCTACACGTTTGTGTTCGTGGCTTGAATAGTACAGTAGCTGTTATTTCTATATCTAAAATTTCAAGACTCAGGCAAGTCTGTGTAGCTGAGCAGGCTAGTTATAGTAGTTAATGTCTTGCCCCGAAGACCGGTTTTAAGGATACAGGACTCGTATATGAGCCGGGGCACAGCATTTCCTACACTTTACAAGTTCACCCAGCGAAGAATCAGGTCAGCCTGCGCATCCACATAGTCTGACCAGAGACTTCTCTTGCTGCATTAAGGAACATTGGGCTCTAAGCTATCCTTAGAGCGCACGACGAAGACTCTGATCAGGCTGCGCGGATGCGCAGGCTGATCTGAGTCTTTGTTGGGCGCACATGTTAATTGCAGCTGAGCCCCGGCTCATATATAACCTCATTACTATTTATGATAACATTATATTATGTTTTCTTTTTTCAGTGATAGTAGGGGAAGTGTTGAATTTCCTGGCCTACTTGTTTGCACCAGCAACATTGGTCACGCCCCTCGGAGCCCTTAGTGTTATAACAAGGTAGGTCTTAAAAATTGTGTTGTGTGCACAGATGCCCCCACCTACTGCTTGGCTTGCCTTAGTTTGATTTTGATATCTTACAAATACTTGAACCAGAGTCTGATTGACTACCGAAGTGTATACGTACATACATAGGTCTATGAATATGAGGCAAAAAGAATCAGTGAAGCTGAGCAGAAACGTGCAAAGCGCAAAGCCAGAGCTAAGGCATCACAAATAGACCTGTCTTCCTCTAGCCTCTGTTGCTCTATTTTGCGGCAGACAGTTCAGACCCAGAATCGGTCTCATCATCTATCTTAGAACACACAAATAGTATCATTTATCAAATATGATTAAGATTGGTCATTGTCAGTAATGACAGACGAACTATTATTATTAGGTCCATGTATGCACATAATGACAACCAAAGTACATTTGCTAATTTCAAGCAAATCTTGGATTTTACCCTTGGATAGAAAGTCTTATCCTATCCAGTCAGAGGATAAAGTTGAGAGATGTCATTTAGGACGTTCGCCGTCGTTGATGTCGACGTCACAGAGCGTCTGTTTGTTTTGGAGTTTAACGGCCCAGTGAACACTATTTTAGGTCATTTTTGAGCCGGTCAGTTTACCTATCCACACTTAACCTGGGCAAGCTTATACGTAAGCAGTTAACCAGTACAGTGCACATTCTTTCGCCAGAAACTGACAACTGCCCTTCTTGAATCAGCGGAAGGGAGAGAATGACCCTAGAAAAGATTTCATGATCAGTCTCCACGAAAGAATGTCGATCCCGGCGGGAATCGAACCCGCGTCCGCCTGATCACCAGTCAGACGCGCATCCGACTGAGCCACCGAGGCCGGCGTCACAGAGCGTTATGACGTCACAAAATTCAGCAGAGTATGGCGGATGTCAGTAATGAAAATGACTACATTGTTAAAAATCCGCACTCAGAAATTGAAATTTATGGAAAAAAAAATTATTTAGGATGTTACGCATAGGCGGAAATTCACAATGATGCCGTGCAGAGTGATCTTTTTTTGCACACCAGATAAGTGAATCCATAGCTTTAGCTTGGGATAGAAATTCTGTCCTAACCCTGAAATCGAATATTCTCGCGTGTTTGATAAATGCACTGGCTGAATACGACCTCATATGCGCCGTCGTTAAGGTTGACGTCACAGCACGTTTCGTGACGTCACTAAACATTCCTGTAGTGTCATCACAATATGGCAGACGACGGTAACCGAAGTGACTGCAGCATTAAAAGTCCGCGCTAAGAAATGGAATGTATGCTATCTATCTATCTATCTTCTTATACTGAGTCGGTCATATTTGGCCATTACCTCAGTTGGGTGCGTAGCTAAATTTAGAATTTAGCTGAAAAAAAAAAAAAAAAAAAAAAGAGAAGTCACTGGATGAGTCCTTAAAACTATTTACAATCTGAATAACAGAGGTATACTAAAACGCATACCTCTGAGTCTCAATCTTACACTGTATGGGCTTTGAACTCCTCTGCAGTCTTAGCATTCACCACAGAAGAGGGAAGACTATTCCACTGTGGAATAGTCCTAGGGAAGAAGGAATTTTTCAGGGCATCACTGTAGGACTGGTACCTGTGATACTGTGAGTTGTTTACTTTTGATGCCCTTGTTCGAGTTGAAACTGTCACAGGGGTCAAGTATTTATCTTTATTAACGGCCACTGTACCTGAATGTATCTTATAGAAGAAGGTTAAAGAGGACTGCTCACGACGGGCCTCTAGGGACGGCCATTCTAGCTCGTTAAGCATGTCACCGACGCTGCTTCTATTGCGCCATCGTCGGCAGGTCCATCGAGCAGCTGTCCTCTGCACCTTCTCCACCTGCTGAATCTGAGTTTTAACATAGGGATGCCAAATGGGTGATGCATATTCTAGCTGAGGGCGAACCAATGTTTTATATGCAACATCCTTTGTCTGCCTAGGTGCAAAAGCCAAGTTTCGTCTAAGAAATCCTAAAGTCCTAGTTGCTTTTGATGTAATTTCTGAAACGTGTTGACCCCAATCAAGATCATCAGTGATGGTGATACCAAGATATTTGGCGGATTGAACCTGCTCCAAGATTTGCTGGTGTAGTTTATAGTCAAACTTAATTTGTTTGTCAGGAGGGTGTCGCGACACCCTCATTGAATGACATTTGGCCACATTGAACTTCATCTGCCAATCGGCCTCCCACTGTGCTAGTTGATTCAGGTCATCTTGTAGAATAAGACAGTCAGAAGAAGAATATATATTCCTATAAAGGACACAATCATCAGCAAACAAACGGACAGATGACCTGATGTTATCAGGGAGATCATTAATGAATACCAAGAAAAGGACCGGTCCAAGGACCGAACCTTGGGGGACACCAGATAAAACAGGGACTGGATCAGACGCTTGGCCATCAAGTACAACTTGTTGTGAGCGCCCTGAGAGCCATGAGCTAATCCACCTGTGTGTGGATCCTCTTATCCCATAGTAATCCAATTTATACAATAGCCTCCTGTGAGGTACCTTGACAAAGGCCTTAGCGAAGTCCATGATAATCAAGTCAGTCTGTTTGTGGCCACGGTTTGTGGCCCCATCCAGATTGCTCACAATGTCATGGTAAAACTGAACTAATTGAGTTTCGCAAGACCTTTGACTTCGGAAACCATGTTGACAGTCAGCAAGAATGCTCTCAAAGGCTAGGTGCTTGTTGATGTTACTAACTATTATATGCTCCAGGATTTTGCAACAGATGCATGTTAGCGACACTGGTCTATAATTTGCTGCATCGTATTTTTCTCCTTTTTTATAGACCGGGGTAACATTAGCTTGTCGCCAGTCATCTGGTACAGTGCCCTGGGCGAGTGATTCATTGAAGATAAAGGCCAGCACAGGTGAAATTTCAGCACCCCATTCTTTAAGCACCCTGGCATTCAGGTCATCCGGCCCAGATGCCTTATGTATTTTGAGCTTACCTAACAGTTTGGCGACCCCGTTTGGGTCAACTGTTATGTCCCCCATTGAGGGGAACTGACTATTACCTTTAGTTGGTAGCTCACCGTCAGTTTCACGCGTAAATGCAGATTGAAACTGTTTGTTACATATGTTGGCCTTATCGCGCGAATCTGTTTTGAGAATACCGTTATCTCTTAACGAAGTGATCCCAAAGGCTTCCTTTTTCAGGGATTTTACGAATGACCAAAACTTTTTTACTTTACCATTCTTCTGGGGACTGTCGGGATCTGTATTATCATCCTCAAAGGTGAAGATGCTGGAAACATGCTTCCAATATGCATCTCTTATTACCTTTTGTACATGTGCTCTGAACCTTTTGTAATGGCTCTTAACGTCAGGGCTACTAGACTTACGAGCACGAAAGTACATTCGATTGCGTCTTCTAATTAGATGCTTGATCGTGTTGTCGATCCAAGGCGCACTATGCTTTGTTTTGGTCATTTTCGTTGGAATAAACCTTTCCATAGCCGCAGTTAATTCGGTCTTAAAATTGACCCACATGTCGTTAACTGACATGTGCGAAAGGTCAGAGGAAAGGAACGAATCTCTAAATCGCGCCATATGGTCTCGCAGACCATCCATATCCGCACGTTTATATAGATATATTTTACGCGGGGCTTGTCTGATTCGTTTTGCTTTTATGTCGTATTCAATAAGGACTATGTCGTGATCGGCTTTGCCGATCGGGGGCACCCCCTTAACTCGATTAACTGGGGATGGGGAATTTGTAAATAATAGATCAAGGGTCTTTTCTTGACGTGGTGGGTATATTAATTACTTGGGCTAGGCAGTGTTCTTTGATTATATCTAAAAGCTGTTGCTGTGTCTGCCTTTTAGATACCCCATGGGGCACCTGCATGTTGCTCCATTCAATGTCACCACAATTGAAGTCTCCGCCAACCAAAATATGGGCATTTGCATTTGACATTATCCTAGACAAAGATGAATTAAAAGCCTCAAGATATTCTGGGTCAATCTGATCTGGTGGGCGATAAAAGGAACCAAGGTACAGAGTCCTACATCCAATAATGTTCAATTTACACCAAACTAATTCACATTTGGTGTCCAACTCCGGAGTTTCTGTACAGAGTACGTCTCGCTTGAAAGCCACAAAGACACCTCCATGTGCATCCCCAACTCTGTCTTTCCGGATAGCCTCAAAAGATTCTGGAAAAATTTCTGAGTTTTTAATTTCTGGGGTTAGCCAGGACTCATTGCCCAAAATGATGTCCGGCTTAGCTGAGTCGATAATAGTATGAAGTTCAGCCCTTTTGTTCTTTATTGACTGACAATTCATAATCAATATTCTGAGGGGGTGGTTAAGGACCGCCTTTTTGGTCTTTGGTCTAGCTTCTTTTGACTGCTGTACAATGGGCGAAGAAGCTGCCGTGGGCGGGCCAATATTGTCTGGTATCGGACTGTCAGGCTCGGACAGGGTTGATAACGGTTCAAATTGGTTATGGGTGTCAATAGAAGATAAAGTGTCAAACAGAGATGTGGAAAAGTTTGGCATTCCACATTTCATGCATTCCCATGCTACGTTCATATTCGATGATTTGTTATATAGACTATACATAGTTGATGACATGCCTTGACAGTCTATGTGATACCAGATATTGCAAGTGTCACAACAAGAAAAAGAATCCTACATGGGGGTGAGGGGTGGATAGAAAAATCCGTCCCTCGGGATCACTGTCTGGCATCACTCGGCAAGTCTCATGATGCGGGGCAGTGACCCTCGCGACGGATTCTCCTCACACCCCTATAAGATTCTTATATTCTTGTACACCAGATGAGGGAATCATTGGTTATAGCCTGGGATAGAAAGAAATTATGTTCTAAACCCGGTGTTCTTACTCGGGGACAGGGTAAAAGATCGAATATTCTAACGTGTTTGATATGTACTATAGTTGAATATGACCTCTAACGTGTTTGATATGTAAAAGTTGAATATGACCTCATATACGCTGTCGTTAAGGTTGACGTCAAAGCACGTTTCGTGACGTCACTATGATCATCACAGTAGTGTCATCACAATATGAATGGACCTGATAATGAATAATAGACTGTATACAATATTTTGTTTCAAGTCCCTGTGGTACACTCAGATAAATGTCACTTTATGTGTTGTAAACTGGAGTTTTCAAGGGTAAACTGATTTTCACTTTTGCTCCAGAACATAGTTTATACGAGAGGTATTCCATAGAACGTTAGTGGTTCTAACAAGCACCCGTTAAAAAGAAAAGAAAGAAAAAATAAGAAAGAAATAAGAAAGAAAAAAGACATGAGCAAGCCATGAGAAAAGGAGCCTTAATATTCTCTCTAATTTATAATCTCCAAAATGCATGCATAGCCAATGTGCATGGCTTCTTGCATGAAGCCGCTACCTCGATTAACATTTCCTCCCAATGCTGAAGCAAAATGTTGCTCTACCAGTGTGAGAAAGCAGACTTGAGTTATCTATGGTTAGGCTTTAAGCCCTTTTAGTGCAAATCACGACAGGCAGACATTCTTTTGTAAGTTTTTTTTCCAAATTTTTTCAGAGAAAATAAGGCTTGACATTTCATGTGAATTGTCTGCCTATCAGACAATTCACACGAAATGTAAAGCCTTATTTTCTATGAAATGTCAACCCTTATTTTAAATATTTTCTCTTAATTTCGTCTGCTATAAAGGTTTGACATTTCTTGTCTAGAAGATGATTCACATGAAATGTCAACCCTTAATTTAAATATTTTCTCTTAATTTCGTCTGCTATAAAGGTTTGACATTTCTTGTCTAGAAGATGATTCACATGAAATGTCAACCCTTATTTTAAATATTTTCTCTTCATTTCATCTGCTGTAAAGGTTTGACATTTCCTGTCTAATAGATGATTCACATGAAATGTCAACCCTTATTTTAAATATTTTCTCTTCATTTCGTCTGCTGTAAAGGTTTGACATTTCCTGTCTTAAAGATGGTTCACATGAAATGTCAACCCTTATTTTAAATATTTTCTCTTAATTTCGTCTGCTATAAGGGTTTGACATTTCTTGTCTAGAAGATGATTCACATGAAATGTCAACCCTTATTTTTTCTCTTAATTTCGTCTGCTATAAACGTTTGACATTTCCTGTCTAGAAGATGATTCACATGAAATGTCAACCCTTATTTTCTATGAAAAAATAAGAAAACATGTTATGGGTTTACTGAAAAATAATAATTAATTTATCACGAAAACACACATATATAATTTTGCCCCCCTTAAACCCCACTTTTATACAGTAAAACTATGGTTTAGAGGGGTATATAGAGAATACCAGGTTTGTGTCTTTTGATGGCAAGGCTTCGAGAATGCTTGCAGCATAGTGAGGCTTTCGAACAATTCTACATGCTTTCTCGAAGCTGAGCCTGATAAACTTGATATCAAATGACACTAGTCTGGTATTCTGTTTATCAGTTCATTACCCTGTACACTCTTACATTTTATGCATTTTTCCAGCAGTCTAGTTCACAAAAGTGCAATGCCATGTTGACCTAATAAAGCTAACTTGTCATGAGATAGCATACCTTTATCAGGTAAAGATGTTACAATGCAATTAATATAGGGGCTAAATGATAAAAATTATTTCTCTTATTTCCACTCAAAAGCATAGATTGTGGGTTTAACGAGTACCCACAATCCATGTTTTTAGCAGAAATAAGAAAAAAATGTCAAAAAATTTTACCTGAAAATTCTCATTTTTTGGTGGTTTGTTTGTTTGTTTGATTTGAGGTTTAAAGTCCCCGTTAACACTGTAAAGGTCATTTTGGAGACGTTGCTTCCAATTTTGTGGGACTTTTACCTGACATTGAGATGAAATGACATCTCAAGCACTGTCGCCCAATGAATTATTAGCATGGACGGTCTGCCTCGCACCGCGGTTCCTGGACAGGCTTAGATCCTCTAAGCGGTTTACCAGTACTAGTATGCAGGCCAGATTCAGCTCTGCGTGGAAGCATCATGCAGCCCATATATTTCATCAAGCCCCTATGGGTGGGGGCTGTATTTTTTGGTGGTAAAATTTTCTATATATTTGAATAGCCATCTTTTCGTAATGAATGTTTCAGTGCAATGATGGCTTCCTACTTCCTAAAAGAGAAACTCAACCTACTGGGAAAGATTGGATGTCTCCTATGTGTGCTTGGATCTACATTAATGGTCTTACATTCACCAAAGGAAGCGGAAATACAAACCATGGAAGAATTATGGGATAGGATTGTCGAACCAGGTATATATTATTCACTGGCTTTATTCACTTTATTTATTACACAGAAGTTTAAAAATACACTGAAATTCCGCTATTAAGACCACCTAAAATTAAGACTAATTCTGCTTTGAAAACCTTATTTAGTAGGCTGCACTTAATTTTTCTTTGTGTTTTCTGCCCTTAATGTCAGGGACCACCTTTGGGACTATTAAAAAGTGGTCTTAAAGAGCACTTTTGAACAGTCCCAAAGGTGGTCTTAATATTGGAATTTTACTTTACATTAAATGAGTGGCTAGAGAGTTGCAAGTCTGATGAAAACCAAGTGGGCACAAGGGTTTTTATCGGGACTTGCCCATTTAATAGCACTGTTGGTTTAATCATATATATTATAGCTTTTGGTCCCTCTCTAACACATTTATATGACACAATTTATTGCCTTTACGTCTGTATAGCTCTTGAGCCAAAGGCTCACAAGATGAGCTTATAGTATACCAATGATCCATTGCTCGTCGTCTGTCCACACTTTCAAACATCTTCTCAGAAACCACTGGGCCAATAGGAGTCATACTATATATACAGTATCTGTGTCTAGTTGGTCCTGAAATCTTCTTCTCCAGAACCATAAGTCAGATGACAATGAAACTTGGCAGACAGCAAAAGGGACTTGAGCCCTACAAAAGTTATGTAAATGATGACCCTGGGTTTCCGTTGACCTATTTTATGGCAAAGTCAAATTTGGTCCTAAGGCTTTTGAATGGGGAAAAAGGTAAAATAGTGCTTGTATGCAATACAATCATAGTTTACAAAATGAAAATAGGACTTACATGAACCTCCTTGAATGTCAAAGGTCAAGGTCATTCAATGACATTTGCTCAAGGTCACAAGGATTGAATGGCCACCAGAATTTCAAACATCTCCTCCGTAGAAACCACAAGGCCATGCATAGCTGCAAAATCTAGTTATCCTGCTGAATCAGGACTATGCTCTACCTTAAATTTGCAAACTTATTAAATTCAGTTTCGGACCCGGCCCATCAGGGCCTTAAGAAATATATGGGCTGCATGATGCTTCCAGGCAGAGCTGAAACCGACCCGCACACGAGTACTGGTTAACCGCTTAGAGGATCTAAGCCTGCCCAGGCAAAGCAGTGTGAGTCGGACCATCCATGCTTATAAACCCTTTTGGTTTCATTGGGCAGCAGGGCTTGAGATGTCATTTCATCTCAATGTTGGGTAAAAGTCCCACAAAATTGGAAGCAGTGTCTCCAAAACGACCTTTACAGTGTTGAAGGGGACGTTAAACCTCAAATCAAACAAACAAAGAAACAAACAAAATTAAATCCAGATTAGCTGGCTTCTGGAAAAGCCATCTGATCTGGATCTTCACTGTCAATTAATTGTTGAAATTATAGGAATAAATTACATCAAGTAATTTGATTGGTTGATATTCTGAAATGGGTGTGGCAAAATTAATTTATTCAGCAGAGCAAGGGTTAAGCTAACATTGTTTCAAAAAAACAGTTACAGGGCCTGAACTAAAACCCATTTGAGCCAGTACTGGACTAAACCTACAAGGTCACAAGCCTGTGTATCAAGCATGGACTCAGATCAGCCTGCACAGCCGCACAGTCTGATCTTTGCCTTATTATAATGTGCCTTTTATAGCCAGGACAGAAAGAGAATACGCTGGGAACATCAGTAACAATGATGACAATCACACAGAGGAGAGTGATATACCATTACCTGTTGAACTTTAATTTTATTATTGATGAAGATGATGATGTTGATGATGATGATAATGATTTTGTAATCAAATAGACAGACAGTGATATTTTATTAATTTACACATTCAGGCTGATCTGAGTTTTTGCTGATTGCACAACTTCTTGTAGGTTTTTCCATGTGCTGGTGGCAATAATACCAATATCCGCCTCCGTCCATCGGGGCTCGGAGAAATAGATTGGGCAGCATGATGCTTCCTCGCAAAGCTGAAACCAACTGCACACGAGTATTGGAAAACTGCTTATAAGGTCTAAACCTGCCCAGTCAAAGTGGTGCAAGTCAGTCTGTCCATGCATATAAACCCTATTGGTTTCATTTGTTGGCAGGGATTGCAATGTTGTGGGTAAAAGACCCACAAAACTGGAAACAACATCTCCAAAATGACCTAAATAGTGTTGATGGGGACATAAAACCTCAAATCAAACAAAATAATACACATAGCTCCAGATAAGATGTTTTTTCATCCGAAAAGTACTGATATTTTTCTTATTTCTGCATGAAAACATATGTTGTGGGTACTCATTAGAAGTGCCTCACCTTCCTGCATGAAAGCATATGTTGTGGGTACTCATTAGAAGTGCCTTGGTGTGGCACTTCTAATGAGTACCCACAACATATGCTTTCATGGAGAAATAAGAAAACTACTACATATATGTTGATATCCCCCCCCCCCCTCCCACACACACACACCTCATATCTGCATATGAGACTATGAATTATATGAGTTCATGGTAACATGTTTTTTTTATTTTCTTATTTTTTCAGGTGTTATCATCCTCTGTGTGTTGTTGATCACCACAGCATCAATATTAATTATATGTGTCGCACCAAAATATGGACAGAAAAACGTTTTGGTGTTCGTGTTAATTTGCTCAACAATTGGGTCGTTTACTGTGATGGGAGCCAAAGGTTTTGGAGTGGCTATTAAAGAAACTGTCCGTGGACGTAATGAATTCGTGAACTGGTTGACTTACTTTATGGCAGGAATAGTGATTGTATGCAGCATGTTTGAGTTAGTGTATTTAAATAAATCACTAGACACCTTCAATACTGCTATAGTCACGCCAACGTATTACGTACTTTTTACGTCGTTTGTGATATTATTCTCATTAGTATTGTTTAAAGAATTCGGTAAGATGTCTTTTGAGGATATAATGGGGGCCGGAATAGGCTTTATAGTGATAGTTTGTGGAATATTTATGTTGAACGCTTTCAAAAACATGAATGTCTCACTGCGGAATCTCCCGAAAGTGCACAAGAGGACCACATCTCATACCTCTCAAAACGGAGAGGTTATATCCTCCGTGATCCACGACGATCACCATTTACTGGAAGACAATGAGAACCACAGTAATGATGATGACAATCACACGGAAGAGAATCATATACACGTTGAACTTATTAATGAGGAAGATGATGATGATGATGACGATGAAATGAAATACAGGGATGACGACATTGTATTTCGCCACTCGACGTCATCAGAGAACATCATAGCTGCGTAATTAGCCAAAGTTGCTGTAGACAGCATTGCATTACGAAAACACGCCTATACAAAACATTGAAACCTTTATCCCCCAAAAAATGAAAATTTAAGATGAAAAATTGTGATGTTTTTCTTATTTCTGCTCAAAATATAGATTGTGCATACTCGTTAGAACCGCCATATCAAGGCGGTTTAAACAAGTACCCACAATCTTTATTTTAGAGCAGAAATAAGAAAAATAAGGTTTACCCCTGCAAACCCCAGTTTTACTATATAAAAGTGGGGTTGAGGGGAGTCAAAATTATATAGGCATGTTTTCGTGATTGAATCAGTGTTTTATCCATATCAAATACAAAACCAATTGGTTTGAGAAAAATTACTTGAACTTACATGTAGCACTGGAATGTAAGCCGAAAGTGCCAGTAGCATATACCATGCCACTTGGTTGACAAACTCAAATTTTACGCATCAAAGGCATAATCATGGTTTTCCATTGCACCCCCCCCCCCCCCCCCCCATCAATGAAAAAGTGTATTAACGGACATTTGCCCCCCAGTTGAAAACACAACTTGGACAATTGCCCCCCCCCCCCTCTGCTTATTTTTGGTATGGACATTTGCCCCCCAGTGCTTATTTCAGAAAGGGACAATTGCCCCCCAGATTCACTCTGGCCATAAACCAAGAAGAAAAAATCTGTTTTTTCATTTATACTTATTAGAAAAAAAAGTATTATCATGCATCTTTGTATAAGTACATGTACTAGGATTGTAAGATGAAAAATGCTAGTTCCACAGATTGTAGAGGTGCCATTTTAGCACACAGATGTGTTGTCGCAATAAACACAATGGGATTTTCAGTGGTCTACATAATTTTACTTATTTTGCACAAACTATACATGTAGGTTGTGGGTATTACTGTATAATTAATTTCTAACAATTATTTCTATTTTAAAATCATTTTATGTGAAATTACCTTAATTGAATTTAATCAAGTAAAGTAAAGTCAAGTTAAATTATTCGGGTACAAACATATTAATGTCATTGTGTCATTTTTAAAAAGGCTAAACACACTTATCCTACAATAACTGCAAAAGAATGAAAGTGTGATATGGTAAATAGTAAGATTAAATAAGTACTTGTTTGTTATTCTCATTACGATAACACATCCGTGTGATATAGGACATTTTTAAAATCTCAAAAAAGGCAATTTTTCTGATGAAAATTTGTGATATTTTTCTTATTTATACATCAAACATAGGCTTTGGGTGCTCGTTAGAACCGCCTCATCGAGGCGGTTCTAACGAGTACCCACAACCTATGTCTTGAAGCAGAAATAAGGAAAATAATGTTTACCCTCGTGAACCCCAGTTTTCTCTATATAAAACTGGGGTTTAGGGGGGTCTTTATTTCATGGACATGTTCACGTGATGTAATCATAATTTCAATGTAAAGTCCTTTGATCATCATTTTGTATTGGAATAAGCACTGGGGGGCAAATGTCCACCTGCGTAATAAGCACTGGGGGGCAAATGTCCACCTGCGTAATAAGCACTGGGGGGCAAATGTCCACCTGCGTAATAAGCACTGGGGGGCAGATGTCCATACCAAAAATAAGCTCTGGGGGCATATGTCTGGGTCGCATTTTCAACTTGGGGAGCAAATGTCCATCAATGCATTTTTTTCATTTGGGCAAATGTCCTAGGGGGCAAACTTCTGGAGACCCATTTTTCTATTTAATCTATACATTTTGCCAGTAGCTTTCATTTCTGTTATATCCAAAACCATGGTAGTGAAGAACCTTGCTGTAAATAATTTATTATACATGTATATATGTATTTCTAGCTGTCTCATTGATAGATTTTTAATCAATCATCGATCAGTTGAATAAACTAATGATCACCCACAACATCTGAGATATGTCCAACCATCTCCATCTGTGTTTAAATTTCTTAAAATTGTTTAAATTGCTTATAATAGCAACTACCCAGCGGGCACACAACTGATTTGAACTTCAAACATCATTACAAAAGTTGTGTCAAGGTTGCGTTGAATCAATATTGAGTGCCTGCAAGGTACCTTCAAATTTAATGACATAAAGTCCCTGCTACGAAGTTGCAAGACCATCACAGATTGACCTTTTTAAGTTGCTATGACAACAATAATGTCTGTTGCTATGGCAACATAGTATCAGTTGCCATCACGGCTTGCTAATGATGCCTTTGTTTCCAAAGTCGTATACAACACGTTACCTGCGTGCACCCTTTATTTTCATCCTGTGTACTATCACTAATTTTAACCCTTGTCCTGCTGAATATTCATATAAGCCACACCCACTGCCGATTATCAACCAATCAGATTACTTGATGCAAATTATTGCAACAAATTCATAATCTGAATGGCAAACAATGTAGATCCTGATCAGATGGCTTCGTCAGAAGCCATCTGATCTGGATCTACATTGTTTCAAAGATAAGGCATATCCGGGATTAGCAGGACAAGGGTTAACTCTATAGATACCAAGGAAATCTGCATCTGAAAATGTTGTCTGTTTATTGTTGTCTGCTTGAATCTTCTTGACATATTTTTTAAAATACTTTCGCATACAGGCAAAGAGTGTGCACCTCTGATCTTTGTGTACACTGTTAGCGAAAGTGACTTTTAAAGTAACAAACAGACACGATAGCAGACATCAGATATTTTGATTGGCATATCTTAAGGGTTAATTGAAGCACTGACAGCACTGATTGGTCAATTGTGCCTGAATGTAGGCTAAATAACCAGGCCCAAGGTTATAATAAATCATTTTTCATGCTCAATACAGTTGAGCATGAAATTTTTCCTGCTCATTAATTTTAAAATACAAATATATACGTCAGTTTTTCTATTCAGATTAGAAGAGAAGGTTGTTTGTCCTGCTCTTAAATTTTAAAATGCCAACAATTGTTAGCATTTTAAAATTTATGAGCAGGACAAATTTCATGGGCAGCTGAGTTGGGCACAAAAAAAGTTTTATAACCTCGGGGGCCAGGACTGTTTTGAGCAAACAGTGTAGACCCTTATGTGTCTTCAAACCCATAAGTTCCAGTATTTTGAACAGATGTTGTAGACCCTGATCAGATACCGGGAGTTGTGGTGTCTGCTCACAAGATTTCAGTAAAGCTTTTATCTTTTTATGATCTTTATTGATAATTATAATGATCTCTTTGCACATCAGACTGTTTGTGCGAAAACTGTGACGTTACAGAAACAGAGTAAAGTGCTAAGAATATCTTGGCTATAAATAACTATTACCTGAAAATTTGTACAAATGCTATTTGCATGCAATTAAATTTCATTGGTCAGTAGGAGTCACATGAACATCAGCAGTATATGCTCTTGTATATATAAATTTGGATCAATTGACAAACAACCAACCCAAAATGATGAATCAAATATTCTTTAAAAAACAAACAAATTTTTCTCAAATCAATGGGTTTCTTAATGTTATGAATGTAGCATTATGATAATAAGATGTTTTTATGTGTACTGTACGTTTATTTGCCAGTTGAAAGTACAGGGTCTAAATTGTGTGTTTGGACAAACTATTCAACGATCTGAGATACATGCTTATTGGAGCATAATATTTAATAATAATAAATGATATTTTAGTTACTATAAATAGAACAATATTTTTATACATCAAATGACCAAAGCATACAATAGCCGCATGAATCCTGAAGAGAAACAGATGAGATACCGTAAAAAACCTAAAAATTCCAACACCTTAACGACTTGGCTAGGTGTTTGGAAGGTGCTGACGGAATGGCAAACAGTGTAGACCCTGATCAGACTGCTCCTGAGCAGTCTGATCTGGGTCTTCACTGTTTCCTAAGTTATTTAGAATCATTATGGTAGGTATTTGGTGGTAAGTGAAGAATAATTCTCCTTGTTTCTCCATATAAACCTATGTTGTGGGTATTCATTTGTACGGCCTAGTGAATACCCACAACATAACTGAAGGATAATTTTCCTTGTACATGTACCGCCATATAAACATATGTTGTGGGTATTCATTTGAAATGTCTTGTAGAGGTGGTTCAAACGAATATCCACACCTTAGGATTTTATGGAAAATTGACAAAAAAAATTCCTTTAGTTATTAATACCAAATACCCACTATATCTGTTTCTAATGCCAGTGAATAGTAGGGACCTGCAAAATGATCAAAGCTTAAGTGGAATCTTCTGCCTTGTATATACAACAGGAGTACATTTCAAAACTTAGGCATTACGCAAACATGCCTATACAAATACATTGCCACCTTTATCGCCAAAAAAATTAAAATTTTATGATAAAAAATTGTGATATTTTTCATATTTCTGCTCAAAATATAGATTGTGTGCACTCGTTAGAACCGCCTCATCGAGGCGGTTCTAACGAGTACCCACAATCTATATTTTAGAGCAGAAATAAGAAAAATAAGGTATACCCCTGGAAACCCCAGTTTTACTATATAAAAGTGGGGTTCAAGGGGGTCAAAATTATATAGGCCTGTTTTCGTGATGGTTGCCAGTTGTTGTTTTTAGCTCACCGTCACGTAGTGACGAGGTGAGCTTTTGGGATCACTTTTTGTCCGTCGTCCGTCGTGCGTCCGTCCGTCCGTCCGTCCGTGCGTCCGTGCGTAAACAATTTCTTCAAACAACATCTCCTCCTAAACCACTGATCGGATTTTGACCAAACTTCACAGGAATGATCCTTAGGTGGTCCCCTTTCAAAGTTGTTCAAATGGTTCCGGTCCGTTGCACATCTAGGTCACAGGAGCCAAAAATAGATTTTTTTCACTGAAAACTTAAAAAATCTTCTTCTCTGAAACCACAAGGCCCAGGTCTTTGATATTTGGTATGAAGCTTCATCTAGTGGACCCCTACCAAGATTGTTCAAATTATAGTGCTGGGGCACAAAATGCCCCCGCCCCGGGGCCCTTTGGTTTTACATAGGCTTATATATGGAAAATCTTTAAAAATCTTCTTCTCTGAAACCACAAGGCCCAGGACTTTGATATTAAGTATGAAGCTTCATCTAATGGACCTCTACCAAGATTGTTCAAATTATAGTGCTGGGGCCAAAAATACCCCCACTCCATGGCCCTTTGGTTTTACATAGACTTATATAGGGAAAATCTTTAAAAATCTTCTTCTCTGAAACCACAAGTCCCAGGTCTTTGGTATTTGGTATGAAGCTTCATCTAGTGAACTCCTACCAAGATTGTTCAAATTATAGTGCTGGGGCACAAAATGCCCCCGCCCCGGGGCCCTTTGGTTTTACATAGGCTTATATATGGAAAAATCTTTAAAAATCTTCTTCTCTGAAAACACAAGGCCCAGGACTTTGATATTTAGTATGAAGCTTCATCTAATGGACCTCTACCAAGATTGTTCAAATTATAGTGCTGGGGCCAAAAATGCCCCCGCTCCGGGGCCCTTTGGTTTTACATAGACTTATATAGGGAAAATCTTTAAAAATCTTCTTCTCTGAAACCACATGGCTTAGGTCTTCGATATTTGGTATGAAGCTTCATCTAATGGACCTCTACCAAGATTGTTCAAATTATAGCCCTTGGGCCAAAAATGCCCCCGCTCCAGGACCCTTTGGTTTTACATACACTTATATAGGGAAAATCTTTATAAATCTTCTTCTCTGAAACCACAAGACCTAGGTCTTTGATATTTGGTATGAAGCTCCATCTATAGGACCCCTACCAAGATGGTTCAAATTATAGTGCTGGGGCCAAAAATGCACCCCGCCCCGGGGCCCTTTGGTTTTACATAGGCTTATACAGGGATAATCTTTAAAAATCTTCTTCTCTGAAACCGCAAAGCCCAGGACTTTGATATTTGGTATGAAGCTTCATCTAATGGACCTCTACCAAGAATGTTCAAATTATAGCCCTGGGGCCAAAACTGCCCCCGCTCTGGGGCCCTATGGTTTTACATAGACTTATATAGGGAAAATCTTTAAAAATCTTCTTCTCTGAAACCACAAGGCTAGTCCTTTGATATTTTGTGTGAAGCTTCATCTAGTGGACCTATATCAAGATTGTTCAAATTATAGCACTGGGACCAAAAATGTC